>CM076574.1:105555583-106155583 GCA_034641835.2 Pinus albicaulis
AGAAGAATACAACCAAAGCTTCGACGCCGAATTCTCCTTTGGCGGGTTGTCAGCAGAACATGTCTCGATAAAGCCTGTCAAGGATGGGACAAGCCTCTCTCTCTGGATACTTGGCAATAGTCTCCTTGCTTGGATTTGGCCTTAAGGGAATCAAGAAGGCTCTTGTAGCATAAGGATATGAAAGCTCTTGGGAACTTGGAGATTAGCTTGCCATGGATCTGAGCAAGCTTTTATAGATGGAGGAAGGGAAGTTGGGATCCCTATAATTATGGGATTGGCCCTATCATCAAGGAAGCTTCCATGAGAGGTGGCAAACCACTTCCTCTCTATGGAAATCCGTAGCCAAACCTCCCAACTCAAGATAGATATCAGTCCAGGAATTTGTTAGGACGAAACTTCCGCCTTTTATTTTTAAAAAACACCTATTAATATGGTTGGCGCGGGTGCGGCTCTATGACAGAGCGCCAATTGACGCGCCCTCTTTGGAGGATTTGCCCCCTTGGCGCGAGGGCTGAACTATGGAACTGCGCCAATGGAAAAAAAGCTATTTTTAGGGTTTTTTGCAGGGAGATGTCTTCAGGGCAATGAAAACTCATCTTCAGAGGTATGCAATGAAAGTATTTTCAAGTCTTGTCTCTGCTCACAGGTCACGGAATGGGCCCTCCAATGTGCGGGATGGGGATTGTAGGGACGGTGAAAAATTGCTGTGTAATAGGCGTGTATATTTTTGGTATAGGGTTTCCATAATTTTAATTTAATTATCAATAATTATTAGGTGGATGGTAGGGATTTAACATCCACAAAATATTCTGGAATTTTCTTAGCACTATTCACAAATGAAAGGTTGAGATTTATCTCAAAAATAGTTATGCTCTTTTTCCCCTTTAATTTAATTGGTTAATTGAAAAAAAAAATTATATAAACAAGAATGAACTATGATATTTGGGGCATGTAATACTGATAAGTGATGGTATTGGCCCATGATATTGTAACAAAGCCTATTTATAGATTAAGAATATTAATGGTAAAGTGTGGGGTGTATATATATTAATTCTTATTTTATAATCAATAATTATAATAATAATTTAAAATAAAGTTACAATTGAGTTAATTTTTATGAATTTTTAATCTTAACAATGTGAGATGTATCGTGAAGTAACTGTTTTAATACTTGTGAAGGAGTGATGCCTATCGACATTTACAAGCCATTTAATTTATATGGTTGTGCTAATTATTAATTCGTTTTAATTTTTTAAGGTCCTACTTTTATTTTCCCACAATTTAATTTGAATTTGATTATGATTCCTTTTTCATAAAGGTTCACTAGTAATTACATTGAATAATTAATAATTAACTTATTTTAATTCCTTGCCCACTCTTTAATTTAATTTATCTTTCTTAATACTTTTGTTTTAATTGAATCTTTTTCTCGTACTATGATATACTATATGATTCCAATATTTACTTATGGTATTCTCATTTAAATTGAGTATTTCATTTTCTAAATATATGCATACTATGTGATTATTTTTTTATATAATAGAATATATTTTAAAATCATTTTATTTGGTATTTTTTACTTTAACTTTTCATTTTATTATCAATTACCGTTTCTTTAATGATATCAAGGGTGTTATGTATCTCTTGCTCTTCAGGAATTATCGTATTGTGTTTTGAAGGGTGCCATGATTCATATGCCCTTCAAGTACCCAACAATTGTTGGTGAAAAAGTGACCCAACAATGGAGACAATATTAATTCATCTTCATTTCCCTCTGTTGAGAGACTAATTGTGACTAAAGAATAAGGTCGTTGTCTTATTCCATGCCTCTCAACTAATAATTATGAGTGACCAAAATTTGCAACCAATCCTCACAGCAATGTGCAACTTCGAAGCAAAAGTGTCCCTAGCCTTTCAGATTATGCCATGAAATGAGTGGTAGTAGGTGGAGACATGGAGACGTCTCCTACTCTTCCAATGGTACTTAGTATACTTTCCTATAAAACCCCATTACCAATGTTTGGATTGATGAACAAGTATGTTTGTTATTATTGCACATACTATAATCAACACATTGGTAATTTGTATAGTCCAAATTAAAATAACATAATCACGTTTATTTTACAATACCCTAACTCAATCGGGAATCCCATAAAATGTAAATGCAGTGCCATGTCAATGCACCCTTATAATTTCTTTCACACTAGGTGAATTTTCAATAACAACTGCAAATAAATGTATCCATATTTTCATTTCAAATAATCCAAATCATAGAAATCATTATCATTAGTTGTGTTAGTTAATGTATATTTAATTCATTTAAAACATCATGTGAATGTATAATAAATCATTCAATCATAATCATTTTAAATCCAATCATGTAATAAAGTCCATTTTCCATTAGCATAATATTAGTGAAATAACTAGGCTATTTGTAAATAAATGCTCTCAAATAATAGTTTAGTCTATCACAATAGTCAAGTAAAATGAGGCACTATAGTAAAGTACCATGACAAGTTTTGGGCTTTAGGGTTTGAAGTGTTGGCCAAGATGAAATATGGATGTCCTTCATGTCAATATAAGATTCTATCTTTCCTATAAATGTTACTCGTGATAAGTATGTTGGAAGAGTCATGGCATTCATGCTTGGAATTTATACATATCATATCTTGATAGTAGGTTGTTGTATATGTATTGTTGATCCAAATTTCCATCTTCTTTTTTTGTTATCTCTAATATGGTGAACAATTGGTGCTTAATCCTTTGGAGATACTTGCATTTACAATTGTTTTTTCAATTCAATACATGCTTGGAGGTTTTATATTTCCTATAACACGACATTACAACCATACCACAGTGATTTGGTGTTGGAAATTGTCAATTGCAACCTAATATGTGAGCACATCTAGAACATGAATCTATACATATGCATGTGATTTCAATTTGAATATTAACTCACTTTCCTATAAGCATATTATGATATTGGGAAATCATATAGAGATGCACACCATGTTTGGAAATGATCTTTTTAACTGAGCAAGATTGACATATCCAAGATGAAGTAAAAGAGAATGGTATGTTGTTGCAGAATCTTTATTGAGACTAGAAATGACATAGATTCCAAGACCGCCCTTGATGAGCCTTAACTCATTCTCACTTCACTTATAATACCAGCCACTCATGAGATTCCTTGACCACTTGATGTTATGTTGGATACTTATTTAGTTTTTTATATTAGTCCATATAGGATATATTGGACTTACTAACCATTTATGGGCACCCCACCATTAAGTCAGTAGAAAAAATCCAAAAATATCCAATCTCAACTGATGATGGGACTATAATTAAGATTAAGAAGACCATGTATGAAGATATTTATGATAAGAAATCTTTACCATGTGAAGTATTATAATAGTTGTATGAAGGTTTCCAATATTCTTTGTTTAATACACCAGTAATATTATATATTTTGGACAACTTGTTGGTTTTTTTTTAAGAAACAGTTGTATTTATATTAATAAGTCTGAAATATCGCCAGAGCCATTACAAATTTTAACGATGACAATTCTTCATTTTTCCAAAACCACTCTGACTAGAGACATAAAGCTTTCACATTAGTCCTCTCCAAATAATAAACATGGTTTTTCTTGTATATTCTCCAGAAAATGCCATTCACTTTAACATACTTGCATTATATATATATATATATATATATATATATATATATATATATATATATTTCAACTCCCTCCGTGTGTTGTTGCGCTGCATCTTCTATTTCTTCCTCTTCCACATCCCCTGGCTGACCCAAGACATCAGGTTCATGTTCATGTTGCTCCGCATTTTGCTGCATCTCCATTCGCACGATGAGCTCTAGAGAGGGGACTCCCATTTCGATGTGTGATGGATCATTGGCACCACCCTCCTCAAGTACAAAGACTTCTTTGAGGACAAACACCACCGCAATTTCCACCCCCTTATTGAGGTTTCGACCTTTCTGTCTAGAGTTCCTAGCCTTTTCATTATGACCTTCATAAACACCTGTATGCTCTCTACATACTTTTTCAAACTCTCCAACTAATTCACAAATATGGTGAAATGAGACCTGGCCTCCAAGATAATTTGGCCTCCTATCTTTGAGACCATATCCTCGACCTCTTTCTTGAAAGATTCAAAGTAATTCCCGAATGCGTATCTAGCACCATTGCCCAACGATGAAGTCATCACTTCGACCCAACAGGAATGTGCCTCTAACCATAATGCATAAACCTTCCAAAATCATCTTCTTATAGATATGATTAGTTCCAATTTTACGGCGTGGGAGGATTTTCCATTATTAATGTTGTGATAATTCATTCCCCGTAAGCGTGATAGAATTCATAATTGCTTTCCTCGAGTTGAATGACCACATGATCAAACTGAGCCGATCCTTCTTGAGCTTAGAGGCCACCCTTTCATCACATCCTTCCTATCTTAAATTACTTCATGCTTGAGCCCAGTTGTTCTTCATCCTATCGCTGATTTTTAATATTGTCTAGCTATGAGTTAATGGCGTCAACTTATTCCCTTTACTCCCCTTTCTTAAAAATTGTACCATGACATAATTATGATTCTTAATTCCCTTGTCAGACGAAGCTCTTCTCTCAAGGTTATTCCTCATATTCGAGACCTTCTTTTCGTATGATTTCACAGGATATGACATATTATGGGTGTGCCTTCATTAACCTTTAATTCACCTCGTGTTAACAAAGCAATGCGAGTCACTTGCTTATTTGCTAAGCCATTTTGCCCTTTTGATATGATATAGTTCTAAGGAATCAAATTTTCCCAACAGTAATATCATTCTTTGAATTGTTGGATTTGGATCTAAGTTATTGGTTTTGAGCCACCTCATGCACTTTTGGATGGTGATCTGGGAGTCTCCAAAAATTATTATATGTGTAATTCCTTCAATTAGCTCCAACTTTAATCCTTTCCACATCGCATATTCGGTTGCCTGGTTGTTTTTGGATATTCCCAATCCCCAAGTGAATGTTGTTATTATTTCTTCATCGGGGCTAAGGATTACCCCTCCCACTCCAGCCTCCCTCGAAAACCGAATGTTGTAATATGATAGATATTGTGTATATTTTGATCAGTACCATGTTATTATTTTTTTAATATAATAAGTCATTGACAATATATAGTAATTGATAGTTTGACTTATATATATATATCTATATGAGATATTTATTTATGATGGGTTCCTTGGTCTTCCATATTTTCATGTTGGGAATTTGAAATGAAAATAATATTCTAATAAATGTAAATCAAGAATGTGTTAGTTAAATTATAGACTTACGGATCAATTGCACACTAGTGAGTCAAACCCTTAGTTAATATAGGGACCTATGTGGTGGTCCATTTTTTTCTTTTAGATTCTTGCTTTCAAAATTTAAAATTTAAGTACTACAAAAAGTAGATTTTAGAGGAAAACTAAGAAGCAGAAGTAATTGTTCAGCTATCCACTAAGCTTTTTATAAGGAGGATGAGGGCCTTTACCAAGGGGACGAGAAAGAAAGAACAAGTACATATTGTTTATATTACTTGCATCATAATTAAGTTCATTATATTAGTCTTCAATAGCCTGACAATGTTAATAATTGTAGGCAAGCTACAATCTAAGGTTTGTGATCCGAGCTATATAAGGAATACAATGAAAGGTGGGAAAGGAAATGAAACACGCACAAAGAGAAATATAATAGAGAGACCAATAATATGGTGAAAACAAAACTTCTATTATGGTATGGCTAGAATGGTGGTAGTTATCTCAGAAGAGAGGGATGACAACGAAATTTTTTCACAAAAGTTGTTATAAAAGGCCAAAAGAATAAAATTTTAACATAAGAAATAACTCTAGAGTTCTAAAACCCTAACCTTATAAGATGAAGTGCCAAAACATTTGCAGGACTTGAGGTGCTTAGTTGGTACATCAACTTCCCAGGAGCACAACATTTGCATTCAATATCCATTTGGGGCACATATTAGTTTTTCGAAAAGGAATGTTCAAGTACTACAACCTTTAACTAGGGCCAGGGCATGCTATACCAACTATTGGCCCCTCGAATTGCCAAAAAACATTGTTTAGGGCCTCAAAATGGCCCTTGAAGTTTGGGACCCAAAAAACCATAGAAAATTTTCCAAGAAGGTAGAGAATTGTGGAGTTAGTAGAAGATGTGGGTGGCCACATATATCCCCCTCAATTAGTCCTCCCCCCTGATCCAGGATCATCCTAAAAGGAAAAAAATTTAAAGTCCTCAAAACACAATGAAACCAGTCTCAAATAGAAGAGCTCATCGTTCTGAATCCAAGGACGTGAATGCCGCTTCAAACCGACATCTTATGAATAAGTTATGGCCCGCTTAAGTTTTTCAAAAACAACTAAAATTTTTGCAGGAAGGGACACTTGGCATACTAATGTCAGTCGTATTGATGTTGATGTTTGCACTTGATGTGGTCGTATGGATGAGGGAGAGCCAATCAAAACACAACACGTGTAAGTTGATGTTAGTAGCCTAGTTAGCCGTATGGACCAATCCAAACGTGACACGTGGCAAACCAGTCAGCATGCCAAATTTTGCTAAAAAAAATTGGACTAGTCGGGTAGTCACCAACGGTGAATTTGTCACCTAGTTAAAATGCCTAGTGACCCTTAGAAATATACCAGGAGATCATATCATTGAGGGTTAAAATAATATTATTTTGAAATTTTCGGCGACTGGCTAGCGGGCAGTCAACCCCACCGACCATCCGAGCAACGACCAATGATGACATATTGTTATATATATTAACAATACAACACCAGTGGCGGGTGTCGAACCCGCCCGACGGGTTCACCAACACCGATCACCAAAAACGACAACCCACCAATAACAAACTGCCACATACCAACAAACTAACGCCAAACTTAAACCACGGGAGCGGGTCAAGCGGGGGTCAACCCCGTGACCTCCGCCAGGGAAATTCCACTCGCCACCAATGCACTAGTGGAGCCCTTTGTAATTTCTATTTGCTAAAAATATATTTAAACCCGTTCATTCTAGCACCAGGAGGAGGAGGCCACATGGTGGGGTGAGAGTTGTAGGAACCCAACACCTACGGACACGAAATTCAATAAATGGAGAATATTCCAGGAATATTCTTGGAATATTCCTGTAAGGTAATCTTGTAGGGAATCTAAAAGATTCTCTAGAGCTCCAAAGGTCACCTACATAAAACTTGGCCAACTTTATAGTAAATTTTCACGATTTTTTGCCAGGAATCCAACCGTGTAGCCTGTTTCTCTGTCAGAGGTCTACATTTTCAAGACATCCCCGAAAGTGGATGTATAAGGTGTCATTTTGTAATTGCTTGTAGTTGGATTTTGCTGCCATTAAATGAAAGAGGCCTCCCCACTTTGAGCTGGGACCGAAGACGTAGCCCACACTGGGTGAACTTCATTATCAAGTTGTTTTGTGTGCCTTTGATCTCATAGTTGCTTTTTATTTCTGCTTCTTTTATGTGTTTATGTCACTTGGTTACATGCAATTTTGTATGCATCCTTGAAGTAAAAGATATGGATCAAGTTTGGTATCAAAGAAAGAATTCTTAATGCAAGTTGCATGAGTGAATTATAACTAGGAACAAGCTCCAAAGAGGTGAAGGAAAACTAAAATCCTTTGATCCCAAAGCGGAGCATGCAACACGAAGATGAAAATGGAAGATGTGGAAGCTCTATTAGATGAATAGAAAACTTAGCACAAGCTTTTATACACCATGGCAAAGAAAGTGGACAAGTTGTTTACACAATATGAGAAGACAATAAAGCCTGATAATAAAGAGCCATATGATCATGCCTTGGTAAATCATGGAGGTGGAGGAGAAGATCTGCCTCCCTCTCCATCCTCTAGTGACGATTATTCTTCTTCATCTTCTCATACTTCTAACAGGCATCATAGAACTGAATCTAAAAAGCCATTTTTAAAGCTAGATGTAAAGTTTGATTTACCCACATATAACGAAGAATGTAATGCAGAGAAGCTAAACAATTGGATTAGAAAGATCGAAGTTTATTTTCGGATTCAACAGATTGAGGAAGATGAGGCCAAGGCCCCCAATTAGCATCTCTTTGACTGAGTGGCACTACTCTTGTCTAGTGGGAGAGCAAGTTGCAGAAAGGTACAAAAACTTGGGTAATCTTCTTTCTTATTGGTCCAATTTTGTTTATGCGTAAAAAGGTCAATTCTATCCTTTGGGTTATCGACAAAAGGATTTAATGGAATGGAAATATTTGAGACAAGGAAAGGGTCAAAATGTATAAATATTCACATAAGATTTTAGAAAACAAACTTTAAATTTGTGCATTTCACTTGATTCACCGAAAACTTACAAAGTATATTGGTGATTTACATAGTTATATCAGGCATTCTCCGTTGTTGTTTGAGCCTACTACTATTGATGTGGTCAGTGTGAAGGTCATTCACCTTGAAATCGGGGGAAATAATGACAAAGAAGATCAACCCAAGAAGTGATCTTTCAAACCCCATAATGGAAAGTTCAAGGGAAAAGGAAAGGGAAAGGACAAGAAGGCAGATACAACCAAGAAGGAGTAAAGCCATCTTTCACACATTGCAAGAAGGAAGGCCATGATGATGAAATTTTTTGGAAGTTCCATCCAGAGTTGAAGCCGAAGATATTTGGTGGAAATGGAAAGCAAAAGACGGTGGCAACCATGCAGCAGGACCTTGGATTTGATTCCGGTGACAAGACACAAATCACAGCAATGGGCATACAAGGTGACCTTTCTCTTCATGCTAACAAAAATTCTGAATTGCGTGCATGTGCAAGTACAAGTTATTCAAATGATTCTCTTGTTAATGAACGAAAGAGGATTGAATTGTTCCACATTAGGGTTGTGATGTAACAAAGGGGAAACATTTTTTTATCCGGGCTAACATGTAAACTTTATTTCAGAATCCTTGGTTAAGAAATTAGGATTGGAGACCAAGCCTAATACGAAACCCTACGCTCTTGTTTGGGTATGTGACAAAGCCAAATTACATGTAACCAAATAGTGTAAGGCTAGATTTGTGATTGCATCCAAAATAGTAGATGAGGTTGACCTTGATATTGTACCTTTGGATATTTGTGGCATTGTATTGGGGAGTCCATATTTGTATGACAAAAAAGAATTTTTTTTACACCATGAAAACAAGTATCATCTCACAAAAGATGAGGCAAAATACATTGTTAGAGCTCATCGTGCCAAGATCAGTGTCAGAATTGTCAGTGTAGGTCATATGAAGAGATTGATCAATTCCAGTAAAGGCTGCATGCTCATGGTTGTGAGAGAAAAATATGCAAAGGCATATGAAGCTTTCCAAGGTTGTGATCCCACTCATAAAAAATAATTGTATTAAATTTTTTATAACTATAATGGGATTTCTCAGGAACCAAGTGGGTTGCCTCTAAAGCGTGATATCCAATATGAAATTCACTTGTAGGGATGCTCCTTTTCCAAATATTGGTATGTATAGGTTGTCAGCCATTTATATTGAGGAGATAAAGAAACAGGTGCAATAATTGTTGAACGAAGGGGTCATAAGACCAAGTTATTCTCCATGCGGCTCACCCATCGTGTTGGTACCAAAGAAGGATGGCACATGGAGGATGTGCATGGACTACATGGCACTCAACAAAATAACGATGAAGAATAGGTACCCTCTCCCTTGCATTGATGATTTATTAAATTGATTGAAATTTTTTGTCTATTTCACAAAATTGGACTTGCGCATGGCTACCATCAGGTCGGGATTGCAAAACAGGATGCATGGAATACCGCATTCAAGAAAAAATAGGGGTTGTTTGAATGGTTGGTGATGCCATTTGGACTATGCAATGATCCAGCCACATTCATGAGGGTAATCAATGGCATTTTCATACCTTTTCTTGATGATTTTGTACTTCTTTATCTTAATTACATTCTTGCTTTCAGTAAGACATGTGAAGACCATGTGATTCATGTTAAAAAGGTGCTTGATGTTTTGCAAAAAGAAAAATTGTAAGTCAAAATGTCTAAGTGTGAATTTGGTAAGGCCTCTTTGGTTTACTTGGGTCACATTGTTGGAGGTGGAAAATTAAAAATAAATTCTTCTAAAGTTGATGCGATTATGAAGTGGCCTAAACCCACCAATGTTACATAGGTTTGTAGATTTTTGGGTGCAGTAAAATATTGGAGAAGATTCATTTCCAACTTCTCCATGATTGCATCCCCCTTGCATGCATTGAAAAGTGTGAAGCAAACCTTTCAGTGGGGAGGAAAGCAACATAAAACCTTTAATACGCTGAAAGAGAAGATTAATATCACATCGGTTTTGGCTTTACTTGACCTCCAACATCCTTTTGAGATCGAGACAAATGCCAGTGGGTATACCATAGGATCCGTGTTGATGCAGCAGAGTAAACCCGTATGTTACCATTCAGAGACATTCTCCCAAGATGTTGTGAACTATCCCACATATGACAAAGAGGTGTATGCCTTTGTCCAAAGCGTGAAGAATTGGTCCAAAGCGTGAAGAATTGGAAGTACTATTTGATTGGAAAGGATACCATTATTCACACTGATCACCAGCCCTTACAGTACCTCCAGTCACAAACCAAGCTTCAACAGGCACATCATTTCAGATGGATGGGGTTCCTTCAGCAGTTTCATTTGGTAATAAAATACAAGAAGGGCACTAACAACAAAGTGGCAGATATTATCTCTCTCCCTCCTATTTATGCATCTATTTTTTTGTAAAATGCCTCTTTATCTTTTGAAATTTATGCTGAACAATATGTTGATGATGAATATTTTAAGGATATTTATGCAAATTTGACTCATGGATCGCAAGTGGACACTTACCATTTGCAAGGAAAATTATTGTATCATCTTGGAAAACTTGGTATTCCCACCAATGAAAGAATACATGCAATCATAGAGGCACATACCTCTCTTGTGTCGGGTCATTTTGGTGTAGGGGGAATTTTGTTTCATTTGCAGAGGTTTTGTTATTGGCCTCACATGAAAAACATTGTGACTCATTATGTAAAGGGTTGTGTGTTGTGTTCAGTTCGCAAGCCCACTAATAGAAAATTAGGGCTCTACACACCACTCCTTGTTCTGAGTCATCGATGGGAAAGTGTGTTAATGGATTTCGTTAGCGATTTTCCTTTGTCTAGGAGAGGTCATGACTATTTGTATGTCATTGTGGATGGATTTAGAAAATTGTGTGTCTTAATGCCTTATAAAAAGCAGATCACTTTAGAGCAGACTGCTCATCTCTTCTTCCAATTTGTATGGCTCCACTCTAGGTTGCCCACATCCATTGTGTCTGATTGGGACTCTCGTTTCCTTGGAGAGTTTTGGACGAGTTTGTGGAGAATGATGGACACCAAGCTGAAGAGGAGTACCACATTTCATCCACAAACTGATAGGAAAATAGAGGTTTTCAACTACACAACGATAAATTTACTCTGGGGCTATTGTGGCAAGTATCCCAAGTTGTGGGATGAGCAACTTCCTTGTACAACATGCATACAACCGAGCAATGCATTATTCCACTCAGAGCTCACCGTTCGAGACATGCTTTGGATATTTTCCAAAGGATCCCTTAGGCATGGTATTTGGGAGAGATGAAGACTCTAGTGAGCAAGATGACTTGGAAAAAGCATGGAATTTCATTCAGCGAATTCAAATGATTCACCAGGCAGTGCATGAGCAATTGGAGAAAATTCAAGCTCAATACAAGGCTCGACATAACAAGCACCAAGTTGAACACCAAATCTAGGGTGGAGGAAGGTTTTGGTTCCACATCAACAAAGACAAAATGAAAGGGGAAGGAAAGAAGTTGATACCAATATGATATGGTCCTTTCACCATATTTTAGAATATTGGAGACAATGCTTTTCGTCTCGATTTTCCAGCATATATGTAGATGTACTCAGTAGTGAACATTGAAAACTTGAAGCTTTATGATCCTCCTTTGATCATGGACACCGAAGAGGTTGGATAGGTTCCTACAGTGGACAAATTTGCACATGACTACTTGGATAAGCTACCTGAAGATATCATTCTTGATAAGAAAACTAGGACTTCACAATGGGGAGACATGGAGTACCTTTGTATTGGTTTCAAGGGGATGCATCCAAGTAAATCCCGTTATATTGAAAAATAGATAGTAAGGGATAAATTCCTTTACTTTCCAATTACCTAATAAAGCTTTTGGCAGCCCAAAATCTCATTAGTAGGCAGGAATGATCCAAGAGAACCTTAAAAGGCCAAATTTTCAAATTTCTCAAAACACAATGAAACTAATATCAAATCGAATAGTTAGTCATTCTAAATCCAATAGCGCAAACTACACCTCAAACTGACATCGTATGAAGAAGTTATGGCCTGTTGAAGTTTTTCTAAATAGTTAAATTTTTTGCAAACAGGGACATTTGGCATGTTGACGTTAGCAGTACATATGTTGACATCAATAGGGGATGTGTCCATATGGACGATGGAGAGCCAATCAAAATGTGACATTTCAGTCGTCTAGTCAATCATATGGACTAATCCGGACGCGACACGTGGAAACCTAGTCAGAATGTCAGATTTTGCTAAAGAGGCGACAATTTGGATCGATCTAATGGTCGGCGACAATGAATTTGTTGCCTAATTAAAATGTCGATTGACCCTTAGAAATTGGCGAGAAAATAGATTGTTTTGGGTTAAAATAATATTATTTTGAAATTGGTCCATGACCGACCGACCGACCAACGGCCAATGATGGCATATTGCTATATATATTAATAATACAACACCAACGGCAGGTGTCGAACCCGCTTGGCGGGTTCAGCGACGTCAGTCACCAAAAATGATAAGCTGCCCAAAAAAGGGCCACACACCAAAAAAATAATGCCATACTTAAACCACGGGAGCAAGTCAGGTGGGGGTCGACCTCGGACCTCCGCCAGCCGAAAATATATTTAAACTTGTTCATTCCAGTGCCAGGAAGAGGAGGCCACATGGCGAGGTGAAAGCTGCAGGAACCCAACACCTGCACACATGAAATTCAAGACAAGAATAATATTCTCGAAATATTCTTGTAGGGGAATCTTGTAGGGAATCTAAAAGATTCCATAGAGCTCCAGAGGTCACCTGCACAGAACTGGGCCAACTTTATAGTCATTTTTCACGATTTTTCACCAGGAATCCAACCGTGCAGTCCGTTTCTCCATCATAGGTCTACATTTTCAGGCCATCCCCGGAAGTGGAGGTATAAGGTGTCATTTTGTAATTGTATATAGTTTGATTTCGTTTCCATTTAGTGATAGAGGTCTCCCAAAGTTGAGCAAGGCCTGGAGACATAGCCCACACTGGGTGAACTCCATTATCAAGTTGTTTTGTGTTCCTTTTATCTCATGGTTTCTTTTGATTTCCACTTCTTTTATGTGTTTTTATCACTTGGTTACATGCTCTTTTAAAATGCAATTTTTTATGCATCCTTGAAGTAAAAGATTTAGATCACCCCCTTAGGAAGAAATGGTCTCCATTGTATCATTTTTCTTCATTTTATGGGTAAACTTCTATTGAACTTAGCTCTTGGTGAGCTAGTTGCCTTGGTGAAGAAGTTGCATTGCTTTGACAACCTAGAAGAGTTGTATGTGCCATTGACATGTATTATTTTTCTTGGTGTCCATGATGTGATCCACTATATTCTTCTCAATGTAGTCATAGTTGATTTCTTTGGTGTCCAATTGCTCTGTTTCTCTAAGGTGTCCAACAAAAACAAAGAATATGGTCGAAACAAATCCACATCATAAATACTAGGTTCAAGCCAAGGAAATGGGGGATACTCAATTCAAGAGCATTTTAACCAAGAACTCTTGTGATTTTATAAGGCCCATATCGGATTGGTTTAAGATTCCTGTGGGGGCATGTGATGTGCTCTTTATATAAATGCAACCAAACCTTGTCAGCAATCTAAAACTTGTGTGGAACCCTGTGCTAGTCATGTCATTGCTTTTACTTGGAATTAATTAATATATGCATGATATCATGAACATATTTTTGGAGGTGTTGGATCCATTCAAGAAATTTGGTTTCTCTATCTACCTCGACCTCAACATGGGAGGAATCTTCCAGTGAAGATGTAATGGGAATAACTACATCATTTGGGGCCAATGGTTGGAACCCCAAGCACACCTAAAAAGGATTGTGGCCAACATAGTTTTTTTTTTTTAACAAGAACGGTTATGATTTTGTATTAGAACTTGGGCAAAGAAGCCTCCAAACAGGTTACAAACTGAAGCCCTACTTCATTGTCTTTCTCAGTTGCCACAATATCTAGAATATTATTGTGCCTATACCCTTGTTTCTTATAGAAATTCCTTGCTACGAGTTCCGCAATTTTCCTAGCTTTATGAATGCAGACAAATTGTTGTAATAAAATGCAGAAAAACATGACTAAACAAGCTAAAACAGGAAAACATTGAAAAAAAAGCTAAGGAATGGGAGCCCAATCCTCATTTTAGTTTTTTAACAAAGAGCCAGCAGGGAGAAGGGCTCCTTTGTTTGCTTCAAGATCAGCATCTTTATTATTTTCTCGGAGCACATGAAAAAAAGTGACCTTTTGGAGGGTTTTGGAGATAGCAGTAATTCGCTTTATCAATCTAGCAAAGTTGATATCCTTCGGTTCAGCTCCATTCACCAAGCATTTGATGATTGATTGAGAGTCACCAACCACAACAAGATCTTTGATTCCAAGATTGTTAGCTTGCATGAGGCCTTGAAGGAGAGCAAGCGCCTCAGCTTGAATGCTAGTAGAGTGATCCAAGCCCCAGGCGAACCTGTGAAAAACAGTGCCTTCATTATTCTTAATCACACCACCCACCCCAGCTTTCCCGAGGTTACCTTTAGCAGCTCCATCAAAGAACAAGAGGGGAGAGGAATTCTTAAGGAGCCAAACGGAGAAGTCATTCTCATTGAGTCTAATCTGCCAGCTTTCTTTAATATTATTTTGCCTTGGATTTGCCGAGATGGTGAAGCCCATCGAGTTACTCCAATCCTTATCACTCTGGCTGAGATTAGAAGCTTCTAGGTAGCTATCCAAACTTTCTTTAAGCTGGGCCTTGATTTTAGCTACAATGGTTTTTGTTTTCTGATCCTTATCCCTAAAAGTTTTGCTGTTCCTTTCAAGCCAAATTTTCCAACAGGTAAATTTTGGGAGCGAAAGCCAAATGGCTTCAAAGATGTTGTTCTTAGGGGAACCTCCAGGATATTTAAATGGCCAAGAGGCAAAGCGCTCAGGGATAGAGCTTGGAAAAGGGAAGCTGTCACCACAAGGGGGCAAAATCTCGTGCCAAACCTCAACAACAAAATTGAAACTCAGCATAATATGACTGATACTTTCTTCATCCGCCCAACACATCCGACACCTAGATGGGCCTTGAAATACTCTTTTTTTAAGCCTGTCATCAGTGAGATTTCTGTTATGGCACATGAGCCAACATAAATAATCGACTTTTGGGATTGTTTTTAATTTCCACAGGCCTTTCCAGACAACAGGGTTCGGAGGGACATGAGGTATTTCCAACAGCTTAACATAACCCATAGCGACAGAGTAGGAGCTTGAAGGACCCCATCTTCGCTTGTCATATTGGTTGCAGAGAATCGACGCTCGAACGTGAAGGAGTGACAACAAAACATCCCATAGATTTTTCAAATTTGGTGGCACTTGAATATCAATCCAGCCAATCCATCTGTTCTCCGACCATCTCGAAAGGTCCCAGAGCGAATTTAAACCCGCGTTAGACATCTAGAAACGAAGAGGCTGCAGGGAGGTCACCTCAGCAAGCGGTTGATTCATCATAATCCTGTCTTGCCATAAATCGATTGATTTGCCATTCCCGGGCACCCAGAACGCATGATTTTGGATGAGCGGAGTGGATTTAAAACAGAGTTTTGCCAGTTGTGTGTAGGAAACAGGTCAGGAATGGTCCAGACAGCGCTTTCTTGGACCTGAGAAGTATTTTCTCCACAAAGCTTTCTGCGCCCAGCCCGGATTGGTGTCAACAATACGCCAGACGATTTTGGCACCCATAGCAGAGTTTTGCGCACGGAGCAATTTCATATTTAATCCTCCTTCCAGCGCAGGTTTGGAGATCTTCTCCCAGCTCACCAAGGGAATACGTTTTTCATTACTTTTGCCCCCTTTCCAGAAGGAGCGTCGGATGAGATCATCCAAATTCTTGAGAACACCGGAGGGCGCTAACAGTACTGAGAATTTGAAAATTGGTAAACTGCTGAGCACCGATTTTACCAAAATAGTTTTACCTGCCAAGTTCAGCCAAGAGAGGCCCCAAGCCTGAATTCGAGATTTGAACTTATCGATGAGAGGAGCCTAGTCTCTGCAAAAGGAAGACTTGAAAAAGATTAGAAGACCCAAGTATTTAAAATATGACAAGGAAGCCGAGCCTGCAAAGCCAAGGCACCTGGAGATGGCTATGAGCATACTGGAAGATATATTCCAGCTGTAAACATGGCACTTCCCTTTGTTGAGCATGCTGCCAGAGGCATCGCAGAACTTGATGAGGACATCTTTGAATTTAGAGGCAGAGTGCAGCGAAGCTCGCCCAGCAATAAGGTGTCATCAGCAAACAAAGCGTGATTGATGTTTCTAACTCCTCTAGCAATGCTTAGACCCAGGATTTCCTTCTCTGTCATTTCCTTATTCAAATAGAAACTTAGGACAGAAGTTTGAAGGACAAAAAGAAGAGGGGAAAGAGGACATCCCTGGGGAAGCCCACGCGAGGCTTTGAAGAAGCTAGCAGCCCTCTCGTTCACTAAAGGAGCAATCCAAGGCTTAGAGATGCATGCACTGATCGAGTTTATGAAATTCTCCCCTAAGCCAAACTTTCGTAAGACTCTAACGAGGAAACTGTGTTTTACTCGGTCAAATGCATTTGCAAGATCTAGATTTATTACCATTCCTTTCTCTTTGCGCTGAATGCTAGAGTGGATTGCCTCTTGCACAGGAATTAAATTGTCTACTATCTGTCTTCCCTGCACAAATCCTCCTTGATTTTCCGGAATAATTTTGGGAATAATGCCTTTCAACCTGTTTGCAATAACCTTGGTTATGATTTTGTATCCAATATTGCATAGCGAAATAGGTCTGAATCTATTACAGACATTAGCTCCCTTTTCCTTCGGAATGAGGGCTAGGAAAGCTGAGTTGGTACTACCCCGATTTTTTGACAGGATTGAGATTTCCTAACCATTTTGCATAAATATTTTTCAACTATTTGCCAGCAGACTTGAAGAAATATGGCAGTAAATCCATCAGGTCCGGGGGATTTGTCTGGATTCATCTCAAAAAGCGCTGTCTTAATTTCTTCCTTGGAAACTTTCGCTTCCAAAGATTTTTTCATGTTGGAAGTTATCTCATTGGGAATCACTTCTAAGAAGGCGTCATAGTGAATCCTAGCTTCTTCCTCGCCATACAGATTCTTAAAATGGTTGTAGGCAGCCTTTTTAATGCTCACGAAATACTTATGAACAACATTCCCATCTTTGATTTCGGAGATTGTGTTGAAATTTCTTCTTGCATTATCTTGCTTATGAAAAAAAGAGGTGTTTCTATCCCCAGCCTTGAGCCAAAGGCTACGGGATTTTTGCCTCCAAAGTTCTTCTTCCGCCATGCAGGCCCTTTGAAAATTTTGCTGGAGGTCCGCTTTCAGATTAATAGCTTTAGGAGTAATGACTGCGTCCTCCATATGAATATGATGAGCCTCTAAGGAGACTAGAGCAGATTTCCGCTCTGAAGTTGGATTTGGGATAGATTTGGCCCAACATTTTAGCTCATTTTTTAGCCTTCTGAGCTTTTCTTCCCACACAAAGAAAGGCGAGCCATTTACCGGATGATCCCAGACTTCCTTGACTCTTTCCTTAAAGCCAGGAAGCTGGATCCAAAGAGGGCTAAATCTAAATGGGATAGGTCCCAGGTCCTTTTGCGGCAAAAGCTCAAGCATAATTGGCCTATGGTCAGAGGCACTGCAAGAGAGAATGCACATTCTAGATTCTAGCCCAAGAAGTAGGAAGGAGCTTTGGACCAGAAATATGTCTAATCTAGCAGCTATGTGACCAGGGCCAATTCTTTTATTGGACCAAGTAAACTTACCATTTAAGGGCTTGATGTCAATAAGATCCCACTCTTGCATGAGATCCTCCACCCATTCCCTAGCTGGATCTCTCACGATGCTGCCACCACGCTTTTCAGACAGTGCCAGGGTGATATTAAGGTCTCCGGCTATAATGATGTTTTCAAGATTCTTAGTCTCAGCAAGATTTCTGATGGAGTCCCAACATGACTTCTTCTCTCCTGCATTAGCCGGAACATAGACATTGAGAAGGCTGATTTCATCCTTAGACTCTATGTGCTGAAGTTTCAGGAACAACCAATGAGTGTTTCGGATTGATTTGTGCAGCAAATATTTGTTTGCATTCCATAATGTACCTAGGCCGCCAGATGCACCTCTAGAAGAGACAGCCTGCCCACTGCCTTTACTCCAAAAGCTCTGACTTGTTTAGAGGAAAGTTGCATCCTCCATATTGGTCTCCTGGATTAAAAGGAAGTCTGGGGTTTCTATTCGGATTGTGCTTCTGATAGCTTGTTCTTTCGCTTTACTACCCAAACCTCTACAGTTCCAGGAGAAAATTTTCATTACTTAATTTTTTGGGAGTGTTGGGCTCCCTTGGAGCCAATCTGGTTTCTTGTATTCTTGGCTGATTTTTCCAATAGTTTCTTAAGAGTTGGTTGGGTGCCTTGGAGTTTTTCTTTGTATGTTTCCTGCTCTCTTTTTTCCCGCTCAAGCATTCGTCCTCTTGTTGATCTTCTGATCGAGACTTGTGATTCCCCTATTTCTCCTTCCTCCTCAGATTGCTCTGAGGCCTGTACCATGTCCTCCGTATCTGCATTTTTCCCTTTGGATCCGCTTGGTGTATTAACACCTTGCTTTGGTTTTGGAGTAGTTTCTTTACCCAAGGAGTCATTCTGTGTTTCAACCTCATGCATCTCTAAAGAATTTAGATTGAGAGGTTCGAATTTATTACCTTGCCCTTTAGAAGTCTGGGTTTGATGACTAGTGGAGTGTTGAGGTCCTTTGCTTGTCAGGGCTCCAATTTTTTTTTTGTTGGTCTTTGTCCTTTTGAATTGGTTCCAACCATCATCTTTTCCTTTGGCTGCTTCGGCATTACTCGGGCACCCTCTAGCGAAGTGTCCATGGATGTGACATTTGCGACACTTGAATGGAAGCTTCTCATAGTCAAGCTTTTGAATATGAGACCAGCTCCCAACCTTGATTTTAATGGCCTCCGGGAGGCCCACTTCCAGGTCGACTTCGACACAGATACGAGCACAATTGTACTGATCTTTGTTATTTGCGCGATCTATGAATTTTCCTAGGGTGTTTCCAATATGCTTTAGCGATTCCCAGTTCCAACAATGCATGGGAAGATTCGGGAGTCTGACCCAGACTGGGACTGCGGTTGGAACATCTACCGCAAGATCAAAATCAGGGGTCCATTTATTGAGATAGAGCCCTTGAGGTCCCATGAAATAGGGGCCATTCCTGAAGATGAGCTCTTTATCATCCTTATCGACGAATTCGAACAGGAAATACCCTCGACCCAGGAAGTAGGATGACACGTTGTTCTTAATGAGGGGAGCCCAGTTCTTAGCAACCCAGATCTCAGTGGATTTGGGCGAGGGCCAGAGGCCAGTGAACTGGCCAACGAGAGCATGGTCGGCCAGAGAGAGGGCCACCTGAATAGGACCCTCACCAGGCAGCGAGATCTCAGGAATGTCATCCAATTTTTTAACAAACTTCACAACTTCAGAAGTCCTTTTCTTTGGAAGCAAGGCCAGAAGAACGCTGAAGGCTTCGGCGGCAGAGGCCGGAGGAGGAGGCGAAGAAGGATGGTGGGAGTCAAGGTCCTCCATGCTGAAAGGGCCCTTGAATAGCCTCAAAGGCTAGCCAAAAGAATCAAGAAAGCATACATAGAGCAGAAAGCAAAAACGCTGAGCCCGACAGAGAGAGATCACGCATCGATCAGAAGCATGGTTGGAACGGCCAGCCCGAGGAAGGATCAAATGCCAGAGGAAGGATTCCACAAAGCGTAAAGCGGCAAGGAATAGAGGGCCCTGCAAGAGCAGGCGCAGCCGCAGGGGCAGCAGCGCAAGGTCTGGAACAGATCTAGGTCTAGAGCGAAGAATATTCTTGATTGCCCATAGTGCCAACATAGTTACTAAGGGATCTATTATAGATATATTGAACATATGGAAGGCTTTCACCCTGTTAGCACCTGAATTGGACCCCAGGTTGCAAAAGGCAAATAAGGGTAACAACTAAACCACGCTCAGCCTTGTAGCTAGCCCTATAAGGATAGGAGAGGGCTCTCTCCATAAAAGAATATTCAAAGGAATACAATAAATGGACTGATATTAGGCTAGGTAAAATGATAGGGATAAAAGGTTTAATAAAATGAATGAATGAATTTCAGGGATGTGTGGGATAAAAGGGACAGTTGAAACCGGGAATTAAATCAGGACACAGGGTATTACATGGGGCAAGATAGGCAGGAAAATTAGCAATTAAAATTTAATGAGGATGGGATGGAAAGATCGGTGAGGAGCTGAAAAGGGCACAATAAATGGATCCTTTTCAAACAGAAGAAAACACACAGAGTATGAATGATTCCCCAAGGCAGAGCATATAAAATGGATTCTACCTTTCTAACTTGAAAAACATTCACCTGGAAATGTTTATGAATGAATGGTGAAACATAACAATTTACATATGAAACACAAAGGAGAGACATATGCTAAAACTCATACCACATGAATCCCACAAATCAGAGCTGCATCACTTTATTAATTCCCTGCCAAACTGTACAATGGAGCGCAGAGATGTTCTTCCACACTATTCCCCTACTTTCTGAGTTACAGATTACTCAGAATATTTCCGACTTCCTTACAAATGATTTAAAATACAATAAATAGGCTTAGAGGTAGGAAAACAGATCGACGAAAATAGGGAGCTGTTTCAACCGAAATCATGAAGATAGAAAAAGAGCCATCCATCTGTCCTAAAGACAGAACAACGTTACATTATTCCACTTGAAATTTTCTGATGACCAATGAAAAGGTGAAAACTGTAGCGTGGATCCCATTGAATCGTGACTGAGGACAAAATAGGAAATCCAATCCTATTTTTTCGCTGTTGAAGATATCTTCGTTTTAATTTAAGCTCTCAGCCTTTGACTGTTTCCTTTGCTTTCCATTATTTCTTTATTCTCTGACTTTTAATAGAATGCTGATAAAATGAATTTATGCCTTTCGTGAAGGGAAAAATGTATTTTAAATGGGAAAAGGGAAGGGAAATGGGCGGTAATCATATGAAAATCGCAATCGGAATCGGAGCGGGAGTGGAGAGATATATATATGAAACAATAGTGTAATCACAATCGGAATGGAGCGGGAGCGGAGAGATATAACATATAAAAACATATTTAATATGATAAAACACATTATAATACATATTGTAATATGTTCATTGCAATCGGTGATCGAAAGGACCGGAGAAGGGGAGATGGAGCCCACATAATCGCAATCAGGATCGGGGAGGAGGACAATATATATGAAATTAAACTTCCGATGTGATTGGGGAGAAAGGACTTTGTATAAATCAATATAACCAAAGTTTCGGATTACAAAGGGCAAGGCATTTTATTTATGAATAGGCGGAAGTACTGTATGGTGGGGCCGAGGGGTCAATCGCAATCGCAATATCAGAGGGGAGTGGGGGTAATCGCATTGGGAGAACAGAATTTGCGATGCGATCGGAGGAGCGGGAACAATCGAGAGTGCGATGGGAATGTTGCGATCAATCAAAGGGGAAACGCGATCGGGTCAATCAGAGGAGGGGTGCGATCGAAGGATCGGAGCAATCGGAGGGAGGACTTGCGATTGGTCAATCGGAGGAGGGGTGCGATCGGAGCGCATATATAACATTTGTGATGGGCTGATCAGAATGCAAACCTTGGGATTGCGACTTATTATAATAAAACCTTAAACTTTATATTATAAAGTTTTATCATAAGCATGGAGGGGAAGTGGTTGTAGACCGGACTTTATAATAAAGTTTTTAATATTTTTTATTATAAAGTTCTAAAGGAGTATGGAGGGGAAGTGGTTAACATATAAATCACATTTTTTATTAAATGATTTATAATGCAAATTTATAATTGGAAAGGGGAAAAGGGAATTTTTAAGGGAAATATTAAAACTTTAATAAAACAAAGTTTAAGGGAAAAAATGGGAAATAGGGGATATATGAGGATATAGGGACTTTTACTTCACTTAAGCATAAATTTCAATCCAGAAGTCAGTTTTGAGAGTGTAGTATACCGTTGGAAAGCTCTTTCCAGGCTCTTTCTGATGGATTTTCTTGGAGGATGATTTTGCGCTAAACATGCCGCGGAAAACTTCTCTGAAGGCAAGGTGATGATTTTGTCGGGGATGACAGCGTCTAAATTGTGACTGAAAGGCAAAGTATTATGTTTTCACCTCAAAACATGGTTTTGAGGTGAAACTTGCATCAAACTGAATAAATGATATCTCTGATCTTCCTGGTGCTATAATTTTGAGTTTATTGACTTCCTCATGACCTTGATGATCTTTATTTGACACTTGAATCATTAATCGATCATGGTGAGGCCCTAGAAACTAATGAGACCCATCCTATGACCTAATGACATGATTTGAGAGTGAAAGAAACTTATGACCAAAGACCATAGGAAGGAAAATCAACAAGTACGTCATGAGGGAAAACTACCATCAATGAATCCATGACCTAGCGGAATGGTGAAATTTATTCGGTATGAGACACCTAATATGCAAATGCAAAAGAGCAGTTTTGATCACTGATGGCAGTATGACTAGACTGACACTAACACGCCCCATGTACGTGGATGCTTGCACTTGTACATCCACAATATATGTATAATTATCCTATTGACCATTTTTATTTTTCCATTTGTTTGGGGATCAAAGGAAATCAATTTGGTCAACTTGGTATCCATCAAAGACCATAAACTGGACCAGAAGAAATTAAGGAACCTATTGTATCTAACTAGAATAATGATATAAGGTAGCCCAAAATGAACCGAAGCACACTCAAAAAGAGTTTAGCAATGGCTTTAATTGTGATATTCTTCTTTCACGGTGCCAAATGGCCATCTTGGAGAAATAATCAACAATCACAAACACACAATCATTACCATGGTTAATGGAGGGAAAACCTGACATAGAATCCATGGAGACTAACTCCTTAGGCTTGTTTGGGATAAGTAGAGGAGTGTACAACCATTGTTTCTTGATGGTTGTTTTAGAAATGGCAAAGGTAGTGCACGATATGATATACCATTGGACATCTTGTTGAATATTTGGCTATTAGAAATAGTTTTGAAGTAATTTTATTGTCATCTCCACACCACAGTTTCCTGCCACCCAATTGTAATGTGCTTCACAAATCATCTTGGCATGCTTTCTTGAAATAATAGCATAAGAGCACATCTTAGAGGTGGAATTCTAAAACTTGTCTCCTTGTGATCAATATCTAGCATGTGGCAGAAAATTCAAAGTCATTGTTGTATACTTGTGGCCACTTAGAGATCTCATACTCGTAAAAGTTAAAAGTTGTGGTTAGTGCCACAACCGAGGGCCAACTGAGGTAGTCTACAACATGATTGGTGCTACCTTCTTATATTTGATTCAATTGGAATTATTGCAGGCATGTGGACCATTTCTGATAGAATCCATTCTGTAACTTTCCTTGTGCCTGCATGGATTACAAAGGTTTGTGATTAGTGTGAATGATAATATCCTTTCCCAGAATATAATGCTTCCATTATCGACATGCCTACATGATATATTAAATATCCTTATCATACATGGGGTATCTATGGACAATATTGGAGAGTGTTTCACTATGATATTCCATTGGATGTCGTCGCTAAGTGATAATTGCACCAATTGCATAGTCAAAGGCATTTATCTCAATCTTAAGTGGTCGTTGCAAGTCAGGTAGGGAGAGGAGTGGTGCAAAAAGAAGGTGGTGTTTTAGATTATCAAATGCTTTATGTTTATGACTTAAAGTAGGAAAAATCTATTTTAGCTCCACCCTTAGTCACTTGGATTAAGGGCCAAGTGATATGAGAGAATTCCAACATGAACTTTTGGTAGAAGTTAGCAAGGCCCAAGAAGCTATAGGGCTTTGTTAGAGTTGTTAGGGTTGGCCACTCATAAATGACTTGGATCCTGGTTGGGTACACATGCACAATACATGTTGAATGTGCTGCAAATATTCTACTTGGGTTATATTGAAGATGAAGATGTCATCTAAATATTCAAACACAATTTTTTTTATGAATGATCGAAAAATATCATCCATCACCCTCATGAATGTTGTCAGATAATTAGTCAAACCAAAGGACATGATCAACCACTCAAAAAGGCCTTCTTTAGATTTCAAGTTTGTCTTCCATGCATTAGTTTGTTCAATTGGAACAAAAAAGTATACCTACCCCGTTGGATGGAGCCCATCATAAAAGGGTGAGGTGGAACACATCATAAGGTGAGGTGGAACCCCTCATAAAAAGGTTGAAGGTTCAACCATCAACCTTGTTATGAGGGGTTCCAACTCACCTTATGATGGGTTCCACCTCACACTTTTGTGATGGGTTAAACCATAAACCTTCTTATGAGGGGTCCCAACTCACCTTATGATGGGTTCCACCTCACTCTTTTGTGATGGGTTCCATCCAACAGGGTAGGTGGTGTTAGCTTGACTTCAGAAAAATATTGCTAAAAAAATTGGTAGCCTTACGTTGATCAAGAATATCGTCAATTTTGGGGATCGAATATATGTTCTTGATAGTGATTTTTTTTATGGATCTATAATTAATATAGAGTCTCCATGCCCGTTCCTTCTCTTGCACCAAAACAATGGGACTCGGTCAAATGTGGCCCTTTTGGATGAGTACATAAATCTAACAATTTTTTTCCTTATTCTCCAAGATATAGGGTCTACATATTAGGTCATTAGGTAAAATAACACCAGGTATCAATTCAATTGAGTGCTTGACTTGGTAGTGAAAAGGCAACCCCGCAAGTGGAGTGAAGATATATATATATGTATGTCTCTACAACCTTGTCCACTTCATTTTGTTGTTTACAAAGGCCCTATGTTGAGATTGTGGCTGTCGCAATGACCTTCCTTTCCCTTTTTATTTAACCATGAAGAGGAAAAAAATTTCATTCTTAGACATTACCTTTTAACACTATTTTTCTGAGATCAACGAAACTGCAATAATCGTAACTACCTCTAGTACCCTCTAGAGTTGACCTCCTACAGTAAAAATGAGACTATAGGGATTGGAATCATAAAGAGCATGATGCTTCCATTAAGGTTTTCCTAAAAAAACATTACATAGTACCTCATCTTTGAAGGGTTTGATGCTATAGGACAGGTTGAATTTCTAGCTGACATAGATGTCTCATCCTTGGCTCAACCAACCAATGGTGTATGGATCGGAGTATGTAATTATTGGAAACTTAAATATCTTAATGACATTGGCTAATATCAAGTTCTTTTGGCTCCCACTCAACAATGAAATGTTGCGAGGTTCCCTTCACCCACATCTATGAATGGAAGAGGTACTCCCCCTCTTTAGGCTCCTTCAGCTCTTTTGATGGATATTTATGGTTGCGATGGTAGCATTGTCTTCTGAAGTGATGGTAACTTTCCATTATCTTATTCTAAATCAGAATTAGAGCTAAATTCCATTTCCTTTCCTTTAATATTTTACTACAATTATTTTTTCAGTTGACATTCATCGGTGATGTGCTAAGGGATTTTGTATAACTCACACCAATTTCTAGTGTCCTTTTTCAACTTCCCATTACCCTTCTTTTCTTGTCACTTGAGAAAGTTGTCTTAAGGTTATATATCCTTGTTTTTTCCCTTATTCTACATGATTGGCCTACCTTTTCCAAGATTTTGTTGTGGTGGATTTACGAAACTAAACTCTCGCTTATTCCTCTGCTTCAATTTCTACTAAATTTTGATAACATTTCAATAAGTAGCTCCAAATGAGGAGATGTCCAAGAAATCCATATCCATTAGGATGTACTTGTGTATACTAATACAATACTTTAAGAGGATGTACTTGTGTATACCATTATAATACTTTAAGAGGATGTACTTGTTCATACCACTACAATACTTTAAAACTAGGTGCCACTCATAGTATTTGATAGTTAACTTTGAGAGAAATGTATGGAAAATATTGGTGTATTCACACCATCTAGTTTCTCTCTTGTCGAAGTGTTGTTAAAATCATTTACTGGTCATCATCATTCCCTACAGGGTAGAATTCCTCCACAAGGGCATCAACAAAATCTTCCTAAGTGGGTCCTTCCTTGAATATCATGGACTTATCTTTGTTTTGTCCCTTCAATTAACTTTTCCACCAACATTTTACATGGGTAAGGGATTTAAGGAGTGAAAATGTGATCTATTGTTAGAAAAAATTAGGACGAAGTATTATCCCTCTAATATATTTAACCATTTCACCAAAGCATTTTCATTTATTTGGACTTCAGATAAGGGGATATCAAAGTTAATTTGTACCTTGAAGGTTGTTGCACCTCCAAAATTGTCATTGTTTAAAGGTGCCTCAACCGTTGTTGGAATATTTTGAAGGATCTAGAAAAAAATTCTCGTCATCTAATTCTTCTATTGTGCAAGTCCTTCCTTGAGTAATAATTTGATAAGGTCACTTGCTCCATCTCCTCTCTTTTATTCTGTAATGGGAAGCCACTTGGTTTGGTGAGAGTGATTTTCCCTAGTGAAACTAGCTCAAGACTCAACTCTCTGTACCTTTTCCTTGTTGAGGACATGTACCGAGAAACCACAAGGAGTAGATTTCTCTAATGCCACTGATTCAAGTTGTAAAAGGAATGAACTGAGAGGAAATAAAGGAAATAAAACACACACAAACACACACAAAAATATAAAAGAGAGCTCAATAATATGGTGAAAACCCAAATTTTATTAATAAATGAAATAGCCTAATATTGTAGAACACAAACTAGCTACAAAGATGGTAGCTATAATGGAAAATTTTAAGGGCTAAATTTCATCTATGGGAAAAATTAAGGATTTGGAATTTTGGTTGGACGAATTGTTTCTCTAAAGCTATTGAACTATATATAGCCTAAATTTTATTTATATAAAAAAATTATATACAAAAACCTTTGTTGACGAATATTTAGAAGAGAATAAGGAAATCCATTTTCACCTTCTCAAATATGAATCTAATGCCCTATTTTCCCTATTTTTCTAGTAATGGTAGTTTTTTCAAAATAGTTTGTCCATGTTTTGTAGTAATGTTACATTTTGGGAGGTGTTTCACCCTCATTTTTTGGCAATGACATTCTTTGGAAGATTTTTCAATAGAATTTTATGGTAACAAAAATTTTTAATGGTAATTTGTCCTTATTTTGTGGGAATGGACATTATTTTATATCTACTTGTTTTAATAGACAAGTTCTCTTCTATAAATGGAATTTAATCATGGGCATTAGCTTTAAATATATTATGAGCACTCCTTATAGTGCTTACCACTCCCATGGATTTTTTGTTGGTACACATGGCTAATTATCTCAGAGTGTCTCTTACTGTTGTTGACATTACAAAAATTACCATTGTTCTAACTACCAACTTCAACTCTATCCTAATTGCATTGATTCATGTAATATTTTCAAGGAAACTTTCAGAACTCCACAATGAAATCACTTTCTCGAGGAATACTTTTAGAACTTTACAAGGGATTATGTAATCTAATAAAAAAATCTCCATGATTAGATTCATATATCTCCATCTCTAAGTTGTAAATTTTATTTTAGAAAATTTTTATGCCCCATTTTCTCATAATCCAATGCATTCTAAATGATCTAAATACCATTAATACTCATGATAATAACAGGTTGGGTATAATTTATGTGTGTGTATTCATCCGTTGTTGTAGTGTTTATTGATATGTGGTTGTCATTGATGTCAACCCAAGAAACACCAGAAGATGCCTCGCCTTTTTTGACCAAAATGACGTGGAAATTCATGATGTTTCGAGTCACGATCATCCTTGTTGAATTATCCTCATTGAGTTGATTTTGGTGGTATGTGGCATGCCACAAGAGCCTTCACGGTTTGTAACTTATGCATGTTTGAAGATGATGGACCCAATTTGTGGGTAAAAAACCCAAAGGGGTGGTGTTGTGGAAATGTTCCTTTGGCTAAGATAATAATGCTCTTTCACCATGAATTAAATTTGTTTTATGCTCATGGAGGGTGTTAAATTTATTTTAAAATTTGTGAGGGATTTTCCTTGAAGGAATTTAAATTTCAACACAAAGATAGCCCTCAAAATTGAAGTTGGTCTCATCAAATGGGGTTTTGACTTTAAAATAATTTGAATTTTTAAATTCAAATTGCCTTACACAAACACATGTCGCATGCCCTTTACATGACCCTAATAAAATATATATAAGGGCATTCCTTAGCCCTCTTTAGTATGAAATTCAACGCTAATATTTTGTAGTCGGTCTCTAAAACTATCTTGGCCCCGTGGAGAAAGGAAGAACCAAACGAGATGCTTGGGATAATGGTTATGTTTTCTTTGAGGTGAGGGTTTCCTTATTATGATATGTGCAGGACTAGAAAGGAGCTAGAAAATTAAGGTTCAAGGTTTGTTTTTTTTGGTAAGTTAGTTAAATCTATATTAATTCAAAGAGAAACATTACATAGCTGAGAGGCTGAATTGGTAAGTTGCGCTTAGCCAATACCAGCCTTGATTGCGTTCAAAGTAGCGCAGATATGCGGCTACCTCCTGGGAGGAAACCAACCCTGTAATAGCTTCAGACAATAAAAAATTACAAGGTGTACCTTGACACATGAAAAACCAAAAGTTCGATAATATGCGCTAAAATAACAGAAAACAGAAAAGAGTCATGCGGCCTCACAGTCATGGTGTTCCAGGATCATCATCGGTAATAAGGTCCTCCTCCTCGATGTAACATCCATACTCCTACACTATGGCTTCTCCTTAACAGTTGGTAGGCGCAGGGGATTTGAGGTGGGTGTGCAAAGAATGGGAGCAACCGGGTACTTAGCATCTGTAACACGCGTCCAAACACCCTCCAAGTCCATGATCCATACATTAGTGTCTTCTCCTGTGGTCTCTTGTACCGAAAGAGGCTGAAATTTGTGAGGATTAGGGTGCTCCTGGTGCGCTAAGGTGGATTTCCTAGGTCCCCTTCTGCCCCTCTAAGTCTCATGAGCTGGGGCATCCTCCTCTTGGGTGCGCGCAGGGCGTTGTGATGCTTCACTGTCGTGGCTACCAGAAGAGGAGCCCTTGAAGAATTCCAACTGGTTATCTTGACCTCGTTGATAACGTTCCGAGAAGGCGCCTCTTTGGCCTCCCTTGATGGTCCTTTGGTGCTGACATGGAGCCATGTGGTAGGAGGAGCAGCTAAGGGTTGGGGGCTGGTGTACGAATGAATACTTGCGCTTAAGGAGAATTCTCAACAGAGGAGCGAGGAAAGGATGTGCGCGAATGGGAATAGTGCAGTAGGGGGGTGTGCAGATGGGGGGGGGGGGAGGGGGTTTGCCACTGAAAGCGCGCAACTGGAGGAATCTATGAAGGAAAGGAAAATCAAGTGGGAGTGTGCAGCCTGGGGGGTGCGCAGCAAGGTAGGTGCCTAATGTCCTGGCACTATAATGGAGACACGCAGGGGGAAGGGCGCACCTCTGGTGAAAAACTTGAAGAGATTAACGTATCAACAAAATAGCTAAGGGGGCATAGATAGCTCTGGAAACCAATAGGAGTAGCTTGAGGATAGCACAATGAGGAGGGACATCGCCTTTTGAAGACCTATGGCACTAGCACAGATGCTGTGCATTATTGTGACATGCTCGCAGGTGCAGGTTGCGGCAGTTCTCATGATATGGCATGTGATTCAGGGTATGGCAGTGGATTAGATGCATCATGGATCTCATGTAAATTATTGTAGCGGGGAGGTTCCATACCAGGTAAAATTTGGTGGTGTAGGTCTTCGTCAGCCCATGCGTGGGAAGAAATCATTTCATACGTGCGCTTCCTGTCACCCGCATCCAAGGAAGGTTCAAGGTTTGTTGTTTATTGTGAGAAAATCATTTACTTCTTAGGATCAACCTCTTTTCCTTTGTAAGTTTCCAAATCAGCGAAGGATTGGAGCTGTTAGCGCTGGAATTAGCACTTGGACTGCTTCAAGTGCTTGACCAGTCACATCCTAATATCTAAGGCAATTTAATGATTTGGATTATAAGATTGGTAGGTGGTTTAAACCTTCAATCACTGAAAAGGCACTTCAGTGAAGTTCACTGTCACACTAATGAGGATATTGAATCATGATATGGTAGAAAATGGTAAGTTTGTAGCCTATGGAGAGAAGAGAGTGCGAAACATAAGAAGAGATAGTGGTTCTGCAAGGCAGAAATCCACTGATTTTGGTGAAAAGTAACACAAGGAACAATTTGAAATATTTCAACAAGAGAAGCTTGTATCTAGACTTACAATAATCTTACTGAAATATCATGAATTTTTTTTTGTCATAAGTGATGCTCTTTAAACTGTCATTATGTATATCTCATCAAGAAAACTCACTATGTGAGACTGATAAAAGTTGAAAAAATACATAAACATATCAAGAGACTGATAAAAACATACAACACCATATGAGATTACAAACTGCAGCTGAAGAAAATGAGATGTGGAAACACATGTGAAAATAACAATACACACATCAAGTAGGTAATAAGTCCTCAAATTTTTTTTCCAATTTCATTCACTGAAAAGTACATTGATCATATGAGCAAAATATTCTTAAACCACAAAACTTTTCTTCATAGAGTTTTGTCACATATATACAAAAAACATTATACTGACATCTCCACAAAAGGCGTGAATATGTTTTAAAATGTTATTACAATATCATACAAAAGATGAGGCTTATCTTTAAACTTTAATATAGAGTGCTATAACATAAATAAAGTAAACAACATGATGGCTAGAAATTAGAAGTGGTTGAATGATGTGGCAATCTGTTGGAAGTCTTCTCCTCTGTTCTCGTGCATGACATGTGGTTGTTTTCCCCAAAAAGTGCAAAAAAAAACCCTGAAATTTAGAAGGAAGCTTTAATCAATGAAACCTAGCAGGAGCTACCTTTGTGGATAATTCATGCATGTAACTACTCCTTAGTAGCACCTCTCGAGACTTTGAGGAAAACTGCCTCCACTCTCTTCATCCAAAAATCCAGGAAACAATAACTACATTTTTCAAAATTAGGTAGCAATAATCGGAAATTCTGCAAATAGTTGTGTTTTTCACTTAGGCTAAAAATGTATGAGCTTCTCGTGAAAGAGTTAGATGAAATCAAGTATTGAAGCAAATATCTTGAGAGAATCTGCCTTAGTGAGCCTTCTGGTTATTTTTTCTGTATTCTTTTACTTTTTAGCTCTGGCCTTCTTGGTTTCCTTATCTGGGCTTTCATCAATATTGATGACTTCATCCCTTAGTCTTGGGTTAGCAATCAACTTGCTATTCATTCTAAGTTTTTTTTTTAGCCGAGTGTGAGGCCTCTTAAGGTATGGATTTGGGATATAGGAAACCCTTTTTCTCTTCTACACCATATCACTAGACTGAACTTCTTCATATCCTGTCTATGAAAAGTCTTCATCAGTGGTATCCTCTTCAAAGGATGAATAATAATGAATGAAATTATTATCCTTTCTCCTTGTAGGTGTATTGGGTGTCTGGGGTGTCTTGAAGGAAGAGAATAACTAAGAAAGTGTTGGTTCCCTGACCTCTTCTTGTTCTTCTGCAACTGCTGGAATGGAGTGTTCAACTGGAATAGACACTTGAATTGGCACATGAACTGGCACTTCAACTGGAACTTGAACTGGCACTTGGACTGACATTTCAACTGGAAATTGGGCTGGCACTTCAGGACTAGTTTTCTCTGAAACTTTATCTCCTAAGACCAACCTTCTTATGCCTCTGTATTTTGAGGAAGAAGCTATGTTCTCCTCACATGTGGACTTAACAGTTTTCCCTTTCTTGAATCTCATAGAATGCTCTCTGATGAATGCTGCTAAAGTTTGAGATTCCTTTGGAGTTTTCCTCTCATATACTTTCTCTACAGGCTGCACCATGCGTATAGAAGAGACAATTTTAGTTCTAGCCCTCTTGTCTGAACTTCTAGTTTTCCTATTGGTTGATGGGGTAGACTGAGATGGTTGTGACCTTATTGGCATAGGAGTTGCACTAGTTTGTTCATGAGCATCTTTTTTCTTTGGCCTCCCTACCCTTCTCCTAGAGTTGATACTACCAAAACCCTACTCTATCAGGAACTTATCCCAGGTGGTCCTTTTCTTTTTGAGGTGGTAGAAAATCAACATTTTAATTAAACCCCTATGATATAGATTGTGCAAAGGATAGTTAGGGATATTCTGCAATTTTAAGGACATCTTGAGCAAGTATTTGTATAGGAAGTAGGGAAAGTTCATAGGATTATCACCTGAAATATGAGCAAGAAATCTCATTTGATAATGGTGTACAGAGGAGAACCTACCCTCACATGTAATGTAGCATTGCACAGTGGCGATCACATGTTTCCATTCAGCCTTGAAACATGAAATATGTGTAGTAGGATTCCATTTAACATTGACATTTTTAGGTTTAAGGAATAGACTTACTTCTATGGGCAATATTTTATTCTTGAACCAGTGTTCTCCAGTGGCATAGGTTTGAGTAGCTCAGGCTATGATGGCTTCAGAGATCTTGAAAGTCTTGCTCCCCAACTTGACCTTATCCCCATCAAAGCTCTCAAAAAAGGCCTGAGCTAAAGCCACATTTTATCGAGAAATTTTTTGCAAAAACTTATACAAGCCAGCTGACTTAAATTGAGGTTTGGCCCTAGCATCAAAAAACTCGGTGTTTTTTGGCTCAGACCTATTTACATTCCTACCTTTTCCCATACTTCTCAATAGCTGGCTTCTTCTAAACACATAATTGTTCAATCCTTGATACAAAACCCTACACGGAGCCTTGTTTTCCTGCCTTGAAATGCTAAACTGGTTGCTGGAAGACGTGACTCCTATTAGCTGTAACTTCCATAGAGAACCTCGGTCAAGAGAACATTAAACTTAACCCTCTGAAATTACGCCTTTAGCTATGGTATGGTTTAATGTCATGATTTGAAATCATTCAAATACGAGTGCCAAGTCACCCCATAACTCATAACACTCCACAACACTCCACATCATCATTTAATAATTGATACCTTGTACCATGATCTCCGCTTCAGTTTAGTAGGGTAGCTATAGGTTAGCTGCATTAATAACATAACCATTCATCTATAATAGTTCTCCTAAGTCGAAAAATAATTAATCTTGTTAAAAAGAATAATCATGCTTATAACATAGGAGGTCTTCAATCATCTTCAAACAGGAATGGTCTTTTCTCTGAAAATCTTATTTGTAGCTCCTTATGCCTGAGAAATAGCTGCTTTTACCTTTGTATTGCAATATAACCAAATTTCAGCGAAATAGCTTCTCTTTTCACTGTGTTACTATTGTGACCTTCAATTTGGATAAATAGCTGCCCTTCATTACATCACTATGTTACCAATGAAATTTAAACAAAAGTAGCTATTATCCCGAAAGGAGCAGCTATAATTTTATTACCAAAATGATCAATAGCCTTCGACACTAACCTAAGTTAAAACAATGGTTTTAACTTCTTTTATGAACCTAAGACACTAACACCACCTATAAACTTAAAATTATTTTGGTTTTGAGACTCTTTTTTGACCTTTATTGAAAATGATTCAGACTTCGACATAGGCTAGGAAATAATAAAAATTTGAAAGCAGTGATACAATGGTGGTCAGACTATTAACATTTACAATGCTAACAGGAGAAACATTTGTTTATGGTTCGGATTCATTGGGGCTAATTCTACAAGAGGAGGGTTATCGCTAAGGCTCGACCTATTGTTTTTGTGGTAAGCGAATTGGTTGATCTTAGTACATGAGTGATACATGGTCATTCAACCTCTCTTCTCAAGTATATTAAGAGCAAGCTCGTTGAAATATCTTGGCTCAATTCTATGATTAGTTTGAATTATTGAGACCTATTTTCATAAGAAAATATCAAGATCAGACTATGTGTTGATCTCTTGCATGGTGATTATTTATTTATTTCCATAGCTCCTGTGGTATGAACTTATCAATGCTAACTCAATATTATGAAGTATTATAGTGATGCTTTTTGTATCTAGTCTCTCTGGGATATTTTTCTCTGTAGGTTGGATCAAACCCTATTCGAGTTGTGGTTGTCACTCATAAATCTGAACCATAATATTGTGTAAAATATTCAATCATTTAAACCAGTGAAGGAGTTTCATATATTTGTGGCTTGGACCATATTAAGTTGCATAGGATTAAGATATGTTTGTGGTCCATTTGACTACAGTTGAGGGTTGTCACTAGTTCTATCTTTCATGGCATTATTGTGAGTTTTGGCATAACATCAAATGCTTAAGGAGTTGTTTGAAGTCATTGGAATATACATTTATATATCTATCTATATGCCTATTCAAGCTGACCTATCTCAAGTATTCAAGATACACTACCATTGCGTTATGAAGGTCTTCGAATATAAACATTATTTGTTGTGAAGAAAAGGTTAATTAAATGAAATAATTCCTCAACATAGTTCAAAATAATTTTGGAATTTTTACACCTCACTTGGACATACCCTAAGATTGTTTTGGAATAACCCTAATCTTTAATAGTTGATGATTGCTTGTATGAACATTGATGGTTACTATTGATAAGGAGATAAAGAAGACTTGATAGAAGCACCATAAGTGCAGTTTATGCCTATAATTCCATTAAAATTTGGAAGAAGCAATTCATATACAATCTGACAGTTAGGGATTTGTGAGTAATTTCATAAGTTATCATCTACATGAAAAAATCATCAGTGTATTTGGAAAGCATAAATTGTTCAACAATATTAATTTAGAATCACAACAAAGGTTTGAAAATTTATAGTTGTGCCTCATTGTCATTTCAACAACTTTGTTATATTGCAACAAGGTTTCTGGAGTTATGATTTATGTAAGGGTTTCAACAATTGGATTTCATTGTTCCATCAATATTCATTGTAAGTGATTCATTATCCCTGGTACGGAAGCCCACAAATATTTTGCATAAGTATACTCATTGTAAGTGGGTCATTATCCCTAATACAAGAGCCCACAATATTTATCAAAGTTATTTATCAGTTTATGGGTGTTTGGGTGGTGTTAGGTAGGTGGTTGAAGTCACCTTTAGGTTGGAGATTGAAAATGTTATCACTATAAAAAAAAAAATTCAAACGTGGTATGTCAACTCTGTTTTGATCATGATCTAAATAGTTTTTAAAGTCATTTTAACATGGTTAAGGGTACGTCATAGTTTTATAGGTTTAGTGTTCACCATCAAAATTCAAAAAAGGTCTTTTTAGGTCCATTCCATAGTTAACAAGTTCACATTTTTCATTTAAGGGTAATTTAAGTAAGTTTTAGGTCGATTTTCTGCAATTAGCCAAGAATCCACTGTTTCGTAGCATCGCTAGTTCAAAAAAGAGGAAATGTGCTACGAAAGCGCTGCTAATTTCGTAGCGCAATAGGAAGCAAAAACTTTGTTTTATGGTTTTAAGTAGTCAACTTCCAAGGAGGATTCTGAGCAAATAAAAATGAATTTAGGAAAAGTGAAAGAGGTTTTCCTTCCTAACCAACCTAAATACAAAAATCTCTCTCAGTTTCCTCAAATTCATTAGGAGGTGGGAGAAATTGATAAATTAAAATGCACTCCGAAACTGTTGTTACAAAATGTCCTGTACATGACTGTTTAGCAATCAACTTCAAGTTCATTTTCTGGCCAAATGCAAAAGTATTTTGGAAAAATGAAAGAGGTTTTTCTTCATCATAGCCTCTGCTACAATAAAGACTCTCACTTTTCTCATATGTTTTATCAGTTGGGAGATACAAGGCTTTATTTGAAGCCCTATTTTCAGAAATAGAGTTTTCCTATTTTACACATTTTTGTCAAACATAGTTTCTGGATAGCAGGAGATATGTTTCAAAAAAAAAAAGAGATTTTTTTATTCAAGACATCATGGAATACAAAAACCTCCTTCAGTTTCTCAAAATACATCATGGAGTAGGAGATATAGGCTCTGTCCTAAGACCTATTTTTTAGGAAAAAACAGGAAAAACCAATAGGCCAACCTATTGCAAATGAAGAAGGGACCTCAAGAAGGCTGAAATAACTATGTTTTTCACGAGATATGATGAAATAAGGTTTATTTTCACTTTATTGCACATTCACACTTTAAATTTTGGAAAAAATTGGACAAAACTTCTCACTCAGCAGTTTCGTAGCGCATACAGTGCAAAATCAGTGAAAAGCGCTATGAAACTGCTGTAGCATGATTTTTCACTCTCTCTTTTACATTTTGGAAGGGAAAATATGTGTATGAAGACCTAAAATTGCTAGGGACGCTGTGATAATTGATAATGAAGATAAATCTGAAAAGAAGAAACCAAAATTGTGAAGATAAATGGTTAAAAAGTCTGCACTACGAAAAGCGCTACGAAACCGTGTTGTTTTCATAGCGTAGATTTGTTTTTGCTATTTTGGGAGTTCGAAGTTGATTTTGCACAGCTGGCACTCATGGATGATTTTTGACATATTTTATTTTAGTTCCTGATAGAAAATTGCTTCGAATTCATGGGTTCATGGTGGTTAAATTGTCTAAAGAACACAAAAAATCCTAAACCTAGAAAACATGAGACAGTTTCCTAGTTTGCAGGAGATCAACATTGAGGACATTAAGTGCTGGAGCTTGTCATTTGGATTCGACCTTATGGAGATATAGGTGGAAAATGATGTAATCTAGCTTAGATAAGGTTGTTATAAGTAGAGTTAATGAGTTTGAGTCCTATTTGTAATAGGACTGTTCACTAGGTTTGCAACTGCCGTTTTGTAATAAATACCATGTCTCATGGTTATGCAAGGTGTCAAGAAGTAGGAATTTGATGTATCTAGATTAGGATAAGGTTATAATATGATTTTAAATGATCTATAAAGAGGAATAAGTCGAAATGCTAAGGGTTGGACATTTTTTAGCAAAAAGACTGTGTTTTTTGTAAGTGACTGTTTTCAGCTTAATACAAATTTTCTACTTAGACAACTCAAGATTCATGAGGAGTTCTTGTATGTTCTTATTCTAATGGAATCTTTTCAATATTATATTGCAGTGGTGTTTGCTTATGTTACTCAGAATTCATCAATGATGCTCTGAATTCCTTGATAGACAAACTAACTGTGTGTTTGACTGTTCTATATGTTTATTCCTTGACTTGAACTCTGATATGCCTTGACTTCCATGCTAGGTAGATTATTTTGGTTTTTCTGAAGCTATTATGACTCCATAAGCCCAATGTACACTTGCTAATGTGATTTACAACCAGTTTATATCATTTATCTGTTTTTATCCCATATATAGCTAGCCATCTACATATTTATCAAAAATCATAAACCCTTGAGAGAGCCCTCTCAAGTTGAGGAGGCTAAGCCTCAGCTAAAAGATTGGTCTGAAACAGTTACATGAGATTAGCTTGATTGGCAGCCTATCAGGTCTAATTTTGTGATAATCGAAAACACTTCAAGGTGGTAGGGTGGTGCTAAGGCAATTTGGAGCTTGCTAGGGTGTCGGAGCATCCTTTTAGAAACTGTTGATAAAACCAAGGCATTGGATCATCCTTCTAGTTTGAGATGGAAAATTGAATGCTTTTTTGGAGTAATAGGGAGTTGGGGCTTCCCTTTTTAGTTAGATACAAAATTGTTAGAAAAAATTTCAGTGATTTTTTTCCTAGAGGGGTTTCCACCTAAAATTATTGTTTATAATGTATTTTTCTTATTTATGCTTTGAATTCATGTTGAAGATTAATTAATGCTCTAAAAATATTAATAAGTTATGAATTTATAAGAAATATTTATTCACCCCCCCAAGTATTTCCAATAATTGGTATCAGAGCAGGTTCCTTCACTAGAAGTTCAACAACTGGAAGGAGATCATGGAGTGGAATAAGCTGGGGATTCTAATACTTAATGGGAACAACTATGCAATTTGGTCTGGAAAGATGACAAAATATCTTCAAGCGCTATGAATTGATGTTTTGAATGTTGTATTGACCCAATACAAGGAACCTTCAACCCATCCTTCAGATAATGATGGCCAGAGGCTTTATGAAAGCCATGGTAAAGCTAAAAATCCCCTCATGAATGGTGTGTGATATGCTATATATGTCAAAATAATGCACTACAAAACAATGAAAGAAATTTTGGACAAGCTTCAAAATATATATGAAGGAGGAAAGAATGTAAAAGATGCCAAGCTCTAGACCCATCAAGGTCAATTTGAGCAGTTGAAAATGAATGAAGAGGAAAACATTGTAGCTTACTTTCTCCATGTTGATAAAACAGTTAATGCTATAGAAGCATTGGGAGAACTAATGGATAACAATGTAGTTGTTTTAAAGTTACTAAAATATGTTCCAGAGAGATTTGATGTTAAAGTATCTGTGCAAGAAGAAAGAGATGATTTGGAAAAGTTCAACACATACCAATTTCATGGAATACTTAGAACATATGAAATGAGGAAAGAGCAAGAAATTCCACCTAACCGAGAAGCAACATTCACAACATCCAAGAATACCAAGAAAACAAACATGAATCAAGACCAAGCTATATTTGATGCAAAGAAGAAGAATACTCAAATGAAGAAATTTATAACTTTGTGATAAAGTTAAAAAGAGGAAAAAGTAAGTTCAAAGGTAAAATTCCAATAACATGTTTCAATTGTGGTGAGATTGGTCACTTTGCCGCTAAATTTCCTCATAGAAATCTAGTAACGAAGACGAAGAACCTAGGAAAGGGAAGAAGGGTCAAAGAAGATTCAACAAGAAAGGTAAAATGAAAGGCATTTTCTCTAAAGAAGACAACTCCTCATTTGAAGAAGAGAGTGACAGTGACAAATAAAATGACATAGGAAGAGTGTTATTCATGGCTAGGGAAAATAGGAATGAAGCTTATGAAGAAGAAGAAGGATATGAAGAAGAGACGGAAAAGATTGAATTTCAAAATGAGATTGTCATAGTTATAAATGATCTTAAGGATGAAAGAGTAAATTTCAAACATTTAGAAGCTAAATTAAAAGAAGTAAAAGAACATGCTAGAATCCCAAACAAGAAGAATGAAGAATCAAATGAAACTATCATCATCCTTAAAGTATAGGTGGAAGAAGTTATACAAATTGAAGAATCACTCGTAAGAGAAGTGGAAGTAAGCAACAAGGCAAGAGAAGATCTAGAATCATATATAGTTTCTCTACGAAAGGAAGCACAAAGAAGAAATGTTCAACAAGAAATTGCAAATATCTCCAGATATTTGGATAACCTCATCAAATATTAAAGGCCACATAGTGATAGGACAATATTGGGCTACATGGAAACATTTGTAAAATTCTTGACTTCATCCATGACAGAAAATGAAGATGGATATAAATCTTATGCTGAAATCACTAGAGGATCTATCGAGAAAGAAAGAGGTTTCCCAATAGAACATAAGGTTGAAGTATCAAACCATCTTGAAGAATATTTCCATGAAGAAGGTATCCCCCTCTTAGGTATCAAACCATCTTTCTTGGTGTCTTTTATTGTTGTGGAGAATTTGGACATAAAGCTATAAACTGTACGGCCTATGATAGGAACAAAGGAAATTTTGGAATATCTTTCAAGAATGATCATCCTAGAAATTCTCGAGAGGATTACATGCAAATCTATAATAGGTCTGGATTTTTAATCAATGAAGTAGAATGCCATAAACACAATAAATTTTGACAATTGGATATATATTGTAGGTTAACCGCACCCCTCCCCCCCCCCCCCCCCCGCGCCCCCTCAAGGGAATCACAAAAAAACCTAAATGCTCCTCTAGAAGTCTAGAAACGAAAAACAAAGAGTTGCACACTTTCCCTAAAAGCTCAAAGCAAGAGGAATGTGTGGTATGCTGATAGTGGCTACTCAACGCATATGAATAGCAACATAAACAAATTCATATCTCTGAAAGAAGGAAAGGATGCAACAATATCCTTTGTAAATGATGGATATGCAAACGTTATAGGAACATGCATAATCAAGCTTGGAGGTAAGGATGCTACAACAAAGGATATGCTTCTCATTAAAAATATGAATCATAGTCTGTTGAGTGTAAGTCAAATGTGTGATCATATACACACACTACTCTTTGACTCAAAGAAATGTGAAATAAGGAGTGAAAAAACTGGCAAGTTGGTGGCAAATGCAACTAGGACTCCAAATGGCATATACACATTAGACGAGATAGTTAATACAGGTTTTTTATTGGAAAAAGAAGATGAAAGTTGGCTTTGACATAGAAAAATGGGACACCTAAACTTTGACAACGCTATCAAAATCAGTAAAAAGGAGGTTGTGAGAGAAATGCCACAAATTTTAAAACCAACTAGCACTACATGTAAACATTGCAGGCATGGAAAACATGCAAGATTTGAATTCAAGACCAAGGAATATTCCACATCAAAACCATTAGAACTGATAGACATTGATCTACGTGGATTGATGAAGACTAAAGGGACTAGATGGTGAACAACACTTCATGCTAATGATTTAATACTATACCATGATGAAAACATTCAAATTTTTGAATTAAAAGTCTGAAGCATTTGAATGCTTCAAAATCTAAATGGAAATGGTTGAAAATGAAACTAATTTGAAGATCAAATGTTTGAGATCGGATAAAAATGGAGAATTCACTTCCAAATCATTTCAACACTTCTGTGAGGAACATCGAATAAAGAGACATTTTTCAGTAGCTAGGACACCACAACAAAACAAATTCATTGAAAGGAAAAATAGAACATTAGAATAAATGGCCAGAACAATGTTGAATGATTCAAAATTGGACAATTTTTTTTGGGTTCAAGCAGTTGAGACAACAATGTACATTTTGAATAGAGGATTGCTCAGAAGAAATTAAGATAAGACTTTGTATGAGATATGGAGGGGAATACCAACACATTTCAAACATTTCTGAGTCTTTGGAAGAAAATGCTACATTATAGGGGAAGAACACTCGGGTAGATGAAGGAATTTTTGTTGGTTACTTATGCAAAAGTAAATCATATAGATGTTAAAATTAGAGACTCAACCCGATAGTTGAAAGCATCAATGTAAAATTTGATGAAGCTCATGGAAGAAATATTGAACAAGGAAACTCATAATCAAGAAAAACATAGACACAAGAGGTTGAACTAAAAAAGGAAGCCTCGAAGCAAGTGCGATGAAATAAGGAAACTACTTCCAATTAGGAAGAAAGAGGAAATGAACAACAAACACCTTCAAATATTCCCATGAAATGGGATCAAAATAAACATCCTTCAGACCATATTATTGGGAACATCAATGAAGGCATAGGAACCAAAAGAAATCGACAGCTGCGAATACCAGAACAAGCACATCTTGTGCTCTTAGCCACATATGAGCGTAATAAATTTGAAGAACCTATTCACGATGAACATTGGGTTGCAGCTATGAATGGAGAATTCGATTAGATTGAAAATAATTACACTTGTGAATTGGTTCCATGACCAAAGGATAAAAATGTCATTGATATAAAATGGGTTTTCTTAAACAAGTTGAATGAGGATGGACAAGTCAACATAAAAAAATCAAGATTATTTTGCAAAGGGTACACACAGGTTGAAGGAATATATTCAAAGAAACATTTGCTCCTATTGCTAGGATGGAAGCCATCAAGATGTTCTTGGCCTGTGCATGTTCGAGGAAGATCAAGGTCTATAATATGGATGTAAAATCAACCTTTTTGAATGGAGAATTAGAAGAAGAAGTCTATATAGAACAACCTAAGGGATTTATTCTCACTGACAAGAAGGATTATGTTTTCAAGTTGAAAAAAAACATTATATGGTTTCAAAAAGACTCCTATATCTTGGTATGCCCGTCTTGACAGGTATTTGCAAAAGCAAGGGTTTAAAAGTGGAAATGTCAATAATAACCTTTATGTGAAGTTTGAGCACGAAAATTTGACCATCATTGAAGTATATGTGGATGACATTATCTTTGGAAACAATAATGACAGGTTCAGCAAGAAGTTTGCATCAGATATGTAAAGTGAATTTGATATGTCATTACTTGGTGAGTAAACTTTCTTCTTGGGACTTCAGATATCTCAGGAAAATAAGGGCACAATCATATTTAAAAACACGTATATCAAAGAAATGTTGAAGATATTTTAGATGGAGAATTGCAAACCGGTCAACACCCCAATGGTGACTAGTTGCAAGTTGAGCATGGTTGATATATCCAAAGATGGAAACCAGAGGATGTATAGGTATATGATTGGTAGTCTATTGTATGTGATAGATTACAAGCCAGATGTGATGTAGGCAGTTGGATAGGTAGCACATTTCCAAGAAGAACTAAAATAATCCCATGTCGTTGTAGTGAAGAGAATATTTCGATATCTCAAGGAACAACAAATTTTGGCTTATGACATCCAAAATGAAATGAATTAACCATCACAACTAATACATGTGTAGATTTGGAAGGGAGTGTTGATGATTGTAAAAGCATTAGTGGAGAAAATTTATACCTAGGTGGTTGTCTTATATCATAGTTGAGCAAGAATTAGTCTCCAGTCTCCTTATCCAGAGCAGAATCAAAATACATAGAAACGAAAGCTTGTTGTACTCAGGTCCTCTTGATGAAACAAACGTTGCAGGACCTTCAAGAAGTTTGATGAGCCTATTCTGATGTTCTGCGACAAAAACAATGTTATCAACATCTCCAATAATCCTGTCATGGTTTCAAAGAAAAACATATTCCTATAAAATATCACTTTGTTTAAGAAAAAAATTCAAAAAAATTTAAAAAAAAAGCAGAATACTTTTGGATAAGGGAGCAAATAGTAGACATCTTCACCAAACCATTTCCGTGTGATATGTTTGAATATCTTCGATAGAAACTTGGGATTCTCCCAAGTTCACATTAAAATTATTTTATCCATCCAAGCACACAAGGGGAAAGAAGGTAGGTTACATGTACACAACAATAAGCATATTGTTAGGGGAGTCACCCTTTGCCATTGATGTCAAAGGGGGAGATAAAGTAGTTCAAGAAGATCAAAGGCATGGATTCAGGGGGAGAAATGATCACATGGGTATTACGTGTGTTTCCATCAATGAAAAAGGGGGCAATTGTTAATATGTGCTTGTCTGATATGAAATAGATCTGAAATAATACTGAAGTAGAACTGAATATTTGGGAAAGTGAATTGATTGTTAACTTGATCGCTTAGTGTGGAATACTGAAGGAAAGCAATTGATTTTACGACTTAATCCAAAACTTAAGAGCATAATTAAACATTAATTTGCAGCAAATAATAGGGATAGAAGACAAGAAACATTGATTACGGAGTTCGTCCCTAGTGGACTACGTCTCCGGGCCCACTTTCAAGATGTGTGTCCGTTTTATTAAGGATTGATCCAAGGAAGTATTTACACAGAAATTCACCAGACTGAACATGCTCGTAGTAACCTCTGATCTCTGTCAACATAAATCTCTCTCTCATATCTTTCTAACATTTATCTCGGTGCTTAATTCCGCCTCTGGACGACCAAAATACACCTGAAAGAAAACTGCCTCTCTCTTACATAATTCTGACTACAGGTCTTCAATAACAGTCCTCCTCCTCCATGGTGAAATGGCTAATTTTAAATAGGCCTTGGGCCAAGTTCATCTCGGGCCTCTTGGCTTCACATAGTAAATGGTTGAATGAATTAGAGATAGGTTGCTCTCGGTGCAATAGAGGTGAAGCACCTAATACATTTTTACATAGTGGACTAAATTAACATAGCGCATATTTAATACAAAACCCAAATATAAACCATATTGTAAAAATAGACCCTAACAGTCTTGGCTATTGGCGGAGGTTTGACAACTGCATGTGATAGCTCCCGACAGTAAATACATTGACTGCCACCTAGGTGGTCATTCTCTGGTGGTTCTGCAAACGGTCTAACTCATCCGCATGTGACAGCTTCACATCCCGACGGTTGCGGTCTTCCGGTGGTCTGTGTGCAACTGCGTGTTAACCTTCATTGTTCACATGTCAAACTATGCTGCGGTCAAGCTCTGATGGTTAAAACCCCACGCGATTAGACTGTAAGATGAAATGGTTTTGTTACATAGTTTAAAACCTTAACATAGCCCGACAGGTTTTATAGGTTTTTAACATATGTTTATACTTTGGACCATAACATTGGCGTTAGGTTTTTAGCATTAGGATATATGACTTAGGTTTTTCATACCATGTAATCTTGTCACTTAGCATAGGTTTATCACTTAGGATTTTGGCCATAGGGTTTACCACTTAACATTACATCCACCATTTAACATTCATCATAGAACCATTTAAATTTCCAACCCCATGAAGTCACTTGTACCATGCACCAAAATAAATCGAAGACTTCCTCTTTCAACTAGAACATTGGCGAAAATGAAGATGATATTGGACTTCCCTATCAATCTGAACTGATCAAAGATCCTCCTGGATCAATCCTCTCCACTTGAAAGCTTTTGGACCAACAAAAGTTTGATTTAAGCAGATGTCAGGTGAGGGTACAACTCCCTCACTCTTCCGATCTCCATCCACCTCACCTTGCTAGGATTCGTGCCCTTGAGTCCCACTTGAAGATATTTAACATCTCCATGCGTTGAAGTGTGAACCTTCCTGTCCAAGATAGTATCTTCCCGCAACTCATTCATATACCAAGGTGCCAAATCATCAATGATAAGAATCTGTGTGTCTTCCTCTGGATCAATGATCATCGGAGGTTCATACAACTTTAGATTTTCTACATTTACAACTAAATAAATAAGCATGTAAGGAGGTAAATCTAACAGAATGAACTATTTCAAATCTTATCCAAAATATTGAAAGGACCATACCTTATGGGTTTCAGTTTCTTACCTTCACCTTTCAACCTGTCTTTACTGATATACAACCATACGTGATCACCGACCTGAAAATGATGATCCACTCAATGCTTGTCATGGCACATTTTGTACTTGGCCTTACTCTTCTCTAACTGATCCTGCACTATTTCATGTATCTGTTGTATCCGTTGAATGAACTTAACTACTTTATTTGAATCGGTGTGTCCATCCACTTTATCTTCTTCACCAAACATGAAATCCATCGGTGACTTTGGTAGATACCCAAAACATGTTTCAAATGGCAATCGCTTAGTCGAAGTATGTAAGGCTCGATTGTAAGCATGTTGCACATAAGGTAAAGATTCATCCCACAACTTAGGATGTTTGTTACAATAGTCTCAAAGAATATGTATCACTGCCATGTTTACTACTTCTGTCTACCCGTTGGTCTGTGGATTAAAATTTGTGGTCTTCTTCAGCTTTGTGTCCGTGAGTCCCCACAAAGTGGACCAAAACTCTCCTACAAAGAGAGTGTCTCGGTCGGAAATAATGGAAGTAGGTAACACAAAATGAACCCATACATGTTGAAAGAACATCTATGCAGTCTGTTTAACAGTCACTTGATTTTTGCATGGAACAAGAATGCACATTTTGCTGAAATGATCAACCACGACATACATGTAATCATGCCCTTTCCTAGACATAGGAAGTCCTCCAAAACATTCCATGGATATGTTATCCCATGGCCATGAAGGAACTGGAAGTGGCATATACAAGCCAATATTTCGATTTCTTGGTTTTCTTGTCGAACACATAACACATCCTTTAATGTACTTAACAATTGTTTCATACATGCGAGGCCAGTAGCAATACCTTTGAATTTGTGCCATTGTCTTGCTTACGCCAAAATGTCCTGAAATGCGAGAAGAATGTGCTTCCTGAATAACATGTGCCCTTTCTATATGTGGTATAGAAAAATTATCCAGATGATATAACAAACTGTCATGAACATGGAAATTGAATTCTTCCACCTGAGTACCATGAGTTAGTGATTCATAAATATCTTTGAAATAAGCATTTGTACTATATTGTTCTAAATAAATTTCATGTTTTAAAGAACTATTCTGCAGCACTATTGAAGCATTCAAAGATGGTCTAGACAACATATCGGCTACTTTGTTTGTTACACCTTTCTTGTACTTAATTACTATGTGAAATTGCTGAAGAAATCCCATCCATCTGTAATGGAAATATTTTTGCAACTTAGTCTTAGACTGAAGGTACTGAAGCGGTTGATGATCTGTGTGAATCACCGTTTCCTTACCCATTAAGTAGTGTTTCCATTTATGAACACTTTAAACCAAAGCAAAGATTTCTTTATCATATTTCGGATAATTTGCAACTGCCTTAGAAAAATTTTCTGAATGGAAACAAATAGGTTTCCATTTTTGAAGTAAAATTGCACCCATTGGATAACCACTAGCATCTGTTTCAATTTCGAATGGCCGTTGAAGATCTGGTAAAGCTAAGATTGGTGTTGTGAAAATTTTCTGCTTAAGTGTATCAAAATATTTTTTTTGTTTGCCTCCCTACCGTTAGGAAACTTTAGAACCTGTTAAAGAATGTAATGGTGATGCAATCAAAGAAAACTGAGAAATCAATTTTCTCTAATATTGAACTGCACCTAGAAAAATCCTAACTTCAGTCACATTCTGTGGTCTTGGCCACTTAACAATCACATCAATTTTAGCTGGATCTATTTTCAAATGACCACCTCCAACAATGTAACGAAGTTAAATCAATGAAGTTTTCCAAAACTCACATTAGGATAGTTTAAGGTACAATTTTTCCCTTTGCAACACTTCAAAGACCTGTTTAACATGCCTAAGATGCTCTTCCATACTGGAACTGAAAATCAAGATATCATCTAAGTAGATTATGACAAATTATCAATGTATGGACGAAATACATCATTCATAACCCACATGAAAGTTGTTGGAGCATTACACAAACCAAAATGCACCACTAACCATTCAAATAGCCCCTGCATAGTTTTAAATGCATTTTATAGATGCCATTTTCTGCAATGTGAATTTGATGATACCCACTATGCAAATCCAACTTAGTGAAATAGACAACATTTTTCAACTAGTCAAGTGAATCATCTATCCTAGGAAGAGGATACCTGTTCTTGATTATGATTTTGTTGAAGGCCCTAAATTCAACACACATTATCCATGTCCTGTCTTTCTTAGGAACCAAAATTATTGGTGAACCACATGGAGATGAACTTGGTCGAATGAAGCCTTTTTCAACCATCTCTTGTATTTGTTTCTTTATTTCTTCATTCCCTATGAATGACAACGATGCATTCCGACATTAGGAAGAGGGGCATCAGACATCAATTGTATCTCATGTTGTATTTCCCATTTAAGAGGCAGATGTTTTGGTTCTTTAAATAGACTTTGAAAAGAATCTACCACTTTAACCAAATTATCTTTAAATTGATATTCACAACCTAAAAAAGCATCATGTTGATCCTTATGTTGTTCTTTTACAACCATGAGTACATATATTTTACTTGAACTTATTAGCCTCTTCATCTGATTAGCAGTAACTAAATCCAAGTGTGTTTTGATGTTATGTGCCCTGACAATGTATTCGATCCCATCTTTCTTCAGGTGATATTTATGCTCTTTCCTATGAAACAAAACATCATGATCATAGAGGTAAGGAATTCCTAGCACTACTCCACGTATGTCTAATGGAATCACATCTAAATCCAATTCATTAATGTGATTAGTTGTGATGGAAAATTTTAAACAACATTGTTTTGTGACATTAATATGAGTCTTTTCTTTTAGCCAACCTAATGGGTATGGTCTTGGATGATTCTGTGTCTCCAAGCCCAATTTCTTAACTAATTCTTAAGATATTTAATTTTCCTGTGATCCAATGTCAAATAATGTGTATATTTTTGTGTGCTTGGAAGTTATCCTTATATGAAATAATTCAACTCTTTTATCCTCATCCAGATGATTTATGTTTGAAGAAGATGCAAAAGTACTAGAACTTGAACTAGCGTAAAAAATTTTACCTATCGAAACAATTGAAGTTATTTTCCTTTCATCACCTGAGTCGAAGCCCAAACCTTGTTGGATTGCTGTATAAGCCTTATTTTCACCTTTATTTTTCTTGAACTTCTTTGGGCTAAGTTCTGGGAGAAGTTTCCAACATCTGGCTTCGTCATGTCCGATTCTCTAGCAGTGAGTACAAGTAGGTATTTCACTTTCCTTCTGAGCTGTCGCTGTTTTCTTTCCCTTCGAACTGCTCTTCCTCCTGCTGTATTTGGAATCCTTGATTTCCAACTATTTGGATGCTTTCTATGAAAATTTGAACGATTTTCCACCTGATTCAATATGTATGGCTTGAACACACACTTCATCAAAGTCATTAGGATTAAACATTAATAACGTATGTTTTAAATAAGAACGTAAATTGCCAATGTACTTTAACATAGTTTCAAGTGTATCTAATGGAATACCAAGCGCCAAATATTTCTTCCTCAACTCATGAGTAAACTCTTGAACATTCTACCCTTTACCTTGGCTCAAATGCTGGCAATCAATAACAACTTGCTGCATGTATCCCAGAGGATAGAATTGTTTTCTAAGAGCTTTTAAAAACTTAGACCATGAAGAGATGACTTTACCTTTCCGCTTTAAATCTACTTGAGTTTTACTTTCCCACCAGATTAAAATTGTTCCCCCCATTCTAAGTGTAGCTAACTGAATTTTTGTTCTTTCATCAGAAATGTTCTGAATTCTACAATACACTTCTAACTGCTTGATTCCCTCTTCTAGATTTTCGGGATTCATTTCACCATCATAAATATGTAGTTCAAATTTTACATCAAGTTTCAAAAGATATGATCTCTGAAGTTTCTTTTCTGTTTCAAAATCTGAACTGGAAGAAGAAGAAGAATAAGAAGAAGATGAAGATGATGGAGGAGAAGGAGGTTTATCAACTTTTCCTTTTCCCTTTTCCATTTTTGTTTCTTTCGAAGAAGAATCTGCATCTCTTCCCTTCTTATCTTCAGACAGTTCTCCCAACATTCGTTGCATGTTCAAATTTGCTACAAGTTCAAAAACATTTGTTGAATATGTTCATCACCCATGACCTTCACTTCAGGAGTTTCACCTGCATTGGATCCTCCCATTATTGATTTTTGAGCGACTTTATGCTTTTCAAATTCTGATTCGATATCCTCATGCATTCCTTCTCCACGTCACAACTTGGACCTGGTTAACATTGACTGGAAAAAATCCTACAAAATTCAACTTGCTTTGATACCTAAATATGTGATCTAAAAAAATACTGAAGTAGAACTGAATATTTGCCAAAGTGAATTGATTGTTAACTTGATCACTTCTGTGGAAGACTGAAGGAAAGCAATTGATTTTACATCTTAAGCCAGAACATAAGAGCATAATTAAACATGAATTTGTGGCAAAGAACAGAGATAGAAAACAATAAACATTGATTACAAAGTTCGTACCTGGTGGACTATGTTTCCGGGTCTGCTTTCAAAATGGGCATCCACTTTAATAAGGATTGATCCAAGGAAGTATTTACACAGTAATTCACCAGACCGAACATGCTCACAGGCACATCTGGTCTTTGTCAACAAAAATATATCTCTCCTATCTTTCCAACACCTATATCAACGCTCAATTCTGCCTCTGAACGACCAAGATACACATGAAATAAAACTGCCTCTCTCTTACAGAATTCTGACTACAAGTCTTAAAAAACATTCCTCCTCCTCCATGGTGAAATGGATAAGTTTAAATAGGCCTTGGGCCAAGTTCATCTCGAGCCTCTCGGCTTAGCGTAGCAAATGGTTGAATGAATTAGGGATAGGTTCCTCTCAGTGTGTTAGCAACTTATAAATATAGGATTCATAATTTTGATTTGACTGATGATAGTCTTGTAAATATGTACATACTTTTCTTTCTGCAAGTTGTATTCCCATATTTTGTAAAAAATAAAAAAATCAAAAATAAAAAAGAGGGTAAAAATTCCTAAAAGAATGATCAAAGAACTTAGAAAAAATCATATACCCCAAAAGAAAAATATGAATAAAACATGAAAGTGTGCAAGTCTAAATTCCACTACTTTTACCTTTTGCAGTTGATTATGGTAGAGTGTCAATAAATGCCATAATCCATGATGAGTTAAATAGTTTAATCTTGACTTGTCATGTTTCAATTTCACTTGTTGTAGATAGAGAATAAAGATTTCTCATACAGTTTAATCATGACAATTTAGTAGTTAGATAGAGAATAAGTGAATCCAACAGTTTAATCTGGATTCCTGAATGAAATAAGTGTAGAATTAGACAATTTTATTTCTTTCAGAAAGAATAAATGTAGTAAATGTTGCTAGCTCAAATGCACCTAATCAAAATGGAAGAAAAAAATGTTAGCAGTTAAAATTGGGTAGGTAGAAGAAGGTGAGAAAGCATCATTGTAAATATTATTCACCAAGGCTGCAAATAACTAACTTCCCTTCCCCATAGCCATTTATCATTCTAAACTATCAGTCAGAAAGGCTCAAGGCATTTCCTTGACTTCTGTTGGGACCGTACCTAAGGCTCTATGGATGATTAGTTAAAAATGTTAAATGTCTATATTAATCCCAAAAATCACATCATTTTCCATTCATGCATTCATTTCCCTGAAAATCATAAGTAAAAACCTCATTTTTACTTAAAGATACTCTAATTACCATTTGATTAATTTCCCACATCACATGAAAGCATAAAACCCTCAAAATCACATTTAATCCTAAGTTGAAGTGACGAAGTTATTATAATGCAAATTTGCCTTTTAACTTCACTTTTCTTAGTTATGTTAATGTATTTTGAGTATACATTGTCCCCTTGTCATATTAACTTTAACTTATTTAATAACTCCCTATAGAATAACCTTTTCCTATATTATATAATTCTTTTTTATAAAATAGCCTCCAAAACCCATTAATATAACTTTAGCCAAAGTTATTTATCCCCACATGTTTAAATAAAAACCCACATTATATCCCCTTTGGCTAAAAATAACCTTATGTAAATATCCCACCCTCTATGGTTATTAAATCAACTTGATTTAGTTAACTATATAATAAAAATATATCAAAAAATATTAAACATGTTTATATGTGTTTAAAACAAAAAATATAAAACCCGAAGTTTAATTTAAACTAAACTTCATAATAAACCTATTCCCTTGTTTATATTCCCTTCCCGATTATCTAACCCAAGGTTAAAACCTTAACCTTTTCTACTTCCCCGATATATATCCCATTACTGCAGTCTTTAACCTTGGGTAAAGTACATTTTCACCCCTCTCGACCACTTTAATTCATGTATAGAATCTGTTTATACATAAAACTTAACAAATCCCTCAGCACCATTGGATTCAATATTGACCATTCGATCTTCTCATCCCATTTGATCCGACGATTCTTATTGAACGCAAAGAAAAAAATTCAACCCCTTATCTTTCCCATCGTGTTGATTATAAGCCATCCGATCTCCAAGCATCCCTAATCCGATGGTCCGAACTAAACCCGATAAATCCTTCCTCGCCCCCACCATTTCCTATCGAGTAAATTCTAAGCCGTCGATCTCCACTTACCGAATCAACGACACATATCATAGTGCCTGGTCCCACCTTCTTTCCCCACAGCTTCCTGACACATCTTATCCGTTCACTCCACTCAACCAAATCCGACGGCGCGAATCCCATATCTCATTTCTAAAGTGATCGGGCGAAGTTGCCAATTTTTTTTTGCGAAAAAAGTTGTTTTATGAAACCACCGCCCGCTACGTGTCCTAATTTCACTGGATCGCATTGTAAAAGCTAAAAACTAGTTACCGCTCAAAGGAAATGCGATAACCACTTGTGGTTTCTCCTTCAAACGCACAAACCACTCCCGCCATTAATACTAAACCTGCAATAAATGTTATGTTTTTTGATAAAACTTAAGCTTTCAGACTTAATTCTTATTATTTACATTGAATTTTGCACCTACATCCTATCTGAAAAGATTCACAGACACCATTTTCAAACTACTTATAATCCCAGAAGCCATTTCACCTCTTAATTTGGCCTCCGAAGAAATCTCAGTACCTTCTATCAAACAAGCTGCAACCAGTTTGAACACTGGTACCACCTACAACCCTCTTCGACCGCAACCATACCTATTCAGGGTATTTTTCAATAGTCCGACCTGTGAATACTTAATTCCCAAGAACGAGATTAAACCAATTTGAATATAAAAGCCAAAATCCTCATTTTGTAGTCTCTTTTTGAAAACAAATTCTGAACACAGATTGATTAAAAGACTTCTTTTCCACATTTGTACCATTCAGGAAACCCTGTTTCTTGTCTTAGCCCAGTTTTCATTTCTCAGAAGCCTAATTTGAGCAAACTCAAAAGATGATTATCCTTAGCCATATTTGCTCAATTATCCCTCTGTTAAAGTAAATTACTCATGCAAACAATCTAATCTTGCAGAAGTAAGCATAAAAATGCCTAAAAAAGAGAGTTAAACCTCCACAGACAGATCCCATTCCACAGGAATTTCAAAAAACCTTCAAACACCTCCCTACAGACATGGATTTCATTAACAAATTGTTTGATTTTTGTAGGTTATTATCAGAGTAAGAATTGCGCTAACAATTTCAATACTAGTTGACAAAATTGTTTGCTCCAAATTCTCAGATTTTAAATCAAAAGCTTCATTCAACAAACAGTTTGTATACAAAGAAAAAATAAAATCAAGTCAGAAAGAGATCAAAATGATGAAATTTGCACAGTGAATGGTAACAGTGAAATCAGAATTCACAATGACACTGAAAGCATAACAGTCAAAGAGTATCAGTGGTTAAAGTGTATCAGGTAAAAGTCAGAGTGAAAGTTAAAACAAAGTTACAGAGCATGTCAAAGGTAAACAGTAAAAGTAAATACAGAGGTAGTAAATGGTAAAAAAGAGATGAAAATACTTTCACCAATAATGAATTTTATCCAAAGTGAAAGTAAAACAGTTAAAAGAACAAAAAGGTGAAAAGATGAAAACACAACAAGAAGGAACATTTTTGTAGAAATTCATGTTTAAGCCATTGTTTTGAAGAAACTATTGTGACCAATCCAAGATTAATTTTACAACACTGAAGGATGTTTATGTTTTTAAGGTTTCCCACTACAAAAACCTCTCTCACTTTTATAACAGCTATTATGGATTGGGAAATATTAAACAATATTGGAAAACACTTTTTGCAGAAAATTCCTGTTAAGTCATCATTTTGCAGAGAAACTTGTGGCCAATCAGATATACATCAAACAAAATTGAAGGAGGTTTTTTTTCCTAAGAGAACCATATACAAAAACCTATATCAATTTTTGCACAGTCATTTTAGAATGAGAGATACATGCATATATTTACAACCTATTTTTCAGACTCTGTAAAACTCTGTTTTACACATTTTTTTGTAGAGCCTATTATGGACAGCTGGAGAGGAATTTTAGGAAACTGAAAGAGTTTTATCTCACCAACATATTTATCTTCAATAACCTCTTTCATTTTTTACATATATATTTCGGATTGAGAAATACAAAGATATCATTGGACCCCAAGTTTGCAGAATTGCTGGAGCAGAATGCATAAAGAAAGAAAACAGTTAGTGACTTGGATGCCTCATCATCAACTAAGAGTTGGATCAAATTAAAATTATCATCTTAGTCATCACCTATCCATATAAAATAGTGCCAAATAGATGCATTATTCTTGAGTGTTCTTTACTTAAGTTCTATTTATGTAAAATAGTTAGAGATATTTGTGAACCAATCTTGATATTTTTTCAAGATATTCTAGTTTAGAATTTGTATAAATACTTCACTCTTTGAAGTATTTTAGGGTGGAATAAAATTATCAAGACTACTATAGAATTTTTTGTTGAAACATTGTGATTTTATGTGAGTTAAGTTGAAGCAGCAGGCTGGAAAATGAAGCAAATAGACATCATAACTAATGATCCTCGTGCTGATCAGATGAGTATTGTATCTTCCAGTTTTCATTGTTTATTTCTTTAAGTTTAATTCATACATCTTGTGTTATTTTCCAACTTAAATGAATAAATAGGAAAGGTATTACAGAGTCAGTGTAAAAAGCTCTCTGTTCTTACTAGTTTTCATGTTTATGTTTTATGTTGATTTCCAGATTTTAGAATTCTTAATTTCTCTTTAGTCTTGTTTGACCTCAATTTCCCTCTTCATTTTCTGTGATCTAAGGATTCTTAACTGTCCTTAGTCCAGATCATACCATTTCATCAAAATAGCCTTTTAAAACCCTCTGAAGATCATCTATCTTGCCCTTAGTATATTTGTTCTTTTGACCTTAGTTTTCTAGTCTTGTTTGCTATAAATTTGACTCCATTGCCCAATGGTTAGGTAGATCTTTCTATGGTTTCCCTTGTAGTCCTTTATTCCTACCAAAATTAAAAAAATCAAACCAAATTTTCCACTCATAGCTATCCTAAAATCCAGTACAAAACAAAGCTAAATCTTAAGGAGAGATCCCTCTTTGGAATTCAAGAAGGCTAGATCCTGAAATCTAAAAGAGGTTCTTGGTTACCCCTGCTTTTCTTTAACTTTAAACCAAAATCCCACGACCTAAGAATTACTAGGGTGATAACATATTGGCAACCATACTGGGGAACTAACCACTCTCCAGTTTTAAGTTTAATCTTAGAGGAAGATTTTTAAAACATATCTTTTCTACTTTAAGATTAAGTTTAAAGGTTGTGGGTAATATAATGACAACTCTACTGGAGAAACTAACATTTTCTTCAGAAATATTTTGCAGGTTCAGATCTGATCTTGATGGTGGACAATGATCAGACACACAAAGGTTAAAATCATCCACCTGGCGACTCCACACCAATTTCACAATCAATACTCCACTGGAGGAATGAACCTGGAAGAACAATACAGAAAGATCAAGCTTTCAACTTGGATCTTAATCCAAGACATTATGTTCTTTCTCATTAAGAAAGTTTTTCAACATGTATTGTATTTTATATAAGGATCTAACTTGGTTGTACAGATACAGTGGCCTTTCGTTATGGCTAATTTTCAATATGATCCAAGAATAAAACGAAGATATGCTTCCATGAGCAGAGATCATATACCTAGATTTCCACACAAACTACCAAAGGTAAATTGGGGTGAAAATCTGCCCATGTTTCAAGATGAGAATATTAATGATCCTTTGTTACATCTCATTAGATTTCATATACACTCATCAAGATTGAAGGGTGAGTGGCATGAGGATTGCCTCATGAAGATATTCATGGCAACCTTAGAAGGAAAAGCAAGGGAATGGTACGAAGCTCTCAAACCTGCTAGTTTATTTTCTTTAAAATATTTTCATAAGGTATTTTATGAGCATTACAAAGAAGATTTTCCATCTTTAGCATTAGCTGAAAATTGTTGTGATCAAGCTGAAGATCTTATACATTACCTTAAAAATATTGATGAAGATTTTGGAAATTGGCATCCTGAAGATTTATTAGAAGAAGTCCAAAGTTTTCATTCTCAAGTTAAATGTCATAATAATCAAGAGGAGTTAAACAAATATGAATTAGATCGGGAGATGAATCAAGATCCACAAATCCCCTCTGTGATAACAAATGATGTTTCAAAAAATATTCAACCTCATGATCAATTTTTAGATAAGAGGAAAAACAATTGTCATTTAAATCTAAGAATTCAGAGATTTCCACCCCCCCTCACTGAAGAAGAAATCAATTTGCTTCTAAACATGCAACCATCCTCAAAATATTTACATAATGAAGAAATTGTTTCTACTTCTTCTAATGTTGATGAATGTAATAAAATTTTTATCCATGAAGAGACAAAAGAAAAGGTTGATGCTCATGTTATTCTACCCTCCCAAAAAGGCCCATTGCTTGATAACACCCCTATTGAACAAAATAATGACTTTCAAATAGAATCCAACCAATATAATCAAGATATATTAGGATTGTTGGAAGAGAAATCTACTGATCCAATGTTTATAATTGATGACATTCCTTCTTCTGAAGATTTGCCTAAATATGATCAATATGATGATAATTATGTTCTCCCAATTCAAGATAATTTCACAGAACAAACACTAGCTAGTTTGAAGGATGAGATATTAGATTTTCAATTTGATGAGGATTTTCTAAAAGTTATTTTTCTTATTTTTAAATCAAGAAAATGTTCTCCTCAAGTTAAAAAATGGCTTCTTGATATAATTTCTGAAAATTATGAAACTGAAATCAAACTTTTGCATTCTCAAATTCAGTCATACAATTTCCGAAATCCTAAAAGTTTCTTTGAAAATCTTCCTTCTCCAAAGCAAGAAGAAATTGTAATACCTTTTGACTTGCATATTGAAGATGATTATTCTTCCAAACACAAGACTGAAGAAAGAGTTTCATGGTCTAATATTCATAATTCAACTGAACAATTAGTCATTGAAGGCCTAGAAGTAAATAACATACATCATGCTTTTATTGATCCTATATCAGATTATATGGAGAATCTTTTTACCCAAATCTGCAAACATGTTTTCTCTATAAGGATCAAATACATCAAAAGTGGCCTTTACACATCATATCATTTATTATAAAGGCACATGATCATAATATACTTCCAATTTTGATCACAAGCAATCAAGTTATCTATTTATTTTTACAGCTACTTGATTGGCTTCATTGACATTTTTGTATTACCTGATTCAATAAGATATTAGTAGATTAGAGTAGGTAGATGAGTGCCAATGAGCTCAGAATTTTGAGCATTTTTTTTAGTTTTTAATTTTCAGCTAGTTTTTTTCACTAAGATTTAAAGCCAAGGACAAGGTCCTAAAGAGTTTAAAATCTATAAGTTGATTTGAAAATTTTTGTGTGTTGTTTTAGTTTCAGATCAAATTTCAGTTTGCAGAAGAAAAAAGAGACTTACTATGATCATCAAAGGTCAAAGATGAAGGCTACTGATCTCAAAGTTCTTGACATTTCACCAGGAAATGCCATCCCCAAGTGAAGCCGATGTTAGCAACCTATAAATATAGGATTCATAATTTTGACTTGACTGATGATAGTCTTGTAAATATGTACATACTTTGCTTTCTGCAAGTTGTATTCCCATATTTTGTAAAAAATAAAAAAATAAAAAATCAAAAAGAGGGTAAAAAGTCCTAAAAGAAAGATCAAAGGACTTAGAAAAAATCATATACCCCAAAAGAAAAAGATGAATAAAACATGAAAGTGTGCAAGTCTAAATGCCACTACTTTTACTTTTTGCAGTTGATTATGGCAGAGTGTCAATAAATGCCATAATCCATGATGAGTTAAACAGTTTAATCTTGACTTGGTCATGTTTCAATTTCACTTGTTGTAGATAGAGAATATAGATTTTTTATACAGTTTAATCATGACAATTCAGTAGTTAGATAGAGAATAAGTGAATCCAACTATTTAATTTGGATTCCTGAATGAAATAAGTGTAGAATTAGACAGTTTTATTGCTTTAATAAAGAATACATGTTGTAAAGGTTGCTAGTTCAAATGCACCTAATCAAAATGGAAGAAAAAAATGTTAGCAGTTAAAATTGGGTAGGTAGAAGAAGGTGAGAAAGCATCATTGTAAATATTATTCACCAAGGCTGCAAATAACTAACTTACCTTCCCCATAGCCATTTATCATTCTAAATTATCAGTCAAAAAGGCTCAAGGCATTTCCTTGACTTCTATTGGGACCGGACCAAAGGCTCTATGGCTGATTAGTTGAAAATGTTAAATGTCTATATTAATCCCAAAAATCACATTATTTTCCATTCATGCATTCATTTCCCTGAAAATCATAAGTAAAAACCTCATTTTTACTTAAAGATACTCTAATTCCCATTTGATTAATTTCCCACATCACATGAAAGCATAAAACCCTCAAAATCACATTTAATCCTAAGTTGAAATGTTGAAGTTATTATAATGCAAATTTGCCTTTAAACTTCACTTTTCTTAGTTATGTTAATATATTTTGAGTATACATTGTCCCCTTGTCATATTAAATTTAACTTATTTAATAACTCCCTATAGAATAACCTTTTCCTATATTATTTAATTCCCTTTTATAAAATAGCCGCAAAAACCCATTAATATAACTTTAGCCAAAGTTATTTATCCCCACATGTTTAAATAAAAAACCACATTATACCCCCTTTGGCTAAAGATAACCTTATGTAAATATCTCGCCCTCTATGGTTATTAAATCAACTTGATTTAGTTAACTATATAATAAAAATATATCAAAAAATATTAAACATGTTTATATGTGTTTAAAACAAAAAATATAAAACTCGAAGTTTAATTTAAACTAAACTTCATAATAAACCTACTCCCTTGTTTATATTCCCTTCCCAATTATCTAACCCAAGGTTAAAACCTTAAAATTTTCTAGTTCTCCGATATATATCCCATTACTGCAGTCTTTAACCTTGCGTAAAGTACTTTTTCACCCCTCTTGACCACTTTAATCCATGTATAAAATCCGTTTATACATTAAACTTAACAAATCCCTCAGCACCATTGGATTCAATATTGACCATTCGATCTTTTCATCCCATTTGATCCGACGATTCTTATTGAACACGAAGAACAAACTTCAGCCCCTTATCTTTCCCATCGCGTTGATTATAAGCCATCCGATCTCCAAGCATCCCTAATCCGATGGTCCGAACTAAACCCGATAAATCCTTCCCCGCCCCCACCATTTCCTATCGGGTTAATTCTAAGCCGTCGATCTCCACTTACCGAATCAACGACGCCGATCATAGTGCTTGGTCCCACCTTATTTCCTCGCAGCTTGCTGACGCATCTTATCCGTTCGCTCCACTCAACCAAATCCGACGGCGCGAATCCCATATCGCATTTCTAAAGTGATCGGGCGAAGTTGCCAAAAAATGTTGCGAAAAAAGCTGTTTTATGAAACCACCGCCCGCTACGTGTCCTAATTTCACTGGATCACATTGTAAAAGCTAAAAACTAGTTATCTCTCAAAGGCAATGCGATAACAACTTGTGGTTTCTCCTTCAAACGCACAGACCGCTCCCGCCATTAATACCAAACCTGCAATAAATGTTATGTTTTTTTATAAAACTTAAGCTTTTGGACTTAATTCTTATTATTTACATTGCATTTTGCGCCTACATCCTCTCTGAAAATATTCACAGACACCATTTCGAAACTTCTTATAATCCCAAAAGTCATTTCACCTCTTAATTTGGCCTCCGAAGAAATCTCAGTACCTTATATCAAACAAGCTGCAACCAGTTTGAAGACTGGTACCACCTGCAACCCTCTTCGACTGCAACCATACCTGTTTAGGGTATTTTTCAATAATCCGACCTACGAATTCTTAATTCCCAAGAACAAGATTAAACCAATTTGAATATAAAAGCCAAAATCCTCATTTTTCAGTCTCTTTTTGAAAACAAATTCCGAACACAGATTGATTAAAAGACTTCTTTTTCACATTTGTACCATTCAGGAAACCATGTTTCCTGTCTTAGCCCAGTTTTCATCTCTTAGAAGCCTAATTTGAGCAAAGAAAACTCAAAAGATAATTATCCTTAGCCAACTTTTCTCAATTATCCCTCTGTTAAAGTAAATTACTCATGCAAACAATCTAATCTTGCAGAAGTAAGCATAAAAATGCCTAAAAAATAGAGTTAAATCTCCACAGACAGATCCCATTCCACAGGACTTTAAAAAAACCTTCAAAAACCTCCTTGAAGACATGGATTTCATTGACAAATTGTTTGATTTTTGTAGGTTATTATCAGAATAAGAAATTGGGCCAACAGTTTCAATACTAGTTGACAAAATTGTTTGCTCCAAATTCTCAGATTTTAAATCAAAAGCTTCATTCAACAAACAATTTGTATACAAAGAAAAAATAAAATCAAGTCAGAGAGAGATCAGAATGATTAAATTTGCACAGTGAATGGTAACAGTGAAATCATTATTCGCAATGACACTGAAAACATAACAGTTAAAGAGTATCAGTGGTTAAAGTGTATCAGGTAAAAGTCAGAGTGAAAGTTAAAACAAAGTTACAAAGCATGTCAAAGGTAAACAGTAAAAGTAAATACAGAGGCAGTAAATGGTAAAAAGATATGAAAATACTTTCACCAACAATGAATTTTATCCAAAGCGAAAGTAAAACAATTAAAAGAACAAAAAGGTGAAAAGATGAAAACACAACAAGAAGGAATATTTTTGCAGAAATTCATGTTTAAGCCATTATTTTTCAGAAACTATTGTGACCAATCCAAGATTAATTTTGCAAAACTGAAAGAGGTTTATGTTCTTAATGTGTCCAAATACAAAAACCTCTCTCACTTTTATAACAACTATTATGGATTGGGAAATATTAAACAATATTGGAAAGCACTTTTTGCAGAAAATTCCTGTTAAGTCATCATTTTGCAGAGAATCTTGTGGCCAATAAGATATAAATCATACAAAACTGAAGGAGGTTTTTGTTCCTAAGAGAACCATATAAAAAAACCTATTTCACTTTTTGCACAGTCATTTAAGAATGAGATATACATGCACATATTTACAACCTATTGTTCAGACTCTGTAAAACTCTATTTTACACATCTTTTTGCAGAGTCTATTATGGACAGCTGGAGAGTAATTTTAGGAAATGGAAAGAGGTTTATCTCACCAACATATTTTTCTACAATAACCTCTTTTAATTTGTACATATCTATTTTTTATTGGGAAATAAAAAGATATCATTGGACCCCAAGTTTGCAGAATTGCTGGAGCAGAATGCATAAAAAAAGGAAACAGTTAGTGACTTGGATGCCTCATCATCAACTAAGAGTTGGATAAAATTCGAATTCTCCTCTTATTGATCACCTATCCATATAAAATAGTGCCAAATAGATGCATTAGTCTTGAGTTTTATTTACTGAAGTTCTATTTATGTAAAATAGTTAGAGATATTTGTGAACCAATCTTGATATTTTTTCAAGATATTCTAGTTTAGAATTTGTATAAATACTTTACTCTTTGAAGTATTTTAGGGTGGAATAAAATTATCAAGACTAATATAGAATTTTTTGTTGAAACATTTGGATTTTATGTGAGTTAAGCTGAAGCAGCAGGCTGGAAACTGAAGCAAATAGACATCATAACTAATGATCCTCGTGCTGATCATATGAGTATTGTATCTTCCAGTTTTTATTGTTTATTTCTTTAAGTTTCATTCATACATCTTGTGTTATTTTCCAACTTAAATGAATAACTAGGAAAGGTATTACAGAATCAGTGTAAAAAGCTCTCTGTTCTTACTAGTTTTCATGTTTATGTTTTCTGCTGATTTCCAGACGTTAGATTTCTTAATTTCTCTTTAGTCTCGTTTGACCTCAATTTCCCTCTTCATTTTCTATGATCTAAGGATTCTTAACTGCCCTTTGTCCAGATCATACCATTTCATCAAAATAGCCTTTTAAAACCCTCTGAAGATCATCTATCTTGCCCTTAGTATATTTGTTCTTTTGACCTTAGTTTTCTAGTCTTGTTTGCTATAAATTTGACTCCATTTCCCAATGGTTAGGTAGATCTTTCTATGGTTTCCCTTGTAGTCCTTTATTCCTACCAACATTTAAAAAATAAAACCGAATTTTCCACTCATAGCTAGCCTAAAATCCATTACAAAACAAAGCTAAATCTTAAGGAGAGATCCCTCTCCGGAATTCAGGAAGGCTAGATCTTGAAATCTAAAAGAGGTTCTTGGTTACCCCTGGTTTCTTTAACTTTAAACCAGAATCCCACGACCTAAGAATTACTAGGGTGATAACACAATGCAATAGAGGTGGAGCACCTAATACATTGTTACATGGTGGACTAAAATAAAATAACGCATATTTAATACAAAACCCAAATATAAACCATATTATAAAAATAGACCCTGACGATCTTGGCTATCGACGGAGATTTGGCAACTGTATGTGATAGATCCTGGCGGTCAATACACTGGCTTCAACCTAGGCGGTCATTCTTCGGCGGTTCTGCAAACAGTCTAACTCATCTGCATGTGATAGCTTCACATCCCGATAGTTGTGGTCTTCCCAATGGTCTGCCTGCAACTGCACATTAACCTTCGTTGTTCACATGTCAAACTACGCTGCGGTCAAGATCTGATGGTTAAAACCCCGCGCGGTTAGATTGTAATATGATATTGTTTTGATACATAGATTAAAACCTTAACATAGCCCAACAGGTTTTATTGGTTTTTAACATATGTTTATACTTTGGACCATAACACTGGAGCTAGGTTTTTAGCTTTAGGATTTAGGACTTAGGTTTTTCATACCATGTAGTCTTGTCACTTAGCATAGGTTTACCACTTAGGATTTTGGCCTTAGGGTTTACCACTTAGCATTACATCCACCATTTAACATTCATCATAGAACAATTTACATTTCCAACAACATGAAGTCACTTGTACCATGTACCAAAATAAATCGAAGACTTCCTCTTTCATCCGGAACACTGGAGAAACTGAAGATTATGCTAGAATTCCTTGTCGATTTGAATTGATGCAAGATCCACCTGGATCATTTTCATTGATGTCAACTGAAGAAACACTAGAATATTCCACACCTTTGTTAACGAAAATGACGTGGAAATTCATGACGTTTTGAGTCATGGTCATCCTTGTTGAATTATCCTTATTGAGATGATTCTAGTGGTATGTGACACACCAAAAGAACCTTTACGATTTATAAGTTATGTGTGTTTGAAGGTGAAGGACCCAATTAGTTGGTAAAAACCTCAAGGGCCGGTGTTGTGGCAGTCTAAGATTGTTAAAAAATTTAGTAAGAAAGGCTCAATTTGACTTTAGCCTTAGTCAAATTGAGTAAGTGAATTTCCACATTAGCAAGACAACTTGGAGGGAGTTAACCAATATGACATGGATCTTGTCACTCGGTTAGCTCAGTAAATTCAAGTTAGTGGGCTTGGATTTCAGTCATGCATGTGTGATTACTAAGTTTTAGCAGTATAGTTCATTTATTTTCAGTTGTATTCAAGTAATTAACCTCTAATTATTGATAGAGTCAGTTGAAGGTGAGTTAAACAATGGGACACAAGTCTAACTCATAGATATGTCAGTTAACTGATTGATCAACCCAAAATAGCTCATGCGTGCATGGAATTTGAATTGCTCAGTTGGAGTGGAGGAGACAAAGGCTGGTGTAACATGGGTTGTATACTAATTGAGTGTACAGTTGTTGCATGCATTCAGGATATCAATTCCTTGGGAATTACGCAAGGAAATAGGGACTTCCCTATTTTTTAGGAGCTCAAATTTTCTCAGGATTATGTAAGGAAATAAGAGGTTGTAGGAGCAAAAAATTGGTTAAGTGTTGGCTAGAGGCTCTCATTTATAGTGATAATAATTTTACTTTTGTAGGTTGTGTTCAAAGTTGGAACACACTTGTAATAGTTTCTCTATTAAATTGATTAATATAAAGAAGCTTGAGGGGTTTTTCCTAGTTGGGTTCCCATAGAAATCATTTTTTACTTGTGGTTTTGATTGTTTCATGTCCATGCCTGTTGTTCTAAATTGTGATTTCTATTCTGTAGATTAGTAGAGAAGAATTGTGTCTCTTGTTTTTCAGTTCCAAATCTTGAGCAGTTGCAATTTCTATTAAATTTATACATGGAATGGGAGCCCTGAAATCATATTAGAACAAGTATTTCAAAATTTTCCATCAGGAATTTTGAATTTACAACTTCAATGTAGTAGTTTTTCTTCAAATTCGGGAAAATGTATTTCAACTAATTGAGATTTGAGTATGCCCTGGAGGGTAGCTCAAATTTCATAGTCTAGAAGGATTGAATGCAAGACATGCTTGTTGATAATGGTGTGTTAGAATATGTTAAAACCGACATTGCAAAACCCCAACATTCTGATGCACAACAATTAACCCAATGGAAGAAGGGTGTTGCAAAGGCGAGGAGAATTCATCTAGAAGGTGTGAGAGATCATGTGGTCTCAAATATCCATGGAAAAGAGACACCATTTTCTATGTGGAAGACACTAACTGAGCTATTCAAAAATAGTAGTAACCATAGAAAATTGGCCTTGAAAGACAAATTTTGAAAAATCAAGATGCAAAAAAATGATACAATTCCACAATATCTCTCCAGATTCAGAGAAGTTAGAGATGAACTTGAAGGGGTTGGGGTGAATGTTGCAGAAGATCACCTGGTGAGCCTAGCTCTTCTAGACCTTCTAAAATCCTAGCACAACTACCAAGACTCTATGAATGGAAGGTAAAAATTACCAAATTGGGAAAGGTTGTGGCTTGATTCGATTCAAGAAGAGTTCAGGAGAAATACCAAAGATGTAGTATTATCCAGAGGAGAGGATGAAGATAATTTTTCCTTTTTTGGAAAGGGGAATAAGGGAAAACGAAAGAATTTTTTCAACAAACTTGAATCTATCCAAAATAATGGTAATAATAAAGGCTTGAGAAAGATAAAATGTTTCCAATGCCACGAATACAAGAACTATGAAACAAAATTTCCACACAATAAGTCTAACAATAAGCCTCCAGGAGGAGCAGGAGGTGAAACACTGGCTTCACAAATCGAATTAGGATTCAACCTAATAGCATGCATTACGAAGACTATTATGGGGAGTGTGTGGTACCTTGATTCTCGTTCCTTGTTCCATATGACAGGGTGCAAGGATTTTTTCAGTAGCTTAGATGAGAAGGAACTACAAATGCAAATTGAATTGGGGGATGACGGGAGGTACAATGCTACAAGAATTGGTACTTTCACCTTTGAGAGGGAGAAAACCTCCCCTCTTCACGTCAAAGATGTTATGTTTATACCTGGACTAAAGAAGAACCTGATCTCTGTAGTAGTATTGGAGGATAGGGGTTATGTTGTTATTTTTAATAAAGGGAAAGCCTTTATGAGATACATAGCTACAAGAAAAGTGAATAATATTGGAGTTCAAGTGAATAACCTATACAAAATTGAGGTGGGATATTGTGTTGCATTCAAAAGCAAGGCTGAAATAGTGTAGAGTCGAGATGTTGGAGAACTTTGGCACATAAAATTGGGTCATCTACACCATGGTGCATTACAAATCATGCAACAAATTACCACCGGTCTTACTAAAGGCTCCCTTGACCAACATGATGTCTGCAAGGGTTTCACATTGGGGAAATATGTCAAATCCACTTTCCATGGCTGAGATAGCAGAGCAGATGCAATCTTGGAGTGAGTCCACTCTAATGTTTGTGGACCCTTTTCTACAGACTCCATAACAAAACATAAGTATTACGTAATTTTTATTGATGATTTCTCTAGGAAATGTTGGATATTATTCATGCGGAAGAAGGTTGAAGTTTTCTCAAAATTTGTAGAATTCAAAGCATTGGTTGAGAAGGAGACTAGGAAGAAGGTGAAGGCTCTCAGGAGCGAAAATGGAGGTGATTTTTTTTCAAATGTCTTTAATGATTTATGTGCCAAATAAGGTATCAAAAGAGAACTGATAACACCCCATAACCCACAACAAAATGGGGTAGCTGAGAGGAAGAACATGAGCATAGTTGGATCTACAAGAGATATTCTACATGATCAGGGGTTGTCATTGCATATATGGGAAGAAGCATTTAACGCAAAAATCTACTTGCAGAACCATAGTCCTCATAAAATAATTGGTATGATCACACTGGAGGAAGCTTTCTCTAGGAGAAAGCCTGTTGTGTCTCATTTCAAAAAATTTGGAGCTTATGTTTATTATCATGTCTCCAAGGATTCAAGGAAGAAATTTGAGCCTACAACAGAGCTGGGAGTTTTTTTAGGATACACCAAAGCTTCACACAATTATCAGGCGTATTTACCTTCATATAGGATGACAATTGTGAGGAGAGATGGTAGTTTCGATGAGGAGAAGGCTATAAGATGCTCTCTGGAATGAGAGTTGAGTATCCCATCAGAGCAGGAGCTTATAGCTCTAAAGGAGGAGCCTCAGGATGAGATTTAGGAAATTTTGGAACAATCACAAATGGAGGAGCAGAGAGGAGGTCGGGTAGAGACACCCGCTCAACCAAAAACATCTAGAAAAGGTAGAAATAGAACCATAGAAGTTGATAGATTATTGCAGGATGCTAGGTGTTAGAGTCCTATAATTGATAGGATCTCAAGGTGATTGAGTATTTTGTCTCAGTAATATTACATTTTAAATAATTTTCAATATGCAAATGGTTTCAAAAAATATATGAAAGAAAATGAAAAGAGGGCATATTTAAAAAAAATGAATAAATACAAAAAGACAAAAAGAAAGAAAAGTTGAAAAGAATAAAAATAAAATTAGAACCCCACAAAAGAAAAAATAGAAAATAACACTGAAAGTGCTGCAAATTCAAATGCCACTACTGATAGATTAGATTTCTTTATGTCAACATCAAATAAGATTGTGTGCAGCTTGTTTAAAAAATTTCCACAATGACAAGCTACTTGTTCAAATCATACAACTTAATCATGTTTGAACAATTATGATTTTTTTTTTAAATTAAGTTAGAGAATAAAGACTTTCGAAACCATTTAATCTTGGTAAATCAATAGTTATACAGAAAATGAATTTGATTCAACTGTATAATCTCAATCTGTAGGAGAAATACGTGATAGAGTAGATTAGTTTTTTCATAAAAAAAAAGAGAGATATGGGTTTGCTAGTCTAAATGCACCCTTAAAAGAAAGAAGTAAAAAATGTTAGTCTAGCAAAAGAATGAAAATTTAAAGGGTAGGTAGAAGTGTTTTGGGCTTTGAAAAGGATTAAATTTTTTTATCCTAAGTTTTATTTCAATATGTATTTTGGCACATAAAAAGCAAAAGTGACAAAATCACTTTATCCTAAGCTTTGAATTGGGTGCATAAAAGATATGGTTGATCTATTTTTATCCTAATTTTTCATTTCAATTGAGAGGATCACTACCCAAAAAAATTTCAAGTCAAAATACTTTTAAACCCCTCTCATCTGTCCGCCATCCATCTCACCCGCCTCCCGATCGACTGCTCTTATCAATCTTCGCCCCCCCTCTCCATCTTAGCTTTACCGCCGCGAGGGGGGGGGGGGGGGGGCGGTTCTAAAAAAGATGTTTCCCGTTTGGGCCCACAACCATGTGGCCACCTCTCCTTTGTTCGCACCCCCCCTCTGCTCAAACCACTTACCACTCGATACCCCTCCCCCAGAAAAACTACCGTTCCCCGCAACATAAATACCGCCTCCTTATCTGTTACCCCCGCCACTCCTGTCACGCCACCTCATCTATCCATTACCAATAAAATCCATTCCCATTGTAATGGATCCGTTAACGCATTTAATTAAACTAATGATTATTAAATTAACAGATCCTTGCCAAGTTCAACAGAAAACTAGATTTTCTTATAAAATCATGGAATTTGATCATTTTGACCTTTACTGTGTTCTATTATATGCAAATTCTATTGTTTAACAAGTTTATAGAGTGACAGTTTGACTCATTAAATTGTCTCCAACCAAAGCAACTACGACTACCTTGCCTCCTTCAACCAATTCCATAGCTCTGCGCATTCCCGATAAACCTGTTCCATTCCAATTCCTCTGAAAACAATTGAAAATTCCTCCTAAAGAGAAAAACCAGGAGGAGCCATTTAATCCCTTGATACACCCTCCCATATGTTTAGATCATTTCCCCCTAGCTGATAGAGATTACAAAATCAATGAAACTATGTGTGAATTTGAATTATTTGAAATGTACTGTTGGTTAGAGTATAAGTATATAGATAAATCTGATGATATTGGACTCTGGGAGTCCAATTTTCCTCACTATATATTCCCCCACACATATAGTTCCCCTGAGTTCATTCGAAAGTGTCAATCCTACTATATACCTATTCAAAGAGCCATCATTGCCCCTACAAGTGAAATCCTTTTCACCATCATTGCACGATCAATTGATTAGATGATGCAAGCCCCTTCTGTGGATAATAGCACCCCTTTCTCCCTAGAATACCTCAATGAGTTATACCAAAATCTCGATTTTGCCAAAAGAGCTAAAATATTTGACCTTTTCCTACCTGAAGACACTTAGCTTCCAAAGAAAAACCCTCGTTACCCTTCTTCAATATTCCCTGACCGAGAAAAATATATTATAACAGTCATTGCATACCTCCTTGGCCATTATTCTGACCAATGGATAGATGAAACCATTATAGGCTTCCTCTCCATATCTTCCGAAGACTCTAAACCATCCATCATCTTCAATTTCAACCAATTCCTGGCAGACATTATTCATGATCAGTTTGTTAAATTTTAGACTGAGGAAGTGTTTAAATATTCCTTTATTCTAGTATACCTATTTGTGTATTATTAGGCAGATAGGTTTAAGTTTGCTATGCAGAAGCTTGATGAAGATGGAAACCAAAAATCAGTCATCTTCTGGAAAAAATTGGTAATGAAAGAGCAGAAAGAATATTCATACAAACAATTCATTAAACTATTTTTACATCCAGATATGAGCATTTTGAGCAGTACAACTGAACCAAGAATAAGTGAAGGCATAAAAACAATTATGCACTTGTCAGATCAGGCCAAGACAGGAGACTAGTACTTGTACCTGAATTACACAGAGCTAAGAGTATATGGTTGTGAGCTTTCTCCTTACAAAATCCCAAAATTTCTCCCATTGAAGATTTTTTCTCTAGAGTACATTAGATAAATGTTGAATGCTGATGAAATTCACTTTGTATCAGCAAAGAAGAAGTCATAGTTTAGGATTAAAACACAGATTGGGCCCTTCATTTGTAATAGCAGGTCAGCATGTGAGGAAGTAGATAGGATGCTAAAATAAATGAACGCCATCCTAAGCTTTACTTTGTCCTATGATCCTCTAGGAAGCATTTCAAATATAAGGGTAGAAAATAAAACTACTCCTTACATACACACCCATAAGCCAAAGATAGAGAAGTATATGAACTAGTTAGAATGGGCTGAGAACACGTTGCAGGAAGCTAAGGAGAAGCTAGTGTATACATCAACATCACAGACTCCTTTCCCACAGGGAAAAGAAGGGAAAAGGAAAAGAGAAGCAGAGTCCCCTTTAGTGACTCACACTACAAGCAAATAATTCAAAATAATGTACAGAAAAAGGACCAAGATGAATCCTAAAGACAATACATACAACGATTCAGAATAAGAAGTGGTTTTGGTCACTAAGGAAACACCTTCATATTCTCAAGTAGGTGGCCAATCCACTATTTATCCTACAACTTCTTCAGCTTCACATGACCAGCAACAGGATATTCAAACAACTAATGTTTTCCAAGGTGAGAAGGAAAAGACAGTATTTGACACATTCAAAGAGATTAAATTAAAAAAATAAATCTTGAAGAACAACACCTATAGCCAATTCTAGAAGCATACTTCTAGTTCTCAAAGCAGGTTGTTGTTAGCGTTTGATTATGAGAAAGGTAAGATGTAGATGGCCTTCCTTGAGGCCCAGATTTCACAGCTGAAGTCAGCAGCTGATTGCAAGAATACATCTTTTGAATTCAATAGAAAGGGCATTCATCCCATTAATAAATGGAGATGAAAAGTAGACAGGTGAAATTATCTCCTCTACTTTGACTAACACATCAATGAGTCTTTCTAAGTTGCAGGTTTCTTTGGCCAATATCTAGTTATAGTTAAAAATTGAGAAAGTATCTTCTCTTGCTAAGGATACAAGGATTAAATCCTTAGAGGATTTGGTGGTTAAGATAGGATATGATCCCTATAATATGAGGTTGCAGAGGAGATAATAAAAAGAAGAATTATGATATAGAAACATTGAGGAAACAACGGAAGTTGTCTGCTGCAGAAGACCCTCTCACCAAGGAAATTGAGGAGGCAGAGACCCAAAATACTGATATGATGAAGCTCATCATGGAGCAAAATACACATATAAGACAAATGGAGACAGAAATGGAAAAAATGATCAAAGAAAAGGAGCATGTTGCAAAATTATCCATGGTTCCTTTGGATGTTGTACCTATTACAGCCATTCCTGGAACTACAACCTCTACTACACAGACAACAGATGGTGCAGAGAAGTTGACAAAGGCAGTGGAAAATATGTCTATTCAGATAGAGGAAATCAAGAAACTACAGGATCAAGTCAAAGTATTGCAAGACCAGAGGACAAGAAGTGAAGCTTCTCATTCAGCAGAAGCACAAAGATCTCATAAATTGATAGAGAGACTGCAGAAGTCAGAGAGATAATCAAAAATAAGGAAGACCTTGGCCCAAGCTAAGGAAATCATCTGGGAAGATATCATAAACTCCATTAATGAGATCTGGCCCTGCATCCAGATTATTTTTTAGCAAAAGGAGTTGATAACAAAGGCTAATGATGCTGTTACAGACATCAAACAAGAGCTTGAAGAGATGCCTACTACAACAAACAACATTATCAAGTTCCTAAACTCCAAGAAAAAATATGACAGATGAATTGGGAGTAGATGATAGGATAGAAACCATCCTAGAAGTGAAGAGGATTCTTAGTAAGAAGAATTTGGTTGTTCAACTAGAAGAAAAGTGCCACAACTTGGAGACAGAAGTCTGGTACACAGTATTTTGTCACTGTCCCTGCAATCCCCATCCTGAACATTGGAGGACCATTTCAGTGACTTTTGTGTATTGTCATACCTTGCTATAAGTATTGTTGCATCCCATGGCATGTCAAGAACATTTTCACTGTTGATCATTCCTCAAGCAAACTCTCAAAAACATGTGATTTTGGGTCGGCGCTGGTAGGCAGTTATGGCCTCGTGCCAATTGAGAAGTTAACACTAGACCCCATGCCTATTGGCACTCTGTCTCAGAAGGGCACCTACACCAAGATGTTTTTGGAATTTTTTAAAAATAGAAACAAAGTTTCCATGCCTAACAACTTCGTGAGTGGAGTCATCATGGTTTGTTCGACTAAATAACGTCGAAATCCTCCCTTTGGCTTCTTGTTTCCTACAATTGTGCAACTCCCCAAAGGGATAAACCTCTCTTCCACCTTATGAGGGATCCCAAACCTCCTCCTCCTCTCATATAAATACTTCCTTCTCACATTGTTTCAGCTAGATGAATAGTCATTACTATAGCTGGTGTGTAGAAGAAGGTAGAGAAGAACGACTTGTCGAGAGATAGTTTAGGCCCATTGCCTCACCAAGTCCAATCTCCGACAAATGCTTGAGACACGCCCGACTGAACCCATTGAAGGAGACTGCAACGTCACGGCATTAAGGTAGTAAACTTATTTTCTCTATTATTAATTCATGACTGGTTTTTTGGTTCCAATTTTGTCTTTAATCATATGCAAAATGTTTGATTCTCCTTGACCAATTGAATAACTGTAAATGAAATTATGTTTTCGTATGCTGTCATCTTTCACTTGATCTTTGTGCAGGTACACGAACATTATCACTGAAGGACCACGATGTGTGAAGAAAAATATTAGAGGACCACTGCTGCAAGCTACGATAAGAGCGTTGGACCAAGGTAGGTCATCTATCCCATATCGCTTTTCATTTATAAGCTAGGAGTCCAAAAGTCCAACATGTTCCCTTGTTGCTAGACCCATCCTAGGGCTAAAGGGATCACCTCTGTCCATAGAGGGGATTTTCTTGCTCAACAAGTTGGCGACCATACTGGGGATCAGTGTATCTGTAGTCTCTCGTTGTTCGTCTAGCATTTTTCTTGTCTGTCCGAATTTGGTCGTATTGCCACTTTTTTTATTTTTATTTCTTGTCTAACTGCTTCCAGCCATCATACTTAGTCTCAGAGTGTTAAGTATGGCCTTTTCTCAGTGGTTGTTTATCCTTTCCATGGTTTTCTAGCTCGACGGTGATGTTTCCTTAACAATTGCACCGATTGGTGCTTGCTGCCTGTTTTACAGGTGCACTTTCCCCTGTTCAGCGTAGATTACAGCTGAACAGTCCTGCTGAATCCTGTAGGTTTGGATTTGGGCTTCTTCCCTGAGTTTTTCCAGTGTATATTTCCTCTGGATTGGGTTTTCCCCTCTGAATTAGTCCATTTTAATTGTTTTGACTTCCCTGTCTCATTCTTCTCAGTTGTTTGCCCCTCATCTAATCAGTGTGGTTCGTCATCCTAGGGTTTCTAGGTGTCTTTTGTTGCTTGTTCGACTACCTCTCCACTGAGCCTTATGAGTTGAGTTAGAGTCAGTCTAGTATTTCATCTTTTCAGCTTGTCGATTGATTGTTTGATCTTTTCTTTCAATTCTACGTGTCGTTGGGTCATTGAACTGTCATCTTAGTGTTCGTTCGACTTTCCATCTATCACCCTGAGCATAGATCACATTGCTCACTGAATCGATTTGAAAGTACTTTTTTTGCGTGAAGGAGTGCATCTCTGTTTTGGGTGTGTTTTACATTCGTGTTGAATTGGTCTCTTGGTTTTTGATCATTTATTTTGAGTTGCTCAAAACTATTATTCATTTTTTCTTTTAGTGTAACAACGCATGATTGTTTCTCATTCATCTAAAAGAACAAAATTTTCATTCTTTCTCTCTCCCTAAAAATGAAAAGCATTATTTTGCATTGGTATATTTCTCATTAAAAGTGAGCAACAAGAGAAGCCCCTTTTGTTTTATGCGTTGGTTGTCTTAGAAGCATTAGGAAAAAGTTCTTCTTGCATTTGATTGCTTTCTACTTCATTGTGAACTTGTATCCCTCTCGTAGCTAGCTATTCATCGAATTGGAATGATGTTCTTTCACATGTAGTTGTGCATTAGAGATTCGAGATTACATTCGGTAAGGCCTTGAAACTGCAACATTAATTCAAGATCAACTTTAAAATGAACTCAATCAACCTAAGGAAGCATTGAAACTTAACGCTCATATTTAGAGGTCTAGGCTAGTGACATGTTCTGGCATTGTTAAACCTTGTAGCTGTCATTCGCCATCTGGCATTAGACAACACTAGCATTGACTTGTGCTCCCCGTATTGTCGAGTATAGAAAGGGATACCCTCATAGGTTTCAATTCTTTATCCATAGGAAGCCGAGTCTGCCGCCCTGTAATCGTGATACACCGAACACAACATTCAGGGAGACTGCCTGCACGTACGTTAAGTCCTTGGTCATTTATCTTTCATTTGATCACCTAGGTGTATATTGAAATTCACGGAAACTTGGTACACCCCCTTGCTTAGATTTACTGAGTAGTCATTTTGATCTTTTCATGACTCTCTAAAATTGAAAAGATCATCGAGCACTTTTCCTTTCACACTCGTTCAACCTGAGAGTGACTAGAGTCACCTTTTTTCTTTTTTCTTGACTCTTAAAATATGAAAAGGCAGAGTTTTTTTTTAGTGTCATAAAATAAATTTTCTATGATCACACTCCCATTAAACTTATTTTCCTGGCTTGTTCATAAGTACTTCCTTAGTCATTGGTCTTGAAATCTCGAATTTCTTAAGTCATTGTGGCGGAACCGCCAGTTTCATCGTCCCCTTCATTACCTCGTAGTGAAGATCGGGTGCATCCCTGCATTCCCATTACGTCGACGATCGTTACGTCTATCCCAAACAAGCCCACTGTTTGTGTGGATTCATCCGCACCGTTTGTTAGTGTGATTCCGTCATTACTGCCATTTTTTGTTGTTCGTGGGACGGATCCTATCGCTTCCATGACACTTGTTGGGCCCGTTGTGAGTGGATCACAACCTCACGTATCGGGAGTCCATCAACCTACTGGTAGTGCGCCTATCTCCTCTAATAATATTCCTGAAGGTTTGGCATATGATAAGTATAGGATGTCCATCCAAAAACATAATTATTTACCTCAAGGTTCTCAGCAGATGTAAGCTCCCGTTGATCCTCCCCATTATTACGATGAGCGTGGAAATCACATCTATCACTATGGGCCTCACCCACAAGGTCCATTGTATATTCAGATGCCTCAAATGGCAGTTTACCCTATCCAGTTCACATACCTACAGGGACAACCCTATGGCCCACAAGGACAACCCTTTCAGGGAAAACCTTCGGTCTAACAGGGACAACCCTATGGTCCTGCTTGTAAACCTTATGTTCAACAGGGAGCGTCTTATGTTCGCCAGGGGAAAACCTATCCATATCAAGGACAACCTTTTGTGCAATAGAATCAGCCTTACGTTCAACAAGGCCCAAATTTTGTACAACAAGGTCAACCCTCTACTGCTCAGTTGGGCCAACCTGTTTTTCAGGGGCAACCTAGCTCGTCTCAGCCAGGCCAACCTGTTCTTCAAGGGAAACCTAGCTCATCTGAACCATCGGGCCAACCTGTTCCTCAGGGACAACCCGGTGGCTCTCAGCATCCAGGAAAACCTGTACCCCAGGGAAAACTTGTCCAACCCCAACAGCCAGGCCAACCTATACCCCAGGGACAGCCTATTCAACGCAACATCTGGGTCAACCTGCACCCAAGGGGCAACCCGTGCAGCCTTAGGGTCCGCCTTTTATTCCTCAAGGTCAATCTCAAATGGTACAAGGTCTGCCCCAAGGCACTGCTTACATTTCACAACAAAATCCATATGTTGCTCAGGCAGGACATCAGTGGTTTGCTCAGAATCAATATCCTGGTCCTCAATCAGTGTATGGGCGGAATTATTCGAATTATAACCCATATGGAAAAAATCCTCTGGGACAGAACATATGGGGTTATAATTTCTCCCAACCTGGTTGGAATCCCAATACTGGTCTCTATCAAAGGCTTGTAGTGCCTTTCAATCCACAATTGCCTTTTCTCGCTACGATGGAATTGCCTGATGTGTCGAAGTTGACAAATGCTCCTATCCTTAATAATCCATATTGGCCTCCTGTGTCGACTAAAATCCTTGGCGATTGTCCCAAATTTGAAGGTAAGTCTGAAGAATACTCCCAAGCACATGTTATGACATACCATCTTTGGTGCTCCTCTAACACTTGGGTTGATGATTCAATTCAACTATGTCTTTTCCAAAGGACTCTCACTGGTGCCGCCACAAAGTGGTACATTGAACTCTCCCACGACATTTTTCAAGATTTCAACTCTCTTTCCATGGCATTTCTCATGCACTTTTAGTTACCAGTTCAATATGAAACTTGGACGCACCTCCTAACATCCTTGAAACAAGATCGGGCTACTCATGTCTCCGATAATATTCATGAGTGGAGGCGGCGTCGTACTTTGATCAAGTTTGGGATTCATGATCAAATTCTGACTAATTGGTTCACTACCTCTTTTATCGGTTTGATTGCTAAGGACATTGCTATGGGGGCATGTGTTATTTAGGAACAAGCCATCACTCGTGCCCAGTACCTCGATCTCATGTACTCTCAATCCGAAACATTGTATGAACTCTTTCTTGATGCTCCGCGACATGGAAATACCAAAGCACTGATGATGCCATCTCTCGACGGAATCATTAGTTCTATGTCTTATACTTATCATAAGTCTTCTCCAAATCTTGCGAAGAAAAAATATACTTCTTCCACTGATACTACTTCTCAGCCACCTCCGAATCCCGGTAAGACCGTGGAGGTGAATGACGTCCAGTCCACACCGGCGGATAAAGATTCCAAGGGTAAGAAGAAGGGTAAAGGTAAGGCCAAAGCCAATACCCCAAAACAAGATTCTTCAAAACCTAATGCCGATGATGGTTCGAAACGTAAATCGAAGTACCCTTGTCTGATTTGTGATGATGAGCATTATACCAAGGACTGTCCACGATGGGACGAGGTGAGTCGATTGTACAAGGGAACTCAAGGCACTCCAAATGTTCTCAAAGAACTATTCCCATCGCAGCAAACTTAGATGGTGGAGAAACCTCAGTCCTCCGCCCCTTTTGGCTCTTAGGTATTCATGATGAATGGTCCTGCACCCATCTCTATCGCTACCTGATCGAATGATTATACCGAACCACATCAGGCAACAGGGAAAGATACCGCTGATGGTCCTCCTCCCCCGCCTACTTCTGACCCTCTTCACATTGAAAGGCCCAGTACCGAGCCTGTTGTACGACCGCCTTCTAAAGGTGTACTCCAAAATTCTTCCTATAATCCAAATTCCCGTGCCGCTCAGCATTATAGTATTGTTGAGGATTTGGCACAGGCATCATCTGCTATGTCTACATTGGAAGTACTTCAGAGTTGTCAGTCACAACGGAAGGCTTTGATATCTGCTATTGAAGGGGTTGACCCCATCGATTCTAGCCTTATCACTTTCGATTTGGAAAATTTCGTCCCACATCTCCCTCACCAGCTTGCACTGATTATCCAAGTTGGGATCAATGGAAAGAATATCCACCAAGCGGTCGTGGACAAGGGTGCATCTACTTGCATCATGTCTTCTGCATGCTGGAAAGCTCTTGGTTCTCCGACTCTCAATAAATCTTCCAACACGTTAGAAGCTTTTTATGGAAGTTAATCTCGCCCTCTTGGTGTTCTCGCCAGTTTACCTATTACGTTAGAAGGGAAAATGGTTAACGTTGAGGTTGAAGTCGTTGACACCAAACTCAATTATAATCTTCTCCTTGGTTGCAGTTGGAGTCACACCATGCTATGCGTCCCGTCCACTCTCTTTCGTGTTCTTCGATTTCCGCATGAAGGGAAGATTATCACTATCGATCAACTGTCCTTTTGCACTTCCACGTCTTCCGAGAGCAACGTTCCATATGTAGATCGTATCCCTACACCTTATGAGAGCTTAGGGCTGGGAATTTTCAAAGATCCCACTCTTGTGGGTATTTTTTCTCTTCCTCCACCCAACACTGCTTAGGTTAACATGATCTCCACGTCCTCTGATCCATGGATCATCCCTTTGTCGGAGCAGGTTGAGTCGTTTGGTGACGCGATGTCGTTAAGACCAATAGAAATCGATTATTGTGAAATTATTTCAGCTTCGGCTTCTCCTCCCTTTGATCATACTCCTTCGAGTGTGTCTCTTGACACGTATTATCAATCCCCTTGGCTCAGTGCTTTAGATTCACCTGATCCCTTGAATGAGATATTTCCCACTAACGAGGCCATCGTGGAAACCATGTCTCTTGAGGATCCTCCTTGGGACGATAGTCATCATCATTCCTCTTTTATGCCTGGCCTTGGGGCCATGTCTACTTGGCTTGAGAAATTCGCTTCCCAAGCTCCTTCCCATCCACTTCAAACGCTGATCTTGACACATGAAGTCTTCGCGGAAGGTAACCTAGGAAACATTACACAAACGATGCCCATTGATATCTTAGTTAAACCGGGGGTTGTCGAGAACATACATATTGGGGTGACCTATTCTCCTGATGAGATCAAGGTCTATACTATTCTCTTTCGAGAGTTTCAAGATGTTTTCGCTTGGTCCTACAAAGAAATTCCCGGCATCGATCCGAGTATAGTTGTGAATGAGATCCCTACTTATCCTGACGCGAAGCCTGTTTGCCAACGTCTTCGTCCCGTGCACCCTAGAAAGGCAGCCGCCATTAAAGGAGAAGTTGAAAAACTTCTTAAAGCTGACTTCATTTATCCAATCCCCTTGATAGAATGGGTTTCTAACATCGTTCCTGTGGATAAAAAGCAGGGTATTATTCGCATCTGTGTGGATTACCATGACATCAACCGCGCTTGTCCTAAAGATAACTATCCCACTCCTTTCATTGACCAGATCATTGACGAATGTGCTAGGAGTGAGATCTTATCCCTTATGGATGGGTTATCTAGTTACAACCAGATCAATATTCTTCCGGCTAATCAACATAAGACTGCCTTTATCTGTCCGTGTGGTACCTTGGCATACAAGAAGCTCCCTTTTGGCCTTAAGAATACTAGGGCCACATTTCAACGAGAAATGTCGTACGCTTTCCATGGTATTAAGCGCATTGTTCAACCTTACCTGGATGACCTTTTGACTCATTCTGCTAAGTGTAAAGACCACCCAGATCACCTCCGTCAAATATTTCTTCGATGTAGACGCTATAACATTCGGCTCAATCCGCATAAATGTGTCTTCTGCGTTGATTCTGATAGACTCCTAGGGTTTATCATCTCCAAATATGGAATTCATCTCGACCCTCTTAAGGTCAAATCTATTGTCAATCTCACCTCCAATTCCTCTTTACATCAGCTGCAGAGTCTGCATGGGAAAGCTAATTTCCTGCGCTGTTTTATATAGAACTATGCCAAAGTTGCCAAAGCATTCACGCAATTTCTTAAGCAAGGCGTCCCATTCCTCTCGGATGAGATCGCCCAAAAATATTTTGATGCATTGAAGAAATTGCTTATCAATGCTCCTCTCTTGCATCCTCCAAATTATCATCGCGATTACTCCCTCTACTTGGCTGCCACATTTAGCACTATTACCATGGTTTTGGTACAGGATGACGATGATGGTGATGAGCACTTTATTTATTATTTAAGCAATAATCTTCTCGATACCGAAACACGTTACGCACATGTCGAGAAATTGGCATTGGCTGTTGTTCAAGCTGTCCAGCATTTTCGCCATTATATTCTACTTCGCACAGTGACCGTGATTTCTGATTGCAACCCCATGACCTATATATTGACTCGAAAATTACTGGGGGGAAAATACCCAAAGTGGATTGTTATCCTCCAAGAGTTCGATTTGGAGTTTACTTTCGCCAAAGTGAAGAAATCATTGGTTTTTGTTGATTTGATTTTCTCTTTACCGTTTGACTCTGCTCCATCTAGTTCTGAGGAATGCATTCCGGATGACACTCTTTTTCTTATTAGCACCCTTGATCTGTGGTACGATGATATCATCGTCTATCTCCAGAATTCCACTTTCTGATATGAGTTGAAGAAGGATGCTCGTCGATGAATCCGCCATCATTTGCAACCTTATCGCATAGTCGGAGATACTCTATACCGCATCGGAGCTGATTCTGTTCTCCGCCGGTGTTTAACCCTCAAGGAAGTTGAAAAAGTCCTCAATGACTGCCATTCTGGTGCATGTGGCGGTCACATGTCTAGATATGCTACTGCACAAAATATCCTTCATGCTGGATATTTTTGGCCTACCATTTTTAAAGACTGCATTGTCGCTGTCAGTAAGTGTCACGATTGCCAGATTTTCTAGCGCAAGATGCACGTGCCACTGCTCACCTCCATCCTGTCATTACCGTTGGTCCCTGTACGAAGTGGGGCATCAATTTTTCGACGTGTAACCCTCACTCGGCCGGGGGGCATGCTTATATTATCATAGCCATGGAATACTTCACTAAATGGGCCAAAACAATGCCTATACTCACAACTGACGGTAAGACGACTGCACAATTTCTGTTCAATCATGTCATTACTAGGTTTGGTGTCCCTCAAGCCATTTTCACTGATCATGGCTCTCATTTCGCCATTACATGATGGTTGAGTTGACTTCTAAGTTGGGTGTGCGTCACGACAGCTCAACGCCGTACTACCCTAAAGCCAATGGCCGGGTTGAAATCGTGAACAAGGCTCTAGTCACTATGCTTCAGCGTATGATTGGGATGCACAAATCCAACTAGAATCTCATGTTATTTTCTGCTCTCTAGGCTTACCAAACCTCAGTGACGGATGCAACTAGATTCACTCCATTCCAGCTTGTGTATGGTCTAGAATCTACCATTCCGATTGAATGCAAAATCCATTCTCTCAAAATAGATGTTGAATTACTACCTAATACATCGCCAGAGGAAGAGCATCTTCTATATTTGGAGAGGCTTGTTGAAACTCGCTGCTTTGCTGCCCTAGTTATAGAAGCAGAAAAAAAGCAGGTCAAAGCTCATTTTGATCAGACAATTTCCCCTCGTACCTTTGTAGAAGGATACCTAGTCCTCTTGTATGACCAAGCTCATGATAAGCTGGGGGAAGGAAAATTAGAACCCATGTGGCATGGGCCCTATATCGTTAAATGCGTTTTCCAGAACAGGGCTTATGAGCTAATTGACTATGAAGGCTATCCTTTGAATCAGCCCAGAAATGGGTTGTACCTCAAAAAATACTATGCATGAGTTTTTTGTGCATGTCCTTTTGTACATAAGTGTGTTTTTCATTTTTGTACATTTTTTGTCTTGATGTGCTTTGCGAGCAGTGTTTTCCTACTTATTATGTCATTTCTTACTATGCAGTTTTCTATCACGCCTTATGTTGGTTTCGTGGATGGTACCTACCGCAGTACATGGAATCTGTCTTCCACAACCTAGGTGATCTACAGTCCTAATTGTGAGTTGATATACCTTCAAGGTACTTGTCTAGGACGAGCAACCAACAATGTCGGTGAATATAGTGTTGTCATTGAACTCTTAACCGAGGCCATTTCTCTCTACATTCGTGCATTAATTGTTAACCTAGACTCTCAGCTTGTTGTTCTTCAGCTTAATGGGAATTACTATGTTAGAAATCCTCAGATTTTAAGGTTGGATTTGCATGTTCGTTTATTAGAAAGAAATTTTGATTATATCACATATCAACATATTCCTATACGAATGAATGCGTTAACTGATGCAGTAGCCAATATTGTGTTAGATATATATTTGCGTAATTTGTAAAAGCATCATCATCACATAATAAGATTTAGACAGGAAAATAAGCACATATATCTAGTGTTTGCATCCACATGCATCATAAGTTCAAAAAATATGTGTGTTTTTGTTACATTCCGAGATATCATGTCTCTCAAAATAAATGCAGAAATAAAAGGCTAAGTATCTAATCAGCATGATTATCATGATAACATGTCACTGCACGCACATGCCACCTCAATAAGCAATGGATGTGATTAGACACCCCCGCAGTGTTCCTCTGGTATGCACGAGGAACATTGTTGAATCTTGCGTAATATAGGATTCCGCTGGTGAGTCCCTCCAAGTTGCACCTGATGTCCTCTTCCTTGCTTCCCTCACCATGAGGGGCCACCTCGAAATAAAGTGGGACCCTTCGTGCTATTGGAGACATCCATGCAAGTCTCTCTGGGCCAACATCTGCAATACATGGATAAATATCAGAACATATAAACAAAAAAAATAATACTCATCAAAATCAAAAAATGAGTTGTTACCCAATGCTTCATCCCAATCCTCTCCTTCCGGGAGGGAAAGGTCCGAATCACCCATGAAGTTGGTGCCAGTATAGGGCCAGTCCTCCACGATGATGAGTTGTCGGCAGAGCCAGTCAAGGAATTTCGACCTTCATGACATATGTTGACCAACTCCCGATCAAGGGATCAACCCTGCCCAACAGACCATCCGTGGCTCTCGTGCTAGTGGTGCAGGAACTATTACCTCCTGGCGTTGAAATATTGGCAAACGTTCTAGGATGAACAGTACCAAGATAGAACCATAACCAAATTGTTTTAGCTTTCCGTTCTCACACTTTGTCAATTGGCGCTTCAGGTTTATCATTACGGCTTCTACCCAGTTAAAAATGGTTGGAGTCATACAGTCCATGTCAAGTTGAAGCTGTGTTTTTGTAGCGTCATGAGGGGCTTGAGATCCAACAACTCGTGTTATAGTATGCATCACTACTTTTAGTGCCAAATCAGGTATTGTCTGGATATCTATTTTTCTGCTCTTCGATCCTTTCTTTGCTCCTGGAAAAACTCTGTCTATGAGCATGCTCAAGTTTTCCATCATAGGACGGGTACTTGTTAGGATTGGTGCTACTCCCATCCATGATAATCCAGTGATGAAATATATGTTAGATACTTCTATCTCCAACTCTTGATCATGAATCATAAATATTTCCCACTCAATGTCCCACACGTTGACTAGATACTATAGTAACACCAATTGAGCTCTAGGACACGGTGCCATGAATAATTTTAAGAGCCCATAGTCTCTTAGGGCATCCATGCATCTTACACTTCTCATGGCTAGCTCATCTTCCTCCCCGTGTTCTCTTTCCTTCCATTCAATGACCATTTTGGCTTTTGATCACTTGCAAAACCATCATTGGGACTCTCATTAGTCAAATATTTCACTTTTGAACCATTTAAATGAGACTATTTGGGTGGATTTTCAAGCAAAATTGGTTGTAGCGATTGGCGTGGATGTTTTAGAAACAACAATGCCAATTGGCACCTCCCCGTTGAAATTTTAGGCGGGTTGGCGTGACTCCATGCCTGGAACCTGTGCTAACCACCACGCCCAACCTTAAACAAAATCCCCCCAAAAGCATAAAAAATTGAAAATGAAGGCGATGAAATAAAACTTAAAATGTAGGCAAGGATAAGAGCTCTTACTTGAAGAAAACAGGTTCGCGATTGGTCTCTTGGATTGTTCGCTGCCAGCTCCACAAGATCACAATTAAAAATGGTAAAATGCTCACAAGAAGTGAAAAGGTGAAAAGTGATTTATTTTTACTATTTCTATCATTTTGTAACCTTTTTGAAACCCTAATTAGGTTTTTGCACTTATTTTTCGGTTATTTTAATACTTTATCTCGAAAAATGGGTTTTACGTGCGTTTCTTGTGCAACAACAGGTCCTAACATGATGATGATGAAGTGACGAGTTGTATTTTATTAATTTTTCAGACTCGGTAAAAAAATGAAAAAGTCACCCCTTGGAGTCACCATTTAGTTGTTTTCTGACTCTCTAAAACTAAAAATATTGTCAAGACTCTTGTCGTTTTGAACTCATTAAAGGCTGTGAAACGTCATCTACCTAGTATACGTTTACCCCTTTTTCGGGCTGGGACCGATTATTTACGAAAAAGGAATTCCTTAGCCAATCATAACTAAGAGGTTCTCCCAGATAATGTTTTCTACCTTTTCGGATCTGTGAGACTACCTACGAAAAGAGACCTACTATACTTTTCTTTTCTACTTCTTTTCAAACTCTCTAAACATGAAAATATGTCGAGTTCTTCCTTTGTCAGACTCGTTAAAACCTTAATGACATCGGAAATCATCACCATGACGTAACCGAGTTCCTCCTTCCTAGGGCTCATAAAATATACTAGGATGGATTTGTCCGAAGGAAAAACTTATATGACAAGAATATGTTATCCCCTTAAAGCTTGTTTCCAAAAATAATTGGGGTACTCGCCAGAAATGGTGGGGGAAAAAGGAACCGATTCTCAGTCATGTCGGCAGTATGTCACTCTTGAACATGACAATTGTCTGTAATTCGTGTCGGGTTGGGGACATCCCATTCATCATTTTTCCTCCATGGGTTTGGGTTATCTATTTTGGCCTCTCATATTCTCTTTGCCACGTCATCATGACCTCATATCCCTTGATGTCAAATACTGCCAAATTCCGAAGTCGTGTCACCAATATGTTCAAGAGAAGTTTCATTCTGTAGTTTTTCAACCCCTGATCCTCTGTTTAGTCTTGATTCATTATCATCTTGATCCTCTACCTCGTGTTGATGATGTGGGAAACTTTATGGCCCTCCTTCGACCGATCACTTCTTGTCGATTTTAGCTCATTATCGAGGAAGATGATCTGGAGACTCCCTTCTGGTACCTTGGAGCTTTCATGCCTCAATGGAAAGTTCTTCACATTCGACAAGAGGTCCTCATCATTGGCCTTCAATCGAGTGATTTCACGGGTGTTCAACTCCAATTCACTGTTCACATTCCACGGATTGTACTAGTTTTACCTTGAGAGCCATTGCCATTATTGGTGGTTTCTCTCACGCTTGTTAAAACCTTTCATCATTGGTTGGTAATCATGTGAATTTCTTGCATGTTCAACTTCAGATCACTAATCCACATGCTTGAATTTGTACTTATTCAGGTCGAGATGGAGTGCAAGACCCTGGGTTTTTTTTGATGAAATCCAGGCTATGAGATGATTTGGTTTATCATGACTATATGCATGACTCTTCTGATTGGATGACTGCGACCATAACTGAGTCTCTTTGATGATCCTTCTTACTGGATGGCTGCGTCCATACCTAAGATATTATTTTTATATTTACACTATTATGGATGGCTGCACCCATACCACATATATTCATGTATCAAAAGCATCACCACTTCGTTTCGTTATAGATCTATACATGGAAAGACATTAAGCAGTAAAAACAAGGGTTTGCTCCATATACCAATAGACAAGGCAAGAAAAATTTTTGAAAGAATTTTTGTATTAATTGGGCACCTGGGAGGAAAACAAGAAGGCATATCCAATTCTCCTCAATGGGATGGGTTCTTGGAAGTCCTCAGCACTTCAGATCTAAGATTTCTCTCTCTCGTTGGTGTAGAAAACCCACTGCAAAGAATAGAGCTCAATGGGAGCTCACACAGCAAATGATGGAAAAATGTGACCAAGTGTATAGATCCAGAGTGATCTAATAGGCAACAAAAGGTGAAGAATGTTAGGAAAAGCCCTCCTATTTATAAAAAAATATTGGGTCATTCTAGATCTTGGTGCATGATTAAAATAATGTTAACCAAATCTAGATCCACCTTTTATGGAATATTTTATTATATTTGTTGGAGGGAAAAGGTATTTGACTTGGGTCAAATCCTTTATTTGTCAAAAATAAATAAATAAATGATTTTTTTATCTTTTTAAGGAAGCGGTTAGAAGATAATCAAATAAATAATGATTTATTTAATTATTTGTGGGTGATTTGGTCATATTTAACAAGGAATATTATCTAAATAAGATTAAATAATTATTCCTAGAAAATAATAAGATAAATAAAGGTTTATCTAATTAATTTCTTTGTTTTTAGGTTAAACATGACTAGGAATAATAATTAAATTATGGTTTAATTAATTATTCCATGAGGAAAATTAAACAAAATAGGTTTGTTTAATATTTCCTTTTGGGGTTTCCTGTTTAGACCATAAACAACCTAATAAATGTGGTTTATTAAGTTATTTTACATAGTGAAAGCAATTTTACTTAGGGTAAAATTGGTCTTATATGGTGTACTTGGGTCCATCTAATGATAATAGGTTAGATGACCAAAAAATGGTGTAACAGATTGCCCCCCAGCGTGCGAGTGTCAGGAGCAAATCGTATGACCGAAGTACGTTGTAAGAACTCAATCACCAGACAAAAAAAGGGAAGTCAGAGAGAGAAATGAAAGGTAGATAGTGTGCTGAAGAACTAGACCCTGAGGAGACGAGACTCGCAGGTGCAACAAGTCTCTTTTTATGAGAGGGTACCTGTGTTGAAGGCGGCGGGGGAGGCATACCTATGCCCGCCGAGACAAAGTACAAAAGAATAGTGTGTCCAGTAAACAAGGGACCGAACCATAAAGTACAGCCGACATAATCATGAGCCAGATAAAAATACAATGAGGAATCCCCGCTGACATGCCGGTGTTCTGGATAATGAAACTGCAAGATCGATACGAATACCAAGCAAGGCGAGACAAAAAGACGGCCCCAAATGCCCCCTTGTAAATGGGAAGGCTCATGTGTCACAGACCGACATGCAAATCGCAGCCGCAAGGGCGAAGGCCAACATCACTGGGACGGGAGCTGCATCGGCGGCCGTGGGCGAGAGGTCATCCGTGCGGGGCCGCTCCGTGCGGCCACCCCTCAAGGAGGTTGAGCATATCTCTCAGCACACCGAACCGCCCGCGATGTCGGAGTCACCCAACCATTCTCATTGCGTGTGTTGAGCGGGGAGTGGAGGAACAACAAGCTGGGTGAAATGAGAGATCCCTGCCCCATCCGAGGCACTTCCAATGTAGTGACGTCGGAACTGGGCGGCACACCGCCTAGACCGCCGTGCTTTCCGGAATGAAATGAGTTTCTGATGTCGATGAAAGGAGAAGTCCGGCCAGGCAGGGCACGGAGAGACCCTCAATTAAGGGCACGAGAGAAAATAGTAGAGCGATCAGCGCATCGATACCACGATGATAGTGTGAATGAAAGCGATTGAGAGGAAGCGGCGACCACTTTCAGCAGATTGTTAAAGGGCATGAATATAAGCAAAACGAAGCACACCATATGATAGACGCGGACCCAAGGGCCGCGCTGTGCGGCGAAGAGAGAGACCACAATGAAGGATGGAAGGTAGCGGGCGGTGCGAACGCCGGACACCCGCCGTAACGTGGTGATGACTCAACTTGGATGCTTCTGTAACAAGGCATTTCCACGGTGCTACTAATACAGGGGAATGCCCACTGGGGACCAGCAGTGCGTTATGCCAAGATGGCATCTCCATGACGGCAAACGATACGAACAAAGACAAGTAAGGAGGCAAAATGGTGCCCCAAGTACAAGTGTCGTAAGTGAGGAAATTCGATTTTAAGGAGAGGTGGAGTGACCCTTCTTGGAAAAAATGTGTCCTGGTGAAGTGTCAAACACAAAAAACGAAAAAATATGCTGGCTATATAAAAGAAAATAAAACATGCATTTCAGAAGGGAAATGATAAGGGTAATATTTCTTAAGATAGAGCACATTGCGAGGATTAGGAAAGGGGTTGCCTTCGAAATCCTCTAAGAGGTATGCCCCCTTACCGAGATCCTTACTGATGATGTAGGGCCTAGCCATAATGAGTCGAACTTCCCATGACCAAGGACATCATGGGCCTGGTCATAGACTAGAACAAGGTCGCCTTCGTGAAAAGTGCGAGGCTGGACTTTTCGGTCATACTGGGCTTTGGTGCGTTTCTTGGCCGCTTCCATGGTTTTCAAGGCAACACGGCGGTCTTCGGAAGCGCGCTCGAGTATGATAAGTCGTTGTTCTAGAGGTTGGGTGTCAGGGAGAAGTTCGACGGCCAGATGCAGGGAAGGGATTTCACACTCTATTGGTAAGACTGCCTCCTCTCCAAAAACGAGGTGGAAAGGAGTGAACCCGGTGGCGGTTTTAACAGAAGTCCGATAGGCCCATAAAGCAGGGAAGAGCATGAGGTGCCAGTTGGTTTTGTGCTTATTCACCGTCCGTTGAAGCATAGTCTTGAGAATTTTGTTGACTGCTTCAACTTGGCCATTACCTTGGGGGTAATAGGAGGAGGAATATTGGTGCTCAAAACCCAACAGTGAGGATAGCTCGTGCCATATCTCATCTTCAAAATGTCTGCCATGGTCAGAGACCAGTTGTTTCGGAACTCCGAATCGAGCGATAACATGGTTAAAGAAAAATAGGGCCGCGGTAGCTGCCGTGTTGTTAAATGTAGGCATGGCCTCGGCCCATTTTGTGAAATAGTCGACGCCACGATGATATATTTGTGGTTACCAGCGGATGGCGGGCGACACTCCATAAAGTCGATGGCCCATTTACAGAAGGGACCCATGGAGACGACCGGATGGAGGGGAGCTGGGGGAGCTCGCGCCTTAGGGGCGAAATGTTGGAAATTGGGACAGTGTTTGACTGCCTCAATGCAATCACTGAAGAGGGAAGGCCAAAAATACCCAGCGCGCATGACTTTCTGGGCAGTAGCAAGACTGGAGAGGTGGCCACCGCAAGCGCTGCTATGGCAGGCATTAAGGACCTGTTCAACTTCAGCGTGTGTGAGACAACGACGAAGGACAGTATCAACCCCGCGACGATAGAGGTCGTCGCCGATAAGGAGGTATCGGGGAGCTTGGTGTCAGATACGTCGGCGAGCTTCACGATCAAGGTGGAGGGCGAACTTTTGGGTTCGCAAGTAAGTAAGAATATCGCCATACCATGGGTCATCGGAAGTAATGGCAAATAAGTTTTCATCAGGAAAGTCATCCTTAACTGGAGGGTCTTGCGATCCGGTAGGTAATTCAGAAATGAGCTCAACGAGGGCTAAGCCTTTCTTACTCTTTGGTGTGACAAATTTGAGGTCGAATTCCTGAAGAATAATGACCCAACGGGCGTACTTCCCAGTGAGGATTCGACGACTCAATAGGAAAGCCAGGGGGTTGGAATTAGTCACAACCTTGGTGGAGCGCATGAGGATATAATGACGAAGTTTTTGGACTGAGAACACGACAGCCATCACTAATTTTTATTCATATGAGTAGGAAACAGGGGGACCTACAAGGTTCTTACTGACGTAGTAAATCACATGCTCGATACCATTGTCATCTTCTTGGATAAGGACTCCAGTGACCGAATAGGTGGAAGCGGAGATATACAGGATGAAGTCCCGATCAAAGTTGGGAGGGCGGATCAAGGGAGCAGATGTGAGAGCCTGCTTGAGGGCATCGAAAGACTCATGAGCATAGGAATCCCAATCGAATGGGATAGTAGATCGGAGGAGTCTAAGGAACCCATGTGCGGTGGTGGCATAGTCAGGGACGAACCGATGAAGAAAATTAGCTTTGCCTTGGAGACTTTGGAGCTGGCGTAGGGTACGTGGAATGGGAAGTTCAAGAATGGCTTGAAATTTCAAAGGGTCAAGAGTGATTCCATCCTTAGACACGATGAAGCCTAAGAGACGGCCGGCAGGCGCGCAAAAGACGCATTTCAACGGGTTAAGGCGGATATTATACTTGCGACATCGGAGAAAAATGGTACGCAGATCGTGTAGGTGTTGCGCCCGATGCTTAGAACGTGCAGTGAGGTCGTCTAAATAAGCAAGGATAATATGAGCTAGGTCATGGAAACAATAAGACATGGCCCGCTGAAAAGTGGCGCCGGCGTTTTTGAGGCCGAAAGGCATGACCCGGTAAGCAAAAGTTCCCCACGGACTAATGAACGCGATTTTGAGTTGATCAGCAAGACGAATAGCAATTTGGTTGTATCCGGAGAAACCATCCATAAAGGATAAAACCTCATGCCCCGCACACTCGTCAATGATTTGGTCAATGAATGGTGTGGGGAAGTTGTCTTTGGGACAAGCTTGGTTCAAGTCGCGAAAGTCTGTGCAGACACGGATGGTGCCTTGTTTCTTGAGAACGGGAACTGGGTTGGATACCCAAGTGGTGTATTCAATGGGGTAAATGAACCCAGCCTGCTTGAGCTTATCGATTTCGGCTTTGATAGCGTCACGTCTGGAAGGATGAATGGGTCTCAACTTTTGACGGACCGGTTTGGCATCAGGCCATGTGTCGATATGGTGTTCGACAATGGCAGGATCGAGTCCGGGCATTTCAGAATAGGACCAGGCGAAAATATCGCGGAATTCTTTGAAAAGCTTGGTGTAAGCTTCGATTTCTTCCGGGGTGCATTGGGCGCCCAAGGTGATATATTCTTCGATTCCTAGTTTGACTGAAATGTCAATTTTGATGGTAGGAGAGATATTGGCCATGTTTCCTTCTTCGAAAGCATCAGGTGCAGGGATGGGGTTTTTGAACCAATCGACTGCATTGGGAATGAAGTCTTTGGTTTCCACAGCAAATTGGTCATGGGACTGCTGTGGGAGGAAGTATGCGCGATGGTGCATATCGTCCCATGGAAAGTCAAGGTTGGTCATGGCTTCTATAATGTCTTCATCGGACTGGAAGATGGGAAGACTGGAGGAAGAAAGGTCACCCGAGGAGGTAGTGATGTGTGACGGGTCATCAGGAGGAGAAGGGCTCAGATGTGCAATATCAACAGATCCAAGGTCGGCGGAGGAGGAGCCGAGAGTATCTGCAGGTTGAAGGGTAGGTGAACTATCTCGCAAGGATGATGACAGGTACAAAATGGTGGTTGACGGCTCTGTTGGTTCGATGGCGGGAGGAGGAATGTGAATGGGAGTAGGAAGATCCTCTGGTCCTATCGAAGTAGCCTTGAATCGGCGGTACATGTCCAAGGAGGAACGATACTTGTCAAGGCGGGGACAGAGGTGGGTGTAATGGCTGTGGAAATCGCACAAAGCACAAGGGTGGTTTGTGCGCAAGGTTTTGAGTTTCGGGATAGAGTCCGGGATTTTGACGTAGACTTCGGGGATGTCAGAGTCGGGAAACGTCTCGTTGACCAGGATCTTGAGGTGCGGTAATTCAGGACACATATGGGTGGCGTGACCGACGATATCGCACAAAGCGCATTGGATAGCGGGCTTTGGCGGTCGTGGGGGGGTAGGGGTTGTCGGGGCGGCCTGGTCCTGATGGGTTGCCCCCTTACGAGCTTTGCCTTTCTTTCCCGGGACTGGCACCACAGGGGTAGGGTCCTGGGGAGGTGCGGTGGGCTCGGAGGAAGTGAGGGGGACCGGTTGAACCGGTGTCAAAGCAAGGTAAGATTTGGGGTGACCGGGTGGGGTAGCGGCTGGAGGGTCAATGTACCAGACGGGTATGCCCAGGGTCAAGTTAGGGAGAGAGAGGGTGGCCATGACGGGGACAAAAAATACTCCGGGAGGGGGAGCCAGGAAAGGTATCTGCCCAGCAGGGTAATGACCAAGAGGGACGGCTCCGAGATGGTTAAGGCTTGGGGGAACCGATCTAGGAGGATAAAGGGGTTTAGGGATACCAGATATAGGGGGAGGGCCAGAAGGAGGGGGTTCGGCTGGCTGAAAGGAATGGCTAGGAGCCGGTGGCGGAGGGCGAGGGGGAGGTTGCTGACTAGCCGAAGAAGGCTGCTTAAGGGCAGCTTGAGACGATTGCATCATGCAAACATTTGACAAGATGGGATTAGAAATATGGGGAGGGGGAAGACCAGGAAAATTTCCAAGCAGGGAGGAATCTTTGTAGACGCTGGGGGAGACACTGGTCAAGGAATCGACAGTTCGCTTATTGGCTATAGAAGAGATGGTCGTCTCAGGGGAGGTTGGAGACGGCGGCTCATGGTAAGACAGCTGGTCAATGGTGACTATCTTTCCATTATGGGGGAAAGACATCTTGCGGAAAACCGCGGATGGGACAATGGACATAGCATAGGTGTAGCTTCGCCCCAATAGAATGTTGTAGTCTAGCGGGGCGTCGATAACTTCGACGTCAACGCAAACAGTCTTACCGGTGAGGGTGATAGGACAATTATGAAACAGGCCAATGGGCTGGGAGGCATGGCCGTCCCATGCTCGAAGGGTGATCGTGGAAGGGGCCAACTCAGGGGATCCGAGTTGCTTCCAAACCGAAGCGGACATCACGCAGGTGGATGCCCCCTCATCAATTATACACCGGGAAACGTTGGCGTTCCGGATTTTGACTGGGATTTGGAAGGCGACGGAAGGAGGGAGAGGAGGATGGTCCGATTGAGTGGCGTTGAAAACAATCATTTGGTCATCAGCAGGATCTACAGCGCCCACGGCAGATAGTAGAGCCTTCTTTTGGGAAGGGCACGACTGGAGGAGTTCCAGTGTGGAAATGGCAGCAGGGGATTGCGCCAAATCATCTACTATACTATACGAATGAGCAGCGCGACCAGAAGCAGCGTTTCGACGTAGGGGTCCCTTAGGAATCTTGGTATGAACCTCAACTTTGGGTTGAGGGATATGTAAGGGGCCACTAGATGTCGAAAGAGGCTCTGTAGAACCTGAAGAGGGAGGCTCGGGGACAGACTGAGCAGGAGGCTTGGAGTACTGGTGAGACCGAGTTTGAAGGTGAAGGTCAACGGTCGAGGAAGGGTCGGAGTGCATCATAAGGATCTGGTAATCAGAGGAACCAGAAAGAGAAGGTGGAGTGGTGACCTAGCTGTCAGGCAGTGGGGTAGCCACAAATCCTTGTTGAGGGAAGGGATCGGTAAACACAGCTGGTTGAGTAGTGGCCACATTAGGAGGAGCATGAGGGGAGGCGTGTTGTCCGCGCAATGTGGCTTGAGACTCCCACATCTGCCGCATCTGGGGTAAGAGGGGACAATCGTGGGTGTAATGACCATAAACACCGCAACACAAACAAGGCTTATTTGTGCGAAGCGGCCTGTCCGGCTTGGGCTGAGTGCCCTGTTGCTGGTTGGCAGTGTTAGGGTCCACACCAGGATTGGGTCCACGGGTACCAGGGGCAGATTGGTTTGGGTTGCCTCTCCACCTTCTTTGAGAAGAAGGGGGATTAGTCGCGCCCTGCTGTGCAAATACTTGCCCTGGAGGGGGCTGTAAGTGCTGTTGTGGGTTTGGAGGAGGCAAGGGAGATGGAAGCGCATATGCTGGAGGAGCTGGCACACCAGGCTGCGGATAAAGGTAATGGTTAGGTTGGGCAACATTGAGGTAAGCAGGAGGTTGGGCAAAAGGAGGAGGCATGCCGTATCTTGGATACATGCTAACGGGAGGGGGAAGAGTGCTAGAGGTGCTGGCCCCTCCCTGAGGGAGACCATAGCCCATAGGAGGTTGAGCATACGGATGGGAAAGGGCTCCAATGATACCGTCTGCGGAATGAGATGCCCCCAGGGCGTTAGCGCCGCCGGGCCTGGGGAGGTTAGGAAGAACGGTATAAACATAACCAGATTAAGCGTAGATCAGGTCATATTTCAAGGCTATTTGGAGGATGGCTTCTTCAGTTTGAGGAAAGTGAGAGGCGACATCTTTGCCGATAGGAGCTAAGAGGGTGCGAAGGAACCAGTCCATGTAAACCCGATCTTCGAAGGGGGGGGCTCGACATAAGCTCCATCTTCGTCGCCATTCCTGAACATGGGTGGAAAGGCGGGTCGAAGAGGTTTGCTTGAATGAAGTCAAGAGCTCCGTGCCAGTATCGTATCGGAGAGGGAGCTGGAAATAAGATAAAAAGGCTTGGGCAAGGGTCGCAAAGGTGGTATGGGAAGAGGTGGCTTGGTCAACATACCATTTAGAAGCTTCGCCGGTAAGCGTGCGTTGGAACAAACGAAGACGGATGGAGTCATCGGTAATGAAATTGGAGGAACACCACATGTGGAAAGATCGTACATGATTGGTTGGGTCTTCTCCAGCAAGGCCTTCGAACTTAGGGATGTCGGAGGGGAGCTTGGTTGGCATAGCAGGCCAACCAACATCGTGGCGGATAGGGTCATTGATCAACTGATTGAAATCGGGGAGGCTGAGGCCTGCAATGTACGGCAACAAGGGTATGGCCGATTCCTGTGGCGGTTCCGCTAGTAGTGGTTCCGGCATTAGGGCTTGGAGCACCGCTAACGTTAGGCCCTGGACCAGACATAGTGAAGGTGACAGGGGGAGAACCAAGAGGAGAAGGAGAACCCAATGAATCAGGAGAGGAGTTGGAGTGCGGACTCGGAGGAGGACTGGCTCGACGACGGCGGGACGGAGCAGGTCGATCGACCGGAAACTGAGGGTGAAGGCCAAGAAGTCTCCGGGAAAGGCGCCTTGGGGGCGCAATGATGACGGGAAGAAAGAAACCGACAAGGGCAGAAAGGGACAGGATCAAGTGAGGTCAAGGGCAGAAAAGGTGCAGTGACAATTGATTTTAGAGTCTTTGCCAAAGTGTTAACTTAAAGGCTTTTTCATTTAGGTTTTCAGTAAGGCATTAATTCTTAATTTTTAAACCCTTTTCTGCTGGAGAGCAACAGTGCGCTGAACTGCACTAAATCGTAGAGAATAGTATTAAAAGTATATACGTCAATAATAAAATTAACAGCCTACTTGTGCATCTATCTAAATTTCCAAGAAGGCGGGTCTCTCAAAACTAATCTTAAAAAAGGGAAGAAAGGGAAAAACTAGGGCAAAACACACGAAAAGAGGCCAATGGGTCTAAGGTTTAAAGGGACAGGGATCTATAGGATAAAAGCTGCTGAAAAGAGGTGCAGACCACAACCAAGAGACAGAGGCAAGGTGGCTGGAAAAAGGGAGGAAATCAGCAAGAACCGGAAAGGAGAGGAAGGAGGTCCTAAAGAGAGGTCCAAACAAAACGACAAGAGGTGATTTGAAAGGAAGAGAGGCTGATTTAAAGGGATCTGAGGAGGAGGTTTCAGATCTGAAAAAGGGAAGGCTGAAACTCTGAAGAATAGACGGCTGAAACAACTAAAAATATTCCACAAAAAGTGGAGGGTACTAAAGCCCTAGGGGGCTAGGTTCCCACTTAGATGAGTAAAAACAGATCAGAACTAGGTCAAAGCGGGCCGAGACAGAGGCTGGAAAACCCTGACAGAAGCTTCAGCAAAACCCAGAAAAATTGCAGAAAAACCACTGAAAATTTGGCAGGTCACAGGTTCTGACCTGTTTTCAGTGCAGGTTGCAGAAAAGAGGCTGAAAAGTGCAACCTGGAGGTCCAGGTCGCAGTTTTTGGGCTGAAAAGTGCGACCTCCCGTTCCGGTTGTGTCAGCGGTAGATTTTCGGAAAAGTTGCCGTCTCAGTTGCGGCTAGTGTCGCTTACCTGCGCAATAGGGCCAGAAACACACGGAAGTTAGAAATTTTAATGTTTTAGGGTTTTAGGTGAGAAAAACAACATAAAAATAGGAAAAATAAACAGCTGAAAAGAAACCCTAGGGTCTGAAGTAGCTGGATATGCAGGAATATGAAAAACGACAGCGGTCGTAATTTAAAACCCGTGTGGAGTCGCCATTTGTTAGTATGAACCCTTTGTCGAAGTGTACGAAAAAGGACCACTTTAGCTACGCATAACTAATAGCCCTAACAACAAAAGTGGCTGCCAATATCTTCAGATCTGCGGTTAGTTGAACAAGAAAAGAGCTGCAAAAACCAGATCTATACATGGAAAGACATTAAGCAGTAAAAACAAGGGTTTGCTCCATATACCAATAGACAAGACAAGAACAATTTTTGAAAGAATTTTTGTATTAATTGGGCACCTGGGAGGAAAACAATAAGGCGTATCCAATTCTCCTCAGTGGGATGGGTTCTTGGAAGTCCTCAGCACTTCAGATCTAAGATTTCTCTCTCTTATTGGTGTAGAAAACCCACACAAAGAATAACAGAGGCTCCACGTGAGCTCGGTTGGCCAAAGAAATGATGGAAAATGTGACTCAAGTGTAGATCCGCAGTGATCTAACAGAAACAAAAGCAGAAGAATGAAAAAACCCTTCTATTTATAACAAAATATTAGTGCTGTCTAGAACTTGGTGCATGAATAAAATATTATTAATCAAATTCTAGAACCACCTTTTAGGAATATTTTATTATATTTGTTGGAGGGAAAAGGATTTTTGACTTGGGTCAATTCCTTTATTTATAAATAATAAATAAATAAATGATTTATTTTCTATTTTAAGCAAATGGTGGGAATATAATTAAATAAATAATTATTTATTTAATTATTGTGGGTGATTTGTCATATTTCATTATTAATAATATTTTAAATATATTTAACACTATTCGGAAAATAATAAGATAAATAAAGGTTTATCTAATTAATTTCTTTGTTTTTAGGTTAAACATGACTAGGAATAATAATTAAATTATGGTTTAATTAATTATTCCATGAGGAAAATTAAACAAAATAGGTTTGTTTAATATTTCCTTTTGGGGTTTCCTGTTTAGACCATAAACAACCCAATAAATGTGGTTTATTAAGTTATTTTACATAGTGAAAGCAATTTTACTTAGGGTAAAATTGGTCTTACATGGTGTACTTGGGTCCATCTAATGATAATAGGTTAGATGACCAAAAAATGGTGTAACAACACCCATACCACATATTCATGTATCAAATATATCAGTTGTACATGTTCTTGCAGGTCTTTCGAAGGAAGCTTTTGGTTTGGGCATGTTCTCATAAAGCATTTCACCCCTCCCTCCCTCTCGGACCTCATGCTTTAGGGGGCATCTGTTACACAATATTTTGTCACCATCCCTGCAATCCCCATCCCGAACATTGGAGGACCATTTCAGTGACTTCTGTGTATTGTCATACCTTGCCATAAGTATCATTGCATCCCTTGGCATGTCAAGGACATTTTCCCTGTTGATAATTCCTCAAGCAGACTCTCAAAAACATGTGATTTTGGGTCAACGCTGGTAGGCAATTATGGCCTCGCGCCCATGGAGAAATTAAAACTGGACCCCGCGCCCATTGGCGCTCTGTCTTAGAAGGGCACTCGCGCTGATCTATTTTTGGAAAGTTTTTTAAATAGAAATGAAGTTTCCATGCTGAACAACTTCGTGAGCAGAGTCATCATGGTTTGTTCGACTGAATAACGTCGAAATCCTCCCTTTGGCTTTTTGTTTCCTACAATTACGTAACTCCCCAAAGGGATAGACCTCTCTTCCACCTTATGAGGGATCCCAAACCTCCTCCTCCTCTCCTATAAATACTTCCTTCTCACATCGTTTCAGCTAGTTGAACAATCCTTACTATAGCTGGTGTGTAGAAGAAGGTAGAGAAGAACCCCTTGTCGACAGAGAGTTTAGGCCCGTTGCCTCACCAAGTCCAATCTCTAATGAATTCTTGAGACGCACCCAACTGAACCCATCGAAGGAGGCTACAATGTCAAGGCATTAAGGTTGTAAAATTATTTTCTTTATTATTAATACATGATTGGTTTTTTGGTTCCAGTTTTGTGTTTAATCATATGAAAAATGTTTGATTCTCATTGACCAATCAAATAGCTGTAAATGAAAGTATGTTTTCGTATGCTGTCATCGTTCACTTGATCTTTGTGCAGGTACATAGACATTATCGTTGAAGGACCGCGATGTGTGAAGACAAAGATCGGAGGACCGCTGCAACAAGCTATGATAAGAGAGTTGGACCAAGGTAGGTCATCTATCCCATCTCGCTTTTCATTTATAAGCTAGGAGTCCAAAATTCCAACATGTTCCCTTGTTGCTAGGCCCATCTTAGGGCTAGAGGGATCGCCTTTGTCCGTAGAGGGGATTTTCCTACTCAACAAAGTCAACAGGTTTTTCAATAGGATAGAGCCTTTAACACATAAGGGTATGCCTTATTTGTTTGTGATTAATGATAAGTTGATAACCAATGAAGACTATGTGAAGAAATTAAAGGAAATTTCCAAGGACAACACCAAATTCTCCAACATCAAAGGGAGTATGAGAGGAAGAGCGTTTTTGGAAGGAATGAGTAATGAATTTTTCATCCAACATGAGGTAAATCACATCTTTGTGGTAAAGCCCACTTTCTAAAGATATACTAAAGTCGATGAGATTTACCGAAAGGTGATCAAGTTTACTATCCTAGATGAAGATAAGTGGGATAAACTATGTGAATTACAGGATTAAGTAGTAATTGAGAGAGCAGCCAGCTTCATCCAGCACACCAGCCAAGGCAACCCAAAAATAGGTCAATTCAGAAACTCTTTCCTCCAAAACAGTGCCAACATTCCAGATCATTTCCACCTAGCCTATTATTTTGTAACAGTTAGATTTTATTGTTCAATATTTCGCTAATAATACACTGTCGGTTGAGACAACGTTGATGTAATCCTTTTTGTAAAATTAGTATAAATACTTTGATGTTTGAAGTATTATGGGTTGATTATTGAATATATTTTTTGACTGAGCATTGTAATTTCCATGTTTGTTGGAGCATCAATAATTCAAGGATTTGTTACAGGATTCATATGGTGTATTCACTAGTGATGTTTTTCTGCTGTAACTGTGTTATTTCATTGTTTTCCCTTTCTCTGTAAATATGAAAATCTTAATTGTATAACAGAAACTGTGATGAATAGGATATGTTAATTAGAGCACCTTATTCTGGATGTTTGCAATTTACATGTTTTCCACTGAAGTCAGATTGAAGAATACTCAATTTATTTTCAATCTCTACTAAAATCCACATTTCTTCCACTTTCATAATTCACTTAAAATATTAAAAGATCCAGTTAATGCAACCTAGCTTGCCCTATGATAACTCTTTAAAACATTGATGCAGATCCAATTATATATTTTTGACTCCATAGCCCAATGGGAATTTAACCATATAATCAACCAAACAATACAAATCAAATAAACGATCAAGTACAACCATAACTAGGCTAAAATTCATTAAAATCAAGGTTAAATTTTACAGAGAGATCCCTCTCTGAAGCTGGCAGGGCTAGATCCTAGCTTCCAAAGCGGTTTTGATGTTGTCCTCTATGTTTATTCTCACAATCTTGTAAATTACAGAATGATAATGCTAGGGAGAATGTGGGATCTCCCACATCAGTGCGCAAGTAGAGGAGGTCACCTGAGAGGTACACTAGTTTCATGGATCTCATGAAAAATCTCATTGAGAAAGAGCCTTCTTCATTTGAGGAACCAATTTCTCAACCTTTTTGGGTTGATGCCATGGTAGAAGAATATGAATCCATAATGAAGAACAATGTATTAGAAGTTGGGTCAAGACCAGAAGGGAAATCAATGGTTGGTTCTAGGTGGATCTACAAAGTGAAGCATGCAGCTAATGGTAGCATCGAGAAATACAAGCCCAGATTTGGGGCCAAAGGATTTTCTCAAGTAGAGGGAGTTGATTATGAGGAAAATTTTTCCCCTGTGGCAAGGTATTCCCCCATCAGATTAATTCTTGCATTACCTATGCAGATGGGGTATAAGATCCACCAGATGGATGTGAAGACTGTCTTTCTCAATGGTGTTGTTGAGGAGAAAATTTACATAGAGTATCTAGAAGGATTTGAGACATATGATTGGGATTCACATGTATGCAGACTCGGGAGAGAATTATATGGTATTAAACAGGCACCCCGAGCATGGTACACTCAGATCGATAGTTATCTTAGTGGATTGGGCTTCACCAAAAGTGAATAAGATGCGAGCCTCTATCACATTATGGTAGATGGTAAGTTTCTTATTCTTGTTTTGCATGTTGATGATTTAATATTGACAGGTGATGAGCAACTCATCTGCTCTTTCAAAGAGGATCTTGCAAGGGAGTTTGATATGATAGACATGGGATTAATGCATTACTTCCTTGGGCTAGAAGTATGTCAAGGTGATGGTGAATTATTTGTGCCTTAGGGGAAGTATGCCTCTAAAATGATTTAGATATTTCACATGGAGAAATGTAAGCCCAATGGACACACCTCTAGCTACAAATTGGAGGAAGGAGATTCCACTTCAGGTGAAGAGGTTGATGCTACCATTTACAGGAAGCTTATAGGGTCTATGATGTATCTTATGAACACAAGATCTAACATGTGCTATACAGTAAACCAGCTGAGTCAAGTTATGGTGAAGCATACTAAGTTGTATTAGAAGGCATCAAAGCATGTGTTACGGTACCTCAGAGGAACTACCGAGTATGGATTATGGTACAGGAGGACATAGGGATTTAAGCTTCAAGGCTTCACCAATGCAGATTGGGAAGGGAGTTGATCAGACAAGAAAAGTACTTCAGGTGCTATCTTTAGGGTTGGGTCCGCAACTATTTCCTGGTACAAGAAGCAGAGATCTGTGGTGCTCAACTCAACATAGGTTGAATACATGGCTGCAAGTCAAGCAACATGTGAGGCCATATGGATGAAGAAAACAATTGTGGGTCCTTTCAGTCAAGAGATGGATCTGACAATGATATATTGTGATAATCATAGTTGCATTAAGCTCTCTAAGAATCTTATTTTTTGTGACAGGCCCAAGCACATTGATATCTGATATCATCATTTGTGGGACAATGTGTAGAGGAGAATTATGTTTCTACAGTATATTACAACTGAGGAGTAAGATGCTGACATCTTGACAAAGGAATTTTCAAGAGGTAAATTTGAATTCCACAGGTGTAGGATAGGGGTGGTGAAAAATCCATTTCTTGCTAAGAGGGAGCATTAAAAAATGTAGCAAGAAAGGCTCAATTTGACTTTCGCCTTATCCAAGTTGAGTAAATCAAATTTCCACATTAGCAGGACAACTTGGAGGTAGTTACCTAGTGTGACATGGCTCTTGTCACTCAGTTAGCTCAGTAAATTCAAGTTAGTGGGCTTGGAGTTCAGTCATGCATGTGCGATTGCTAAGTTTTAGCAATCTAGTTCAGTTATTTTCAGTTGTATTCAATTAACTGACCTATAACTATTGATAGAGTCAGTTGAAGATCAATTGAGAAATGAGACTACAGTCTAACTCAAAGATCTATCAGTTAACTGATCAATCAACCCAAAATATCTCATGCATGCATGGAATTCGAATTTCTCAGTTGGAGTGGAGTAGACAAAGGCTAGTGTAACATGAGTTGTATACTAGTTGAGTGTATAGTTGTTGCATGCACTTAGGATATCAATTACTTGGGAATTGCACAAGGAAATAAGGAATTCCCTATTATTTAGGAGCTCAAATTTTCTCAGGATTATACAAGGAAATAGGAGGCTGGAGGAGCAGAACATTGGCTAAGTGTTGGCTAGAGGCTCTCATTCAGAAGTGAGAATAGTTTTACTTTTGCAGGTTGTGCTAAGAGTTGGAGAAAGCAATTGTAATAGTTTCTTTATTCAAATGAGTTGGGTTCCCCTAGAAATGACTGTGTAATTTTTCTTTTGCTTGTTGCATGTGTATACATGTTGTTTTAAATTGTGATTTCCATTCCGCAGCTTAGTAGAGCAGAATCGTATTTTCAGCTCAAAATATTGAGCAATTGCAATTTCTATCAAATTTCTACAAAGATAATAAGGATCTTTCACCAAGAATTAATTTTTTTATGCTCATGGAGGGTGTTAAATTTATTTTAAAATTTGTGAGGTATTTTCCTTGAAGGAATTTAAATTTCAACTCAAAGATAGCTCTCAAAATTGAAGTCGGTCTCATCAAACAGGGTTTTGAATTTAAAAGATTTTGAATTTTTAAATCCAAATTTCCCTCCACAAACACACTTTGATTGCCCTCTACATGACCCTAATAAAATCTATATAAGGGCATTTGTTAGCCCTTTTAAGTATGCAATTCAACACTAATATTTTGTAATTGATATTTGAACCTATCTCGGCCCCGAGGAGAAAGAAAAAATCAAACGAGAGGCTTAGGATATTGGTTATTTTTTCTTTGAGGTGAGGGTTCCGTTATTCTGATCTGTGCAAGACCAATGAGGAGATATAAGATTAAGGGTTAATGGGTTGTTGTTTATTGCAGGGAAATCATTTAATTCTAAGGTTCAACCTCTTGTTCTTTGTATGTTTCCAGATCAACAAAGGATTGGAGAAACATTTGTTTATGGTATGGATTCGTTTCGGCTACTTGTAGAGGTAGAGGTTTATCACTAAGGCTTGGCCTATTGTTTGTGTGATCATTGAATTGGTTGATTTTTGTACAAGAGTGCTACATGACTATTTAGCCTTTCTCGTGAAGTAGATCAAGAGAAAGCTCATTGAAATATCTTAGCTTAGTTATGTGATCAATTCAGATTCTTGAGACATATTTTCATAAGCAAATATGAAGATTAGAATATGTGTTGATCTCTTGCATAGCAATTAATTATCTTCTACCATAGCTCCTGTGGTATGAACTTATCAATGCAAGCTTCGGATTATGAAGTATTACATTGATGGTTTTTGTAGCTAGTCTTCTCTCTAGGATATTCTTTGTAGGTTGGATCCAAACCTATATGAGTTATGGTTGTCACTCATAAATCCGAACCACAATATTTGAAAAGGATCTAATCATTTAAACTAGTGAAGGAGATTCATATATATGTGTCTTGGACCATCTTAAGTTGCACATGATTAAGATATGTTTGTGGTCCATATTTGAGGGTTATCACTAATTCTATCTTTCATGGCATTATCGAGATTTTTGACATCTCATCAAATGCTGAGGAAGCTTGTTTTGACTCGTCAATATATACACTTATATATCTACCTACACACCTAGTCAAGTCGACCTATCTGAAGTCTTCAAGGTACGTTACCACTGCATTAAGAAGGTCTTTCAAATATATACATTCTTTGCAGTTAAGAAAAAGTTAATTATGTGCGATAATTCCTCAACATAGTTAAAAATAATTTTGGAAGTTTTACACCTAAATTGGCCATACCCTAAGACTATTTTGGAATAACCCTAATCTATAATAGTTGATGGTTGCTTGTATGACCTGTTAAACACACACATGGAATATGGACAAGATATGAAAGATAACCATGAGTTGCATTTACTATTCACAAGATATGCATTTATAATACATTGTTATGACCCTTGGTTTCCATATACCAAGTGGTCTCTTGGACACCGACGACTATTCACATTCCATCACACCAACCCTTAGTGAATTAGGTGTCCAACATTCCCCCCTTAATCCAAAGGGGTATATACGAGTCCAAGAAGAGAGATGTAATACAAAATGTGCAATAATGCATGAAAACACTAGGCTGAATGTGTTCTCTGAGATTATGGTATAAGGTTGGAGAACTCGAGGTCTTAAACGACGTTGGTTGAAGGATGACCACCAACACTTGAACACTTAGTGCAGTTCCTGGAACTCTTCCAAATCTAACAAATAATTTGTAGTCTTGTGCAGAGGAAGTGCTCCCATTTTTTTGTGAAAGGGGAGACCTTTAGGTCTCAACTTGGACCAATTTGTGTAGTTCCCGAAACTCTTCCAAATCTATTAAGAAGCTGAATTCTTATGCTATAGGAAGTTTCCCTAATGATTTGAATATGGATACCATTAACCTAGAAATGGGAGGTCTTAAACCTATGAAATAAAGGGAGAACCTCAACTTGAAAAAGGGAGGTCTCAACATGCGGTGGTTTAAGGAAGGACACCAACCAAAGGCATTCTTAGGGGCTTCTCCATCTCTGGCTACAACTCTGAATATTTGTATGGTTTTTTATGGCCGTAGGCTTAGGCAATGGGTTCAGGTTGTGGCTTAGGCTCGCTTGATTTATCTTTGAAGCTTGTATATGACCATCGATTCCCATCTTGTGAGATATAAGGTGAGAAGATGAAGAGAACTCAATTGCAAGACTTTTCAATATTTTAGAACAAATTATGTGATATGAGTAAAATATCTTCTTGGATGTTGAAGTCCATTGCTAAGAAGCGATCCATCCAAGGTGAAACTTTGTTCTTGAAGGAGGCTCGTTTTTGAAGCATTTGTTTGAATAATGAGTGTGTTGACCACAATGTTCACATGGGTTAAGATTAAAAAAAAGTTATCTTTCACATGGCCAAATCTATCACAATGTTGGCATTTTACAACCTACTATGGTTGTGGAAGAGGAGCAGGTCAGATTGAGTTGTCTTGAAGAAATCCAACACTTTTAAACAGAATGGGCTTGTAGTAGTCTAAAATATGAAAGGAAACATCCTTGTCATATCCAAGACTGGTTTTGTGCTTATTGCTGATAATCTCCTCCCAAGGTCCGATGATGGGCTTGGGAAGTGGAACCTGAACTTCTGCATATTTATGTAAAACTTCTCCTAAAATGGGCGCCTGATCTGAATCAAACTCAACTTCACTGATTTGAACACTTTCTGGCAACTAATGGGATTCTATCTCAAACTCAAACAAAGGATTGTTCTGAACAAAAGAAAATTTAGAATGATGACTACGATGTTGTAACTCATCTTGTTTAATTGTGATTCGAGCTCCAAAAAATCTATCTTCTCTTGTGCATTTGTAAACAATTTTTAATATCGAAAAAAGTGTCCTTACTAATATTTAACATCCCATCAACATTGACATGTATTAAAGTATTCAGCAATTCCAATAGGTTTCCATTTCGCAACAAAGCATCAATGTTACAATCAACAACATCAAGAAATGTGCAATAATTCTTAAGGAATTCAATACAAAAGTCTTCTCTCTTACACAAAGGCTTGCTTTATCGAACACCAACTCTATTATACCATCTTGTGTATATAAACTCACTAAGACATATATATAACGACATTGGACTTTGGTGCATTATACACGGAGCAATTCAACTCACATATAAACGATATCGTTGACTGATCCTATATCGTTGAGCTGAAAAGGAATTTTTTTGCAAGCGAGCCTGTCATTTTACTCATGTGGATCGTTGTCCAATCGACAGCGAGCCTGGAATGGATTTTACAAGCGAGCGTGGAATATTATCAAGCGAGCCTGCAATTCTTTTTCAGAAGGCTCATTTTTTCAAGGCCATGGAACGATGAACTTTCCCCAGGGGTCTAACAAGCGACTCTGATTAATTGACTGTATGGGGTATTTTGTATGTTTTTAATTAGCATTCTACTGTCTACTTCAGGTCTATATTACAGGTATATTCAAGCGAGCCTGAAATAGTGTTGAGTGGCCTATCCACTTCTGCTATTTTGGGCCTCTTCGAATTGATCTTTTCATTTCTATGAAAATGATTTGTTCAAAGATGGCACATATCGATGCCTTTCCTCGTTTATATGAGGATCAATATTATGTCAATGTACTGTTATAATCAATATAATACACATGTTTTTTTTCTTCTTAAAAAAAAAAACGATATTGTGTATAAATTTCATGAGTCCAACGCATAAGGCAATTCAACACACACATAATGCACCATCATACATATAATGCTCAACGCAGCATATAAGACACAATTTTCAGCAGAGTTTAATGCACCTCCAGAAGTTCAACACTACACTAATGGTGTAGCATTTAATATGAACCATCGCACATATATGAACAACTAAAAAGGAAGGTTGTTTCCTTGTGAAGGTTTTAACCACATACTTGCCAATTGACGGGCATCCTCAGAATGCTGACCAAGACCAGGACTAGGGGAGCCAGAGAGAGCATCTAGAGATAGGAGTCTAAAATTTCACCGACCTTCGACCACTATTTACTGCGTGACCCTCATGGAACTTGGATGGAGCTTAGCCTTTTGTTAGTTGCGTGATAATTCTCGACCCCGTTGCAACAATACTTCATGGTATTTGAAGCTATGTTGGATTGGTCGCAGTGGGGATTGATGGTGCACACAATGTCATCAGAAATTTCTGACTCCATCTACAGAGCCCAACATTGCGGCCTCACTCTTAGTGTTACTTTTGACATTTTAATGCACCCCTTGATATTGGTAGTGGTGTCTCCTTTTTCAATTTCAATTTCGTCCTCATTGTAAGGTGCATAGAGCTACAATTTCACAACGTTGTCTTATCTATTTTCTGGTGCAATATTCATGCCTAATAATTCTAAGACAACCCTCATAGCACTGAGCACAATGAAACCATTAGTAACATTAGTTAGTTGAAGGATTATAATCTCGTTCTATGAGGAGTATGGTGCGAAGGTTTTTTGAGCCAGTGATGGCACTGACAATTTCTACACTAAGAAAAATAGATGCGAGGATTTCAAACTACAGAAAAAAAATATGGCAGGGAAAATCGTTGGGACTACTTAGAAGCTCAAAATGGAAGATCTAAGTTCTATGCAAGATTTTTGTGACAAGCTACAAACATGCATTTAGAGTGGAAGAGACGATTGTTATCATTTCCAAGGCAGAAATAGGAACAAACCAGTGTGTGGAAACTTGGTTGTCGAGACCTATAATGCCACCAAGTCATTTCATATATCACACATGCTTTCACAATAGTGAAATCCTGGAGAATAAATGGGCACACAAATCCGGTCAATCCAACCCCAATCCGATCAATACTGCTCCTCCTTATCAATCTGATCAATCAAATCCCATGGATGCGATGTTCGAGGCTATGCATACTAGTGAGGCCGATGTGCCTTTGGCTAATATATAACTAGATATTCTGTAGAAACTGAATTTTACAGCTGAGAAATTCAAACTGGCACATGGATAGAATGTTAATATTCAATTTTCACAAGAATGCAGTGCATAGAGTAACACTCACTTGACTATGCGTTGCAATAAGCATAAAAAATTAAATGTATTTTTGCAGAAAAAATAACTGGGGAAATTACACAGTAATGGTAGAGATTAGACACTCTGGGAGAAACAAATCAAAGGACATGAATGCCAAAAATAGAGACCGGCGGGCTGACAGAAAATGTTTGAATTTGCAGACCTGGGTGTTAGGGAGAAATACCAGTTTTTGCTATTTCAAGATTATGGGTAGAGAATTCATAGGTGCAGAACTGATGTGTACAGAAAAGACACAAAAAATACAAGTGGCTCACACTTTAGCAGGGATGAGATCCCCTACTCTGATACCATGTTAAACACACATATGGAATATGAACATGATATGAAAGATCATCATGAGTTTTATTTACTATTCATAAGATATATATTTATAATACATTCTTATAACTTTTGGTTTCCATATACCAAGTGGTCTCTCGGACTCTGGCGACTGTTCACATTCCATCACACCAACCCTTAGCAGATTAGGTGTCCAACATAACCATTGATGTTATTGTTGATAAGGAGATAAAGAAGACTTGATAGAAGCATCAAAAGTGCAGTGTATGCCTATAATGCCATTAAAATTCGGAATAAGCAATTCATATACAATTTGATAGTCATGGATTTGTGAGCAGTTTCATAAGCTATCATGTGCAGGAAAAAAACATCAGTGTTTTTGGTAAGCATCAATCATTCAACAATATTCATTCAAAACCACAACAAGGCTTTCGCATTTTATAGTCGCACCTCACTGTCATTTCAACAGTCTTGTTATATTGTAGCAGGGTTTATGGATTTAGGATAAATAAGGGTTTTATCATTGGGATTTCATTGTTCCATATGTATTCATTGTAAGTGGGTCATTATCCCTAGTACGAGAGCCCACAAATATTTTTCATAAATCATTGTAAGTGGGTCATTATCCTTGGTATGGGAGCCCACAATATTTGTCAAAATAATTATCATTTTCAGGGTGGTTGGGTGGTGCTAGGTAGGTGGTTGAAGTCACCTTCAGGTTGGATCCTGAAAACAATTCTAGGTGGTAGGTTAGTGCTAGGGAAAGTTGGAGCTTGCTAGGGTGTTGGAGCATCCTTTCAACAACTGTTGATAAAAACAGGGCATTGAAGCATCCTTCCAGTTGGAGCTAGAAAATTGAACACTTTTCTAGAGTACTAGGGAGTTGGGGCTTCCCTTTAGAGTTGGAGAAAAAGCATTTGATGCACTCACAAAATTATTAGAAATGCATTCCATGGATTTTGTCCCAAAAGGGTTTCCACCTAAAATTCTTGTGTCTACTATCTATTGCTTATTTATGCTTTGAATTGATGTTGAAGATTAATTAATGCTTTGAAAAGATTAATAAATTACTAATTACTAAGAAATAATGATTCCCCCCACTCCCTCCTCCCCCCCCTCCCCTTCTCTATTTCTAGTGGTGGTAGTTATTCCATAGCTAACTGAGTAGATTAATGGTAGCAAAAGTAGCCACAAATGGAGAGTTTTAGTATTCATATTAGAATAATATGATAACCAAAGGGTTGTTTGTTGGTTTGGAGCCTTTGTGATTGGGACTTTAATTTGTTTGGTGATGATTTTTTTTTTTAATGCTAAGGCATAATCTTAAGAATATATTATCGTTATTAGTAATTATTTCAAATGAATAAACATTTTTTTTAGAGAATAACAATGTTTTCAATTGCATAGCAGAAAAGATCCATTTATAGAACAATTTCCTTTACTTGCAGAATAGAAAAAAATAAGCATGTGTTGTAGCTAGGAGAGAATTACCTCAAAGTTCTACTGTCTAGAATTTGAGTTGTCCAAGAAGGCTTTGGTCTACATTACAAATAATCTAGGAAATATTTCTTGTAGCATTTAATAATGACCATAACTCCATAAGCCAAATTTTTGGTGTTATATTTACTCTATTTTTTCATAGAAGTTGAGGCATTTTCAACATTTTAGTTGACTTTGCTCAACCCTCTATTGTGGCTTGTTGTAGGAAACTATATTTTCATTGAATACCCATAGAACTCTGAAGGTAATATTGCATAATACGTTAGATAAATGAAAGGATGCACAAGTATCTTGCACATCCTGTGAAATCATATAAACACATAGTTAAGAAATTTAGGTTGGAAAAATATGAGACAATTCAACTTAGTTCTGCGTTTAATTTGGGAAATTTTGGATCACTTGACCAAAAGGATAATACTCACTGTTGTGTATTATTTGTGTTGGAACACCTAATCCTACATGGGTAGGTGTGGAATGCGAAAAGTCACAATGGAGTCCAAGTGACCTTGAAATATGAAACCAAGAGTCGCACCATTGTACTATAAATGTACATCATGTATAATGGAAAAATAAGAAAGCCTCACTCTTATCCTTCATTGTGTTGTTTCTCTTGTGTGTGTGTGTTCATCTTTCTCATACACCATGTGTGTGCTTCAACATGGTGTTTAACATGGTATCAGAGCGGGCGATTGCTGGCCCTGCTCCAAATTGACTGAGCCATTTGTGTTTATGGCTTGTGCATATCTGCAAAATTCTTGACATTTTTGCAGCATTTAGAGAGTTTTTGCAGCATACATTTTGCTGGATTCGGAAAAGTGTTTGAAGAAGAGCAACATTTGTTTTGAAGAAGAGCAGCATTGGTTTTGAAGAGGAGCAGCATTCAAAATCCTTGGCAACATTCAGAAATTGGTTTGGAGACGCAGCCTTGTGCATCTGAAGGTTTTCTCATTGCATATTTTTCCATTGAAAAATCTCTGCATTTTAATTTCTGCACCATTTTGGAGCTGCTGGAAAAGTATTTAAAATGAGTTTCTAGAAAATTCTGGGTTTTTCCTAGAAAGATTTTTGAGTTTTTCATTGAAAGATCTCTCCAAGTTTCTGGGTTTCTAAATACTGTTAAATTCTGCAATGGAGTAGATTGCTATATATTTGAAAAAATCTGCTGTTTTGAAGATTAGAATTCTAAAGTTGCCCTCATTTCTTCACTTTCTTCTGCTGCTGGATTTGTTTTTCTATACATCTGAAAAAAATTCTGCTGTTGTTGTAAAGATGATTTCTTGCTCTCTACTGTTATATAAAAATAAAAATAAAAATAAATAAATAAAAATAAAAAAATAATTCTGAATTTTTGGCCTTTTGGCCCCCCTCTCGACCTGCATCTATCCCAACCTTACCCACGCATCTGCTACAGCGCTCTACACCTATCGCTCACCTCACTAACACCCGCTCCTCCCATTCCACAAGTCGACTCCCACTCAAATCCAAATCCCTACGCCCCCCTACACCAGTGCTCACTCTGCAATCGACTCTTAGCACAAACGCCCCTCCCCTACTCTCCACAGAACTCTCGACCCCACGCCATATCTACCCGCGCTCAGCTCAACCCACCGCTCGCCCTCTCCACGGCCCCCATCCCCCTCGCTCCTCCCCAACCTGCAACCTCACCTCACAGCTCTGCGTTTCCCCTTCCCCTATCGATTTACCCACCCGTCGCTCATCCCTGCCCCTCATCTTACCCTTCCCACACTCCTAATCCCCTACGCCTCAGCCCTACCACACTTTCCCTCCCTACTCCACTACCCGCGCCCCCTTTCCTACAGACTTACCCCCGTTCAACGCTGCACCCGTTGCTCTATCAAGCGCTTGGCCTGCCCCTCGCTGCAGAGCCGCAACCCCACCACGCCCTCCGCTCCATATCTCCCTCTGCACGCATACAACCTCTGGCCGACCCCTCCCTTTCAGCTCGTTTTTTCCAGCCTTTTAAATTTTTTTTAAGTCCGCGTTTTAAATTTTTATTTTATTTACTCTCCACCATACAATACCACTGCCCCCTCCTCCCATTTAAAATTTCCTACCCTTTTTTAATATTCGCCCTTTCTTTAATATAATAACCACTCCTATCCATTATTTTTTAATTTAAAAAAAAATTCCCCCCCTTTTTTTCAAAATAATTCCCATTTTAATTAATTTTTAATTTAAAAAAATAAAAAAAAATAAAAAATAAAAAATCCCCTAGTTTTTAAACTTCTCTCTCCCACCCCTTTTAAATTCCCTCTCCCTTTTAATTCCCTTCCCCTCACATTTTTTAATTTTCCATCCCCCTCCCTTTTAATTATTTCCCATTTTTAATTTTTTTTAATTAATTTTTAATTTATAAAAAAAAAAAAAAAACAAACAAACAACAGAGAGAGAGAGGAGAAAGAGAGATATGAACAGCGAAAAAAAAGAGAGGAATTGACATGTGAGCAAATGGACTGAGTACATATAAAGAAAATTGCAGATTTGACATTGTGTGAATTGTGGCATTGACATAAAGGTGATTTTTTGAAGAAATTTACATGTGAAGACAAGTTTTCCATCATTGAAAACAACTCTTTGAAGGAAAATTCAGCGGCCTTAAAGTGTTTTTGCATAGTGTTTTCAGCTGCACATATTTTGCAGAGATATTGTATTGAGCTGACTTTGTATTTTGAGTGGAATTTGCCTCTTCATTCATAGTTGGAATCAGTGAATGTGAGTTGTTGATGTAAGTCATTGTTGATTGCCCTCCATCATTTGAGGAGCACATTTTGTACTTTAAGAATTCCTTGGAGTCATTTGTATTTGTTGTTGCATCACATTGTAAACGGGTGCATTTTCGGTTAAAGCTGACACCCTTTCATTTTTTGAGCCTAAGTTGTTGAAAATGACCAAAATCAATGAGGTATTAGAGTTGTTGAGTAACCTCATTCATTCAAATGTTGATGATGTGATAAAAATGAGCAAGCATGCTCTTTCTAATATTCAGATTTGCTTACAAGATGCACAAGAAAAGATTGAGTTTTTGCAGTTGGAAACTCAGCTTCAACAAGAAGAACTTCAGCAAAAGAGTCACCATTCTGAACCTGTTTCTGTTCAGAAGATTGAGAAGGACTCTCATCAGAAGAAAGTCAGTAAAGTTACAATTGATTCCCATTCAATTCCTTGTACTAGAGCAGATGTACATGCAGATGCAGTAGCCCAACCTGCACTTCCTAAGCCCATCATCAGACCTTGGGAAGAGCTTGTCCACAACAAGCACCGAACTGGTCTTGGATATGACAAGGATGTGTCCTTTCATATTCCAGACTACACCAAGCCCATCATATTTTAGAGTGCTGGATTCTTATATGACAATCACCTGCAGCTGTTCTAGATCCTGCTCCACAACAACGACAACAGATTGAAAAATGCCAACACTGTGATCGAGTTGGTCATATGAAATATCACTGTTTTGATCTTCATCCATGCAAGCACTGTGGTCGGCACACCCATTCTTCAAACAGATGCTTCAGACACAAGCCTCCTGCAAGAACCAAGATTCATCTTGGATGGATCACTTCTTGGCAATGGGCATCAGCAACCAAGAAGATGTTTACGACACATGTTAGAACTTGTTCACGGATATTGAGCAAACTTGCAGTTGAGTTTTCGCCATCATCTCACCTTGTCCCTGACAGGGGGGAAAATGGTGGTCACGTACAAGCTTCGACGTCAGATCAAGCGAGCCTGAGCCACAATCTCTCATTCCATGTTCAGAGTTGTAGCCAGCAGTTCAAGCAAGCCTAAGCCACAATTCGTCATTCCGGATTCAGAGATGTAGCCAGAGACACGGATGCCCATGAGCATGCCTTCGGTTGGTGGATAACCTTAAACCATCATCTTTGGTTGGTGGATAACCTAAAACCATCACAGGTAGTAGACCTCCCTTCTTTTAGGTCGAAGGTCTCCCTTTCATATATGAGGAATACTTCCTCTAGCAGAAGCCTTCAGCTTCTTGCCAGCTTTGGTTGAGTTCCAGGAAATGCTTCAAGCATTCCAGAGTTGTTGGTAATCCTAAAACCATCACAGGTAGTAGACCTCCCTTCTTTAGGTTGAAGGTCTCCCTTTTTTATGAGGGACAATTCCTCTAGCAGAAGCTTTCAGCTTCTTGCCAGTTTTGGAAGAGTTCCGGGAACTGCAACAAGTATTGCGTTCCAGTGTTGGTGGTCATCCTTAAACCATCTCTTTTTTCCAACATTTCAGAGAGTTGATTCAGCCCAAGTGCTGCCATGTATACTTTGCAGATTTGTATTACAACTCTTTTCTTGGACTCACACTTACCCCTTCGGATTAAGGGGGGATGTTGGAACACCTAATCCTACATGGGTAGGTGTGGAATGCGAAAAGTCACAATGGAGTCCAAGTGACCTTGAAATATGAAACCAAGAGTCACACCATTGTACTATAAATGTACATCATGTATAATGGAAAAATAAGAAAGCCTCACTCTTATCCTTCATTGTGTTGTTTCTCTTGTGTGTGTGTTCATCTTTCTCATACACCATGTGTGTGCTTCAACATGGTGTTTAACAATTTGTAACCTCTCTTTGAATTCAATTTCGAACACTCTTTGAGTGTTTAATCTAAGAAATTTTGGATCACTTGACTAAAAAAAATAAAACTCACTTTAGTGTTTTGTTTGCACCCTTTTCTAAATTTAATTTCAAACACTCTTTGTCTTAAACGCTATAGATTTAAACAAAGTTTAATGACACCCATAATATTCACTTTCACTTCTTATTTGTAACCTCCCTCCAAATTCAATTTCAGACACTCTTTTCCTTTCACATATGTACTTTAGCTTACCAGATAAAAAAAAATAATACCTACTTCATAGTTGTTGAGGTCTTCAATGCTATGGGGCACTCTCATCACTCTCATCACCCCATTTTTAGCAATGTTGTTTTTCCATAGAATTAAAATTCACCTAGGTTCTACATTGTGGTCTCCATGAAGTTATTTAATTAAAATCCTTACCTCTTATGTACAATCTCACCAAGTTAACCATCCACACAAAGCTATTATATGTTAAAACTATTATGTACAATTTTTGCATACTATATTCATCCCATGTTAAAATATTATGTACAAAACTTTTGCATATTGTATTTGTCATGAGTGGTGAATGTAATTTGTACGCATATGTAATTTAGCTTACTAGATAAAAAATAATAATACCTACTTCATAGTTGTTGAGGTCTTCAATGCTATGGGGCACTCTCATCACTCTCATCACCCCATTTTTAGCAAGATTGTTTTTCCATAGAATTAAAATTCACCTAGGTTCTACATTGTGGTCTCCATGAATTTATTTAATTAAAATCCTTAACTCTTATGTACAATCTCACCAAGATAACCATCCACACAAAGCTATTATATGTTAAAACTATTATTTACAATTTTTGCATACTATATTCATCCCATGTTAAAATATTATGGACAAAACTTTTGCATATTGTATTTGTCGTGAGTGGTGAATGTAATTTGTGCATGGTTGTGTTGGTTTTTCTGTGTATTCATTCATTCAATCCTCTAGCTCCTACCCAATCAACGTCGAAAGCAATCATCATATCATGTTTCAACAATTGGATGGGTTACTCTCTCCCCTGTTATAGGGAGAGATAACTGTTGATAACTATTGTTTTCATATTTATTTTATTAATTTAAATATAAATACAAAATAATCAAATTTTATTGTTTATATATATATATATATATAAAAGTAGTTATACTTAATTTAATTGGAAAATAAAATTAATCATAAAACACTTACAAATTGGAACAATATATTATTTATAAATAAATTAAAAGCAAAAGAAAAGTAAAAATCTAAAAATTGAAGTTTTCATTTTTTTAAGAATATTTTAAAATGAATTGATAAAACAATTTGACTTTCTACATAACATATAACTATTTAAATTAGTGAACTAAGATGACTTCTTATAAATAATTTTTTAGTTATAATTAAATATATTTATTAAAAGTCAAATAATAATTATATAGAAATTGTTGTATGTTGTAAAATGAGTGCATGAAAATATAGGTATAATTATGGAAAACTATTCTACTTTAATGATAAAAAACAATCACATATATATATATTAAATTGTAAGAAAAAATTACTTTTACACAGGTAATGATCTATAACGAACATAGAGGTTGTCATAATGTTTGAGATAAACTTATGCAATGTATAATGGTAAAAAAAAAATAGACTGAATGGAGAGAATGGAGAACACAATTATGGTTGATGTCGATGCCTGTTTTTGTCGCGGATCAATTAGAAGCTATTGAAGTAATGGGGTTTTGTAGAGTATGGAAGCTTGAAGAAGATTCAGGTTTCTAGGGCTCTTATTGTAGAAAGAGAGGACAACTTATGGTTTCCTGCATTTGGTGGCCACGAGCTTATGCACAAAAATCAAAGGCTTCCCTCACCAGTAAAAGAAGAGAATAATCTCCTCCATAGTGATGATTAGTGGTCGATCAATGAAAACTTGGGAGTGATTGAGACATTTTCATTATTGAACCCCTGTCGTCTCGATCTAAGTGAGTACACGATGGTGCGTCTTTTGTTTGGTGCCAATGCAAGCCATGCAATGGTGCTACATTATTATAGTAGCGTATCCAAGGATTCCATGAAGGAGTGACATATTTACCCACTAGATTTTCCTTTGTATGGAGCTGATGACGTATCTGTGGCCCACTATAGTGGTTGGGGTTCTACCAATGTGGGATGCACACGAAAGGGAAGCTATGTTGGCTCGGAGCAGGAATTTTTTCACAGATTCTCTTGATTTATCTGCACTCTTGGATCTAGGGTTTTTGGATATAGGGTATGCCAAGATGGAATAATTAATGTAGATGAGGGATCCGCCCTTACAAGGGATCCTCTCTTGGTTTTTTTCTCCTTGATTTGGCCGAAAGATAAGCACAGATGGGGAAAAACTCAAGATTTTTTAACAACTTTGATGAGAAGATTGAAATTTCAGATCTGAAGGAGGGTTTCCAGTTTTTCGTTACAACCCTTAGTGGGAACTCGGTCCTTTTATGAGCATTTATATCTCATATTCTTGTGGATGTTAAATTGAAGATAGAGCAAAGGACGAGCATCTTTGTGACCTTGCACTGTCTATTACACAAGGGGAATCAATTAATGGATTTATCTCCATTGTATGGATATGGTATCTTGAGAAAATCCACCATCATCATGTTTATGAGGCTATGTGGTGGAGCTACAAGTACTAGGAAACCAAATGTATCTTACAAGGAAGCAATTCAATCAGGAAACCCTAGTGGATCTGTCTCTTTCAAGGATGCAGTGAATGGGAAGGCTCAAGATCCATCAGATCAGATCCACAACAACCCAAGTCCCTACATTTTAGATCAAAGGGAACAAGATCCATCCATGGTTAATCTATCAGAGATAAACACTTTTTTTTCTGCTCTCTAATTTAGATCATAATATGCAGATTCAACAGTTTCTGTCATAGATCTAACACATTACACCAGTGGGTTTTCTCTAATTAGACCTCAATTTGTGACAAGTATTTATGTTCCAAAGGTTTCTTTATTGTTCAATTTGACACATAGAAAGATCTGGAGTATGTCTTAAATGAGGTGTTGTGGTTTTGGGGCAGAGATGGGCTCTTCATCACCCTATGGTTCCCTGATTTCGATGCCACAAATATGGTGGTATCGACAATGTCGGTATGGGTGATACTTCCTAAGCTCCTTCTTACTTTTTGGCACCACAAGGTCCTAGAGGATATTATAAATTCCTTGGGAAAATTTAAAATTTTGGATCTGGAGAGAATAGAAAAAAGGTATCTTTACCTTTGCCAAAATTTGTGTAGAGATAAACCTTAGCAAAGGTCTACTTTTCCACATTCTATTGAAACACAAAAAATTTCAGTGGACCTAGGTATTGTATTATGATAACATGACATTTAGATGTGGAATATGTTTTCAAACAAGGAACTTGTTGAACTCATGCCCACAGGAAAAAGAGTGACTCCAAAAACGAAAAAGAGGCAAATCCAAAAGCCAAGGGGATGACATGTATATGACTCTCATATCTCATACAAAGAAGAAGAAGAAACCATGGAGAACCATTCAATAGATGCACAACCTCAACATGATCACGAAGTAGAAGGGGGCGTTGTGGTATAGTTCAGAAACACAACCCACAATCAGAAGGGTATTTAATTAATAGAGATCCAAGCATCATAGCAGCAGAAACAGGAAACACAAAATGAAAAGGGTACACAAGTTATAAAGAGAACTCAAGTCTTTGAGAGTTTAGACTTAGAGAAAGAAACCCCTTTGCAGAAAACAAGGAATGAATTGGCAATGATACCAATAAATCCCAACCCTAGGGGTTGACAAAAGGTTTAGAAAAATAAAAGCAAAAAGAATAAGTTAAGTGATTTTTATCACACACAAATTCGACATATTTTATGTAATTTTTAGTATTTTTTTCTTTTATTGCTCTTAAGTTGAAAGGCTTACATGTCCAAATGTTGTGTAACCAACTCCAAAGAGAGAAGAAAAGAGATATTCACGCCTTAGAAATGAGCCACTTCAAGGGGGCAACCTCCAATACATTACATGAATGAACAATTCTTGGATGATACAATTTACAAAACCTCCTTTCTATATATAGGAGTCCATGGGGCCATAATGTAATCCTAGCCGACCTAACAATAATAATTTAAGGGCACAATAATAACCAAATGGGGGTTACAAGGGTACAATAATAAAAATAAGGGGGGCTACACTAACATAATAAGGGGCTACATTATTAATATAGGGACTTAACATGCCCCTCTCCTTCAAACAAGTGTTGTCCTCAACGCTTGATTATTTCTTGATGCTTCTGTATAAAATTCTCATCCTCCCATGTGAAATATTTTACAGGAAAGTTCTTCCACTTGCTGAGATACTCCGAAATTGATCGTACTTGTCGAGTTCTTGTTTCTATGACTGCTTCATAACTTCTTTCGATGTGATGTTGATCTTCCTGTTGTTTCATTAGATTCTGCACCAAAGTTGGGTTATCCTTTGAGAGTTGGAGAACTTGTTGTTGATGCTCGTTGTGATCTTCCACTAATTTATCATTCATATTAGCTATTATTTGATCCTTCAAACCATCCAACTTAGCCTCCATTTCTGCTTTTAAACCATCTATTTCATCTTCGGTTGCTCTTCGTAAGATCGAAATTTGTTGCACTTGGTACCATAATTTTGATTTCTCATATTGCAATTCTTCCTCCTCATGCGTCATAGTATAGCTTTCTGATGGATTAATGGGTATGGAATTATTTTTAGGAGGCATTTCAGAACCCAATACTGAAATATATGCTCAATAGGCCCTTGGAATCAATTCAAATTGATTCTTCAAACAAGACTTATGCAATTCGGAAAACAAAACACACCTTTTTCTTGCTTTAAGGAGCTCGGTATTGAAATTGAATTATCTCTGTAACTAAAAATCTTCGATATCTGAAATTTAGCCCTGTAGTAGCCCTCTGAAGCTTCTTTCAAATGCCACAGGTCTGACCTGATTTGGATTCTCCAAGACAAATTTGTGTCCAATCTCCCACAATGACCTAATTTTGGACTGGTTCAGTAGAGCGAACTTGTATGACTTGCCACATGTCACTGTTTTGTTCTTTGTCTCTGAAATTGATATCCAAGAAACTACAGGCCGTGTACTTGCGACCAGTTTTGACGGCACTCCAATCCAATCTCCAGAGAGAGAGTTATTGAAATTTTCCCACGATCACCTCTTTGAGATGAAATTCAGGAGCCTGAAAAAGCACTACCTTCCACAGATCATATCTCCAAAAATATTCCAAATCAAGCTCTGAAATTTTTAGACAATCTTCCTCAGGATTTCCGCTTCGCACCCTAAAAATTTCAGTTTCTGAAACTTCGTAGAAAAAAAATTATAGCGAAAATGCCACGATGACCTGTTTAGAGCAGCGAATCCCAAGCTCTGATACCAAATGTTGTGTAACCAACTCCAAAGAGAGAAGAAAAGAGATATTCACGTCTTAGAAATGAGCCACTTCGAGGGGGCAACCTCCAATACATTACATGAATGAACAATTCTTGGATGATACAATTTACAAAACCTCCTTTCTATATATAGGAGTCCATGGGGCCATAATGTAATCCTAATGGGCCACAATGTAATCCTAGCCGACCTAACAATAATAATTTAAGGGCACAATAATAACAAAATGGGGGTTACAAGGGTACAATAATAACAATAAGGGGGGCTACACTAACATACTAAGGGGCTACACTATTAATATAGGGACTTAACACCAAATGTTTTCAAGATCTATAAAATGTGATTTTGTTCCTTGTTTCAAGTTTAATGAAATTATGATTTTTTTCCATGGAAAAAATGTATAGTGGTAAAAAATATTTAAAATTATAACAATATAATTACCATCAATAAAATAAATTTGTAAATTTATTCATCCTGAGAATAATTAGGAAATAAAATATATTGGGGATTGGGAGAGGCGACCAACTAGGTCATTGAAGCCTATGCTCTCTATCACGGAACAAATCAAGTAATGCAACTAAAAATTTAAGAGATTATAGTGATTGGATATTCACTTCTCATCCTATATAGAATTTAAATAGATCTCTCGCCAACAACCTCAAGCTTGCTCAAACCATTAAACGAATCTTCAACCTGATCTACCTCATCCCAAAATATCAATGTTACCATGTCTCAAGGGTGAATAATACGATAACAGATGAAATGTCCAATCTTGGCTCTTCTCTACCCAAAACAAAATTAATCTATCAAGGCCATACCCAAAGGGTTCCCCTCCCTTAATTCTTAATATGAATGATTAAATGTGCTATTTTCCAAATGATAATAGAATGGAGGGCCCTTCCATGAGGATCATTAGAGCACTCCACGAGGTGTCCATGCACCCAATTTTTTCAGGGCCTCCTTCCAAACCCATCATCTTTTGGCGCAGGAAACATTTGAGTATTAGGGGCAAAGGTCATGGCACTTCTCTTGGAGAATCTGTATCATAGGTACTCAATCTTCCCTTATTATCTCGACTTTTCATCTCTTATTCCTTCTTCCTATGCATGCCCTTGCGCCCTCTTGCATCCTACAACTATTTCTTTGGTTTATATTTTCTATCGACTTGGTTGGGTTCCAGATTCAACTCCTTCAATTCTCGATCAGGCCGTCGCCTCTATGTACATTTTTCTCTTCCTAGAAGCACCGTCGTCTTCATCTATTCCCCTTGTCAATTTCTATATTCTTCCTCTCTCCAGATGCTTTGGAACCAAATCTATTATGGAACATGTGAAGTTATTGTTGTTTTTGCTTGGATTGCTTCTCCTTGGCCCTCTGCATTATGAAGAGGAAACTCTGAGGTTTCCTATTCTAAATCTTAACATTTCATTCTTAGAGCATAGTTTTCCTGAGCTATCAAATCTTGTGTGTTTTCCGTTTACTATCCCCATCTGTCAACAAATCCTCAGATGGTAATTGTGCCATGGGGCATCATCAAAGTTTTTTGTTTTATATTAGCTCATTAAGAAATATCTCACCTTAGATGGTAATTGCGCCATGGGGCACCATCAATTTTTTTTATTTTACATTAACTCATTAAGAAATATCTCTCATTGTGGAATGAGAGTAGTATCATCGAATGTTCAAATATGATGTATTTGGAAAGTAGAAACTGAGTAAAGACGGACATAGTAACTTTGAGATCAATCTTTCTAAATAAGTTTGTTATATACTACATCGAAATTTTATGCTCAATTTTTTTTTAATATAGTTATACTCGGTTCTTATTATAAAAAAAAAAATTATAAATAATGGTAAGATATAACAAAGTTAATAGGCTTCAAAACTTACAAACTGCTCTAAAAGAAAACAAAATTACATGTTTAAAAAATGAACCTTTCGAAGAAGATAAAATTCTTCTTAATTAAAGGGACATCTATTTGTGTTGGAAAATGTGTAATTATAAATTTTATCAAACATTGTAGATTTAATGAAGGTTTGCAAATAATTTTATAGTTTATGAGACAATAAATTATATAGTCATTTATAACATGTTCACCAAAGACCACTGGTTTATGACTCAAAGTAGAACATGTGAAAACCATGATGTGAGAAATTAGAAGGAAATGGAAAGAAAATGCTTTACATTAAATTTTTGTTTCCGTTAAAACTAAATCAATGGATAAATTATTACTACAACAATGTATCACACTTTATTGATTTTTATATTAGTGTTTATAATTTGAATAAATATAACAATATTTTTTAATTTATAATATCTATTATTTAAATTTATGTTTATCAAACATTTACTTAAGATAAAATAATGTTTGGATGGGCAATGTATATTAATTCTCAATGTTAGGATTTTTAAAAGTTCATTTTTTCAAGTTTGAAAAAGAAAAGGTAATAGTTACAATAATTTATATATATCTATATCTATATATATATATATATATATATATTATTTTTAATTTTTTAAATTGGAAAAGAAAATATAATAATAAATATAGTTATAATATTTATAATATATGAAAATTAAAATGAATATTAGTACATGTATAATAGAGTTGCCAGAAATTGAATGGAATTAGAAATATACTATGTAACATAGTTTTGTCTTTCCTGCTAATTAATTGAATAAGGTAGCGTGGGGTCCATATTTTGTCATTATTTGAGAACATTGTGTCTCCACAATCGTTTATGCATTTGAGAATGTTGTGTCTTTGCAATCGTTTATGCGCTTTGCACGATTAAATCTAAACCCTAAGATATGCACACTTTGGAATCATTACAACAATTGCCCCAAATTAAAGCTAAATATTCCTCTTTGAAAACGGTGGAATGTCAAGAAACTGGACAATACTTTAACCCTACCAATCACTATTCATTCACTTTGATTGTCTCGTACCTAGATTCCACATGTATAAAGAAGTGATTTTATCATTAATATGATGCTCTTTCATTGTGTTATTTCATTGTGGAGTTTATTCAGGCTTGTACAGTGGTATCAAATCCCTGATTAAGTTGTTTCTAAACTCCATGCCTACTAAGTTTGTTTTCATGTTAAGTTGTTTATAAACTCCATGCCTACTGAGTTTTTTTTTTAGGAGGCGTTGTTTAAAGTTTATGGAGGGAAGAATGTACAAGTTTCATAAAATGCATTTGGAGGAGCACATTGCTTGCAAAGGCATGAGATAAACACTTCGGGAGTGATGGAAACCAAGGTAAACGTGATTACCCACCAATAACTCTTAATGCTGACACAATCAACAATTAATAAATAACATTGAATATTAGTAAAGATTTGAAGCATTTTTTGGAAGTGAATTGTTAATTATTTTTAGTGGAATTTTTTTTCTTCATATTTGGCGTTTGAATTTAATCCATATATTACTGGCAAGTAGAGAAAGTGAAAGTATAAAAAATAAAGAAAGTGAAAGTATAAAAAATAAAGATTTACACAAGGATTTGTAAAAATTAAATGAATATGGAGACATTGACCTCAAGTAAGGTGAACACATTTCCTATATATTTTATATTGCTTCCAGAAACAACATCTTTGTGTGGAAGTAGGCGAAGCCAGAAAGGTGAAAGTGAACAGAGAAAGAAGCAGAGGCAGAAAACTGAAAGTGAACAAAGAAAGAAACAAAGAAACCTAAAAGCTAATAGGAGAAAAAGTTGGTGAGTATGAAGAGAATGGAAACTATATCAAATTGTGATTAAAGAAAATATTTCTCATTTCTTTTATCAATTATATTTAAGAAAAATAAAATGGTTAAAGAAAGGTGAAATGAGAAAGTAAAAGTAAAAGTGGCTAATTCTAAAATTAATTAACTTGGAGTTAAAAGTGGTGGAAATATTACAAGTTTGTTTTTATTTTGATTTGAAATAAGTTTTAAAAGTTGAAGAGAAAAGAAAAAGGGAAATGGTGAGGCTTGAACCTAACTCTCTACTGGGTTATTTTTGGAGCTCACCAAAAAATCATTAAGCCAAATCTTTGTTTAAATTAAAAGGAGAAAGAGATTTATTTTTTTCTTTTTTTAAATAATATTGCACATAATTCATATTTGAAAAAGGATTTGTTTGGGTGCAAGTAATCATCACTTCATTGATTTCAATAGTTGGTAGAAGAAATTTTAGAGGCAGGAGGGGCCATAATAATCAAGGTGGTAAGAAGCAAGGAGAAAAACAAAATGTCAAATGTTATAGATGTGGAAGAGTAGACCATACTTCTATTAATTGTAGAATTCCTTGGGAGAAAATCAATGAAAGGAGAGAACAATTGAATGAAAAGAAAGATCAACCACCACCAGATAAGGGAAAATCATCAGATTCCGCACATTACATTGTTTCTCGTTGCATTTTAATATTAATGATGTTCTTAGTACAACATTTTCTTCTTGGAAAGATAGTTGAATTTTGGATTCAGGTGCCACATGTAATATGACTTTTAAGAGATATTTTTTTGAAACTTTCAGTGACCAAGTTGATAGAGTAGTATATTTGTTGAAAAATCTCAAATTAAGTCTTAAGGAATTGGATCCATTCATTTGAAGATACGAAAGCTTGCAGATTATGTTCTACATGATGTCCTTTACATTCAACAATTTCAAATAAATCTAATGTCTCTTATACATATTAGACAACAAGGGAATTCCATACATATCTTTAATGGAATCATTGAGATACATAGAGAATCTGATCATGCAGTCATTATGATCAGTGTTGAAGAAGGTACACTTTAAAATTGAATGATACATCATCTACTGTAGAGAATTATCATTATAGTTTTGCTCTTTTAGCACAACGGAATGATACTTTATCTTCTACTTTATTATGGCATGCTCATTTTGGTAACATTAGCTATGAAAATATCAAAAAATGAGACAACAAGGTATAAAAGGATTGCCTACAATTCCAAGAAATATTACACCGTGTGATGCTTGTATTTTGGGGAAACATTCCAAGCAACATTTTTATAGTTCTTCTTCTAGAGCTTCAAGAAAATTAGGTCTCATACATTCAAATTTATGGTGTCCTATGCCTGTTGCAACTTCCAATGGTAATAAATATATGCTGACATTTATTAATGATTATTCGAGAATGTGATGGTAAAAAATGAAACTCAACTGAACATTGTCATTCTCAAAACTGATAACAGTGGTAAATATACTTCTAATGCTTTTGAACATTATTTAAACGACATCATAATCAAACATCATACTACCATACCTTATAATTCACAACAAAATGGTGTTGTAGAATATATGAATAGAACTTTTTTTAATATAGTCAGATCTATGATGTTCTTTAAGAATGTTAAGTTGATGTTTTGGGGAGAAGCAGTGATTTGTGCAGCTTATATTTGCAATCATTGTCCTTATTTTGTCGTTAATAATAAATCTCCTTATGAAATGTGGTATAATAATCTTCCTGTTGTTCAACATTTTAGAGTATTTGGTTCTCTATGCTATGCATTAATTCCTAAACATCAACGCAACAAGTTGGGTGCCAGGAGTTGTAAATGTATTTTCTTGGGATATTCTGCTACTTCCAAAGCTTACGGGTTGGGTTGTATGATGAGGACAATAAGAAATTCATTCTTTCTAGAAATGTTATTTTTCTTGAATGTGACAAATATAATTCCACTGTTGATAGACAACTGACTCATTTGGATAAATTTACATCCAAAAAGTTCTATCTTGAATCTAATAATGATGTTCCACATATTGAGAGGGGGGGGGGGGGGTTCCCATTCTGGATCAATATATGTTCTTCCATATTTGACTCATGAGAATGTTATTGCTGAAGAAAATTTGGATGATAGTAATGTTTCTACAGGACCAGAAATTGTTCTTGAAGAGCCTGTTTTTCAAGATGAGCAACCATCACAACCACTTCAACAACCTTTATGAATATCCACACGTGTTAGGAGATTTCCAAGCAAGTATGATGATTTTGAAACATGAATTTCTTATAAAGGTGATGTTACTTTGAGTTCAGGAAACGTTTCTCATGATTGTGGATTCAATCATTCTACAATTAATGAACCCAATTGTTTTGAAGAAGCTACTAATTGTGATGAATGTAAGGATGAAATGAAAAAGGAATATGATGCACTTATTAAGAATAGAACTTGGAGGTTAGCTGATCCTCTTGTTGGTGTCGAACCTATTGGTTGTAAATGGGTGTATAAGATAAAGTACACGATAGATGGTTCTCTTGATAAATACAAGGCAAGGCTTGTAGCAAAAGGATACGCTAAGAAGGAAGGTGTTGACTACACAGAGGCATTTGCTCCTACAACAAAATGGGGCACAATTAGAAATTTTTTTTTCTCTTACAGCTCAAACTAGCTGGAAGATACACCATATGGACGCTAAAAAAACTTTTTTGAATGGTGATTTGAAGGAGGATGTTCATATGTTTCAGCCTGAAGGTTTTTATATTAGGTAAAGAGAAAAAGGTATGTAAGTTGGTAAAGGTTTTGTATGGACTAAAATAGGAATCTCGTGCATGGTATGAAAAACTAACTGAACACCTTCTCAAGTTGAATTGTAAGTTGTTTGATCTGGATGGTGCAACTCTTTTTGTTAAGAAAGTTAGAAAGTTGGTTGTATATTTGGTTGTATATGTGGATTATTTGATGATTACAGGAAATAATTATGACTATATAGCGTCCATTAAAAGAAAGTTAATGAAATTTTTTGACATGACAGATTTAGGTTTATTGCATTATTATTTAGGGATTGAAGTTGATCAGAAACCCAAATATATTTTTATTTCTCAGAAGAATTATATTGGAAAACTATTGGATAGATTTGGGATGCAAGATTGTAACCCTGTTTCTACTCCTATGGAGCATAATTTGAAACTTACTCCCACTGAAAAAAAGTACATTTGAAGATCCAACAAAGTACAGGCAACTTGTTGTAAGTTTGATTTTTCTTACTACTACTCGACCTGACATAACTTTTGTTGTATGGATACTTTCCAGGTTCATGCATCAACCATGTGAAGGTCATTGGGATGCAGTGGAGCAAGTGCTCAAATATTTGAAAGGCACTCAAAAATATGTCATCAAATATTCCAAATTTGCATATTTCCATCTCATCGGTTATTCATGTATGATTTTGATGGAGATAAGGAGAATAGGGTCTCTACTTCTGGTTATTTGATAAATATTGGATCAAAAATCATCAATTGGAGATCACGCAAGCACCTTTTCCCCGCTTATTCTACCACCGAAGCCAAATATGTTGCAACAAATCAAGCTACAAAAAAAATCATTTGGCTTCACAAAATACTTGAAGACTTGCAGGAGAAACACAAAGCTTCAACTCCATTATTTTTTGAAAATTATTCTGCAATTCAGTTGGCCAAGAATCCCAAGTTTCATGATCGAAGCAAGCATATTAAAACCAAATATCACTTGATTCAACATTATGTAGAGGCCAAAGTTATTCATCTAACACATTGTCCTACTTCATGGCAGATCACAAATATCTTTACCAAAGCACTTGAACGTGAAAAGTTTGAAAATTTTAGAATGTTACTTGGCATGTCAAATGCCCCTTCAGATTAAGGGGGGAGTATTAACTAATTCTTTGGGATTGCTATTGTAAAATATGTAATTAGTTTCATATTATGTTTTTACAGTTAATAAGTTATCGAGACACAATTGTCTTGTACCTAGATTTCACATGTATACATAAGTGATTTTATCATTAATACGATGCTATTTCATTGTGTTATTTCATTTTGGATTTTATTCAGGCTTGTACAAATGATTCTACATGGGCAAAAGTGACGGGTGTTGAAAAAATGATCTATCATATTTGAAGTGCAATTCTATAACTATGTTTTCCATGAGAAAGGCTATGGATAACTCGACCTGCTACTGTAGCGTCATGTATGATTCTTACCAATTACAAGAATTGTTTTTCATCATCCTGATTATGCTTGAAGAAAGTGCAAATTCTACTCTAGACATTGGGAATCAACAAACTTTGCAATGTTGGATCGATTTGGGCTTCATTACTCAAAAATTATAGCGAATATGAAAACCTAGATAGACTTGAACTTCACAACTCAAACATTTTGTGATTCTAGAATCTAAGTTCATGCACTCAATTCACTTACCTCGAATGATCCATCTTCACGAAGTTCATGCAAAAGATGATTTGGTGTTCGACATGTTGCCATGTGGATGGGCATAGACAAGTAAAACAACACTGAAATATGTTGATGGGTTACCAAAAAGTATATGTTGGCGATAAGAAAAAATAAGCAATTAGCGCAGACCCACAAGCATGTGGGGGCGCGTTGAGAAAATAATCTTGCAAAAAAATCATCGCATAACTAGTAATTTTTGGTGTATAAATATGAAAATTTACTTCTCAACATTTCATTTCCACCTAGTCTAGTTCTGCCCGAGCTCGATATCGAATATATAATCCTTAATGACACGCAAAATGACTAAATTATTGTGCATATTTATGATTTCCATTATATTTTATGTTTAGCAATTCCAAAATTGATTCGCTCTGCACTTCGCCTAAAGCAGGAGCCCCCAGTCATTAAATAGGCCCTATGTGAAAAGAGAATATAATATTTCATATTTTATTTATTTATTTAAAAAAGAATTAAAACCAAGCATTCTTAGAATTGTGGTGAGCACACATCGATGTGAGAGGAAATGTAATACAATTCCCTTGTCTCCATTCGAGAATTTCGCTGATCGATGGCTAGTGTTATAAACATTGGGTAAAGAGATAATGCTATAAACATCTCAAATTTTTAGTGATGGACGTGCAATCGTGAAACAAGTTATAACCCTTTTTTGTACAATCTAATGACAACCAAACTCCTTAATCTCGTTGCTTACTTCTCTGAAATCATCTTCCATAATACTCTCATCATATATTGGATAACCCAAATGATTTTCGCCATGAATTTCCAACCTGTAAACAACTTGTACTTTGCCCAAAAATCTGCTAAGTCTACTGCCCATAAATCTACTAAGATTGTAACGTTTACCTTCTTCTGTTGTCAAAAGTGTTGAGATTGGAGTTTGCAATTTCAAAATGGTATGCCTCACAAATTTCTATTTTTCCAAGGTTTGACCACCATAATGACCTGAACTCATACTTCATATAAAACATAGCCATTGCCAATTGTTATTATACTATATGTTTGTGCAAAGGAAGAAAGTTCTTCCTTTTCACCTTTGCACTCCGCACAATGTATCAACAACTATGAAAATGTTGAGCGTAGAGGAGAGCTTGGACAAGACTTGTGTGAGGGAATGCCTATAGAGTGAATGATTCTACAGGAGAAAAAGTGAAGGGCGTAGAAAAAATGATTTATCCTATTTGAAGTGTGTTTCCATAACTATGTTTTCCATGAGAAAGGTTATGGACAACTTGAACTGCTCCTGTAACGTCATGTATGATTCTTTCCATTTACAATAATTGTTGGCCATCATCGTGATTATGCTTGAAGAAAGTGCAGATTCTACTCTAGACATTGGGAATGGTTGATTACTTTTGTCAGTTAACTTACGCATTGAATTTTTAAACTTTTGTCATTTAAATTAATTTAAAATGAAAAAGAAATCGTGAAAAAATGTTTGTCATCAACATTCCTATCAATATATAGAATTATGCCTTCTGTAAGGCACACAATATTAGAAACCAAACTCAGTTACTATATATTAATGAATGATCTCAAAGAATGATGTACATGATGTACATATAAATAAATACAAGAAACCGTTGAATTCGTTTATGGGTATTCTTGGAATCCAATAAATACTCACCATAATACACATTTAATACAACATTAATCCCAAGGATTAGTTGTCTAACAAATTCTTTCATGAGTTTCCAAAAATATATATTTGTATGATGCTGATAGGTCTAATGTGTTTATATGTAGGATGCCTTATGTTCTTAAGAATGCTAATTTTTCTAGCTAGCATTGGTATTTTAAATGATGTGTTTATTTAAGATGCCTTATGTATGTAGGAACAATGAATTTCCATCCCAAAGATGGTATTTTAAATTATACATCGATATTTACCCTTTTTATAAACTATATCTTAACTTTGATTTTATGTTTTGGAGGATGTCTACGATATGTTGTCCTATGTATCATTCTTTCTTACTACTCACATTTTAGAGTGTGGAGGAGACTTTGTAGAGAAAAAACAATGAGAAAGCTTCCACAATCTCTCCTCTACACTCTGCATTGATCTTGTATTATTTGTTGTCGAGAAAATCTCTTCAATGGTATTAATGTAAATGAAGATGACAACCCACTTAGAAACATGATCGTATGCAGAGAGAATAAAAAGGTAACACTACAAAATTCAGTACCTGTGTTGGAGATGTGATGCATTCATTAGCCATGGGTAGATGACAAAGTGCTCAAGTTAACCTTCCTTCCCTTTGGCATAATCAATCATGTCTATGACTGTTCCATGCTACTTCATGATGGGGTTCACAAACTTGGTTAAACATAAAGTTAAATGTGTCTATGATGTTGCCTCAATATCCATCCAAGTCCTACAAAAGTCAATTTTCTTGCTTAATTAAATATGCCAACAACTACCCAAGATTAATAAATACATGCTCGTCATGAAAAAAAATCAAAGAGTTATAAATTCATTCCTGCCACGAGAAAAAATCAATGCAAACATTTTAATATGCCATACAATTATTTAGTACACAAAATCATAAAATAAAGACAATGAGAATGGAAAAGTCTCTGAGAAGCAAATGGTTAATGGTTTATTTTCTACGTCAAAACACCGAATCCAATGATTTTGAATACCTACACCTTTATGCTTTCTGACAAGATGGCACATATTCAATGGCTATGCCTTAGAATTAAGCGATATATCATTTATAACATTTATGCCTTGGCTATGCCTTCTAAATCTACTTCTGCAACAACTCACCTGATGCCATTGCTTGCGGAAATGCATAGTGCTTCATGAGCTTGTGAAATATTCTGAAGCTCATGAAGCACTCCGCACTTCTGCAAGCAGTGGAACTTCCACAAGAAGGATGTAATGTTGGACACTCTAAGCGAAAATTTGGCCAAATTTTTTATTACTAAACTTCCACCCAAAACACACTGAACTTAAAAAGAGTTAAGAATTCACATATACAGATATAGTTAAATTTGAAAGCACATAATATCACAAATATGGCTAAATTTTAATGCATATAATTGATTCTCTTAAAGTAATGAATGCTTACCCATGCTGGAACAAAAGACGAGAATTTGGCATCTTATCTCTCTCTTTCTGAATGCATAACCATTCATATCATATCCATAATTAGCGAATATTAAATTTGAAATCTAGTGCAATGGCATTAAACCATATTTTATATGACAGAATCTGACACATCGCCCATGTGGCATGTCAAGGAACAACTATTTCAGCAGGCCTCTACTTTACTGCAACAAAATTAAGTGGCATATTTGAATTATTTGTAACTAAAAGCGACCGTGGAACACGACTTACATCTAGTGATAGAAATAGATGTCGTTTTACAATATGTATCAATTGAAGAAAATCCATGTACAATGGTATTTACTGAACCCATGCACATATATAACATCCATCGGTTAAATGATTCGTTAATTCATGGATGTAAGGCATATGTGGAATTTCTCTAGTTAACAGTGTTGAGTGAGTCATTGATTTATATGCAACGGGTAGGAGGAACATCATTTTCAAGAAGAAAAATATGTACCAAGCGATACCCTCTAAATTTTATTAGCTATTAACATTCATTTACGTTACGACCCATTCCATTTGTGAAGTCGGCCATACCCTGAGACAACAGTTTTTGAACAGTAAAATGGTGGACGTTGTCAATATTCCCATGATTTGGAAGAATTCAATGATGAAATTATACAAATGAATGTGAGCATTTATAACCTATGTATAAAATCCACATAGATTCAACTGAGCTTTTAATATGCAAAAAAAATTACTTGAATATATTCTACAAATTGTGGAAACCAATTACGATCGCATAATCACATGAACAAGAAAGAGAAATAATTTCAATCTCACAACACAAAGATGTATTTGGGGAAACCCTCAGCTAAAAACCCTGATAACTATAGATTTCATTAAGTCAAGAATATGAAACAATACAATGCTTCTCTCAGGCTTGAGAGCTCTTTGCACTATCTCTGACTATCTCACTCTGATCCCAACAAGTTTGGTCCAATACTTAAGCAATTTATTGCCTCTTGGTTGGTCATCCTTAGTTACACATTCATGAGGGAATTGAACCCCTATTAATTAGGAAATTCTCTATAATTGATTGCGCAATACATCCAAGGAATCCTACTGATGTCATGCATGACCTGTACAAATTTGTACTTATACAAATCGTAGTATGCTTCCCTTTAACTCCAATCTCAACTGGGTCTTCCTTATAACTGACATGCAACAACTATTTATACTAAATTATCAGTTATCTGATTGATCAATGCATGTGAATTAAATAATATTTAATTCACTAGACCTGACACTAGTTCCTCCATCAGTTAGAACTAGTTAAACTGATTTTAACTCAAATAATTAAGTTAAACAATTACAACTCAAAATAAACTGTAACTTGACCCCATAAAACTTAGAGTGAACTCTACATGCCTCCAGTTTTACCCCCAACTCAAATTTACTGAGCTAAATAAGTCTTCCTAACTCATTTAACTCGTACAACCTGTCATGTGATGTGGAGTTACAATTTCCTTCTAATTTAATTAAAGAAAAATTAAATTAGAATCCCTTTTGGTGCCATTTTCAATATTTCTTGTTGCCATTTTCAACACTCCCTCTCAACAAGAAAGGAATTCAACTCTATCCTGATCTAGTACCATTGAAATGTTCTGCATGCAACACTTCTCTCTAGTGTTGTTGCTATTACAACTTCTGAAACTGAAAAACATCCAAACTGAATCAATATGATGCATCTATCACTAGAGTCTATCGTTACTACTAGTTACTATACTGTCAACTGAAAAACTTTGTGTTGTTGTTGACTTTGCACTACTTCCAACTTTTATTTACGCTCCCCAGTATCTGAATGCTACTAATCTCTGCATCTGTCACTATGACATATGGCTGCATCAACCACCATTTATCCATCCTGCTATTGTGTACTTTGGGCTCCCATAGCAAGGTAATGATCCATGAGACAAAACATCTCAATGGACCGTGCCAAATTTTCTGCACTCTTGGGTCTATTACTTCACATTGCCCCACCTATCACCTGGAGGTATGGCTACATGTACTCCTTGTTCCCACTTGACTCAAAATTCCCCCCTACTGGAGGTCTCTTCTTGAGTGGATGCCTCCACTCGGTCTCCTCTCTGCTTCTCCAATTGTGGCTGCTCCACAACTTGTTGAGGCTTCTTATGAGATTGCATGTTGAGAGTTAATTCATGCCCCCTCTCAACCACCAAGTCTATAACCTTTTACTTGATCCTCAAATATTTTCATACATCTGGTACCTCAAGTGCATATAGGTTCTTGACTTGCACACTTATTTGCTTCATTTGTCTCGTGGTGATGTGTCTAAGAAAAACCTACCCTTTGCTAAATATCACATCGTAGCCACGGTCTTCCAATAATGTGATGGAAACAAGATTATTCCTTAGTCTTGGGAAAAAAATTACATTTGTGAGTTTGAGAGGGGAGCCAGACTCCCTCTGAAAAGTAATAGTACCGATGTCAGTCACACAATACCTCCCATCATCTCCAAGCTCTATGTTCTGCTTGAGGTCTTTCTCCTCCAAGTCACTAAAGAGATCTCTATTCCCCGTCATATGGAACGAGGCACCGCTGTCGACATACCACATGAATCCCATTACAATGATTTCCATGCGTGCAATTAGAGTGAAATCAAGTTCTAACTTTGAAGCTAGAGCTTCACCTGCTGCTACTATTGCAGACTCCTTCTTGCTTTCCTTCTGTGGACATTTCGTGGCATAGTGCCTGAAATAGTGACAGTGAAAACACTCGATGTTGGACAAGTATTTATTCTTTCCCTCTTCATCTTGGGACTTATTTCCCTTGACTTTCTTTCCTTTTCTAACTAATGCAAAATATTATTCTTTGTCTTTGGAAGAGGTCCCGTCTCTAGTCTTTCGCCGAATCTCTTCTTACACCAAGTCAAACCATAATCTCTCCCACTTTGGTAGCTTCTCCCTCCCATTTATCGAATCTTGGTAGTAGTTCTAGGCTCACTAGATCATCCTTGGTAATGGTAATACCAACACTTCTAAGCTCATATCAACATTGAGTGAACTTCGTTAAGTATTTTGGTATTGTCTCGCCCTCCTCCATATTGATTTTTCTAAGCTTGTCCTTTAGCACCAGCTTCCCATGGTCATTTTTGTTCTGAAAAAAATATGTTAAGGCCTTGCACAGAGCATATGGATTTTCCTTTCCATGGAGGTTCGAGAAAATATGATCTTGAACTCCTTCTAACAGAATCCTTCTTGCCTTTGCTGCATTCTTCTTCCATACTTCAAGATTTTGGGCATCTGCTATTGCGGGCCTAGGAATATCATTGTTTATGAAATCCTTCAACATGTTCTCCTCCAACATTTCCTCCATCCTATCCTTCCAGACTATGTAATTCGAAGTACCCTCAAGGGAATATTTGAGTCTCAATCCACAAAATTATATCCTTATCTGTTACTGGTCCTAAAGAATAAATCTGCAAATTCGATTCACATGTTCAAAAAAAACTCATATTCTTCTCTTCTATAGTGATTCCTGCTCTAATACCATGTAGAAAATCCACATATATTCAATTGATATTGTAATATGCTAAAACAAAATACTTGAATCTATTATACAAATTGCAGAAACCAATTAGGATCGCACAATCTCATGAACAATAAAGAGAAATAATTTCAATCACACAACACAAAGATGTATCTAGGGAAAGCCTAAGATAAAAACCCTGCTACCTATATATTGCATTACTTCAATAATATGAAACAATACAATGCTTCTCTCAGGCTTGAGAGTTCTCTACACTATCTTTGACTGTCTCACTTTGATCCCATCAAGTTTGGTCCAATACTTAATCAATTTATTGCCTCTGGTTTCTCAAAATTTCTTACATATTCATGAGGGAATTGAGCCCCTATTAATTATGAAATTCCCAAAAATTTATTGCGCAATATATCCAAGGCATCCTACTGACCTCATGCATGACCTGTACAATTTTCTAATTATACAACTCATAGTATACTTCCACTTAACTCCAATCCTAACTGGGTCTTCCTTAAAACTAACATGCAACATCTATTTGCAGAAAATTATCAGTTATCTGATTGATCACTGCATGTGAATTAAATCATATTTAATTCACTGGACCTCTCACTAGTTCCTCCATCACTAAAAACTAGTTAAATTGATTTAACTCAAATAATTAAGTTAAACAATTAAAACTCAAAATAAACTACAACTGGACCCCCTAAAACTTAGAGTGAAATCTACATCCCTTTAGTTTGACCCCCAACTTGAATTGACTGAGCTAACTAAGTCTTCCAAACCCAACTAACTCATATAAGCTATCATGTGATGTGGATTTACAATTTCCTTCTAATTTAATTAAGCGAAAATTAAATTAGAATCCCTTTTGCTGCCATTTTCAATATTTCTTGTTGCCATTTGCAACAACCTAAAATTTTAATACATTGTGTGAAGAGCATAAGTTTGGAGGATCTCTGAGAGCGGGGGATCCTCTGCACTCCACACAATGTATCAATGTTATGGAGCCCCCCCGCCCATCTACATAAGTGACCTGGAATTTCATCAATTCTGGAATCATTGGGCAGAGCAGTAGCAGTGTTAGGCATATAAGTGTCAGTGTCATAACACTCACCGATGAAATTGCCACTAAAAAAAGTAGCCCTTTTTAATTTTAAAATTATTTGTTAGGAACTCACAAATACCAAAAATAAAATTCCCTCAACTAGGGGAATTATGTCTTAACATAGCTCGATCAACCAATCGAAAATTATAAATAAGATTTCCATAAAATTAGAAAATTATTTTTGATTTTACGGGAAAATATGAATCTTCAATATTTTCTCGAAACTTTAGTTAAAATTGCAAAAAATCTGTAAAATAATGGGAAGTCAACACACTTTGATTCGAAGTGAGTGTTGTTGGCATTATGCTTAATGTGTTGTCCTTTATGGAAACCTTCTTGGTAAAGATGTCAACATGATGAGTACATATGAGATCAGATAAATAAATATTAATTCAAAGACAAAGGAATTATGAAGGTAAATTTTGAGGAGGTATATGCAGGTTCTGTGAAACAAAGCCGCGTACATATGCGGGTATGGTGAAAAAACGTCGCATACAATTTCTGCACCATGGTATTATAAATACCAGGGGTGTTAAACATGGTATTGGCTCACAGTACTGAGCACAACAACGAATATTTGATCCCATCAAAGAATACCATCGACATGAGTACGGGCTTGACCCAACGTGTTGGCTAAGGCCTAAGCTATAAAAGGAGATATAGATCAAATTGTTGGTGTGTGCATGTAATGGGTTATTACTGAATTGTTTGATATGAAATAAGTGTGCACAAGGAGTATGGTGAGGGATCATATTGATTAGATCTGAAATGACTACATAATCTGCTTATGGTTTGATTTGTGATGATAATATTATGATATGTGTTTGTTACTATGTATGCCGATATTTGGGTTTGACTGAAGTTGTGTTATGCAGTGAAGGTATGAATTAGTAATTACAAATCTATATGCATGTTTTCTTTAGAAAGATTGCATACATACACGGATCTACTTCTCAGAAGTCGCGTATAAATTCTGCAGTATGGAAATATCGGTACATGGGTGTCAAGTTTGAAAAGTGCGTACATACGCATAAGTTATTTATAAAGGTCACATACATATGAGAGGGTTTTTCAGTATGAGATGATGATAATGGTTGATCTATTCAATTATGTTTGTTGTTGTCTGTCGATGAAGTATCTCTTATAATTATCAATTTTTGACAATACTGTTCAGGCCGAATTACTTATGAAGTAAAGTATGGACTTATGATGATGCTTCTATGTGGTTATCTATATTTGGTTTAGTGATTAATGTTGGCTTCAATATCTGTCTGGGTGATTGATTTAGTGGTACACTAATACAGATTCAACTATCAATATTTGGTATCTATATGCGGGTATGCTTTAAGAGAAACACTTATATATGCAGGGATGAGCAAGAACAATAACGTATATATTTTGACAAGGTGTGTAGTGACAGAATATGGTTTCAGTGATGAATAATAGGTGGTATGGTATTCTGATGAATGGGTATACAACGATATAAGTTGGTCTGATTGTTTGAACAATTTATTTCTATGTTTGACTTGGTGATACAATTGATTAAGTGATTAAGTGATTGGGTACAATGTTGGTTTCAGTATTGTTGTTTGATATTTGGGTTGGATCCAGTTTGAAATATTCTTAAAAGTGATGCACAAGGAGCAAAGGAGGGGGTTGTAGCTCCCTTCCAGTAGAAGCTAGAAAAAGAAAGAAGGTTGTAGCCTTTCAGTAGGTGGGTGCCTACATACTGGTATGAGTCCGTGCCAGTACATGTTTGTAAGAAATTATCTTTATAATAAAAGAAGAAGACAAAGACGAAAAAAACAATGGGTTTCTCCCACATTGGATTTCCACCTAAAAATCCTAGTTTTCATGTGTTACTTGTGTGTGATGGCTTATTCTGTTCTTACTGCACATGGATATTGTTTAGTTAATGTTTAATGAAGTACTGATATACTATTTCAAGTTAAACAAATGATAAATTAACTGAAAAATTTAGTGAATTGGATATACGCTACTTGTCTTCTTCACAGTCACGTACATACACAAGTTTAGTTCATAACAATCGTGTAAAAAAATTTCAATCAGAAAATAAAAGTTTAAGTAGTTAAAAAAAAATGATTCACCCCCCTCTCAGTATTTTTCCTAAAAATTAGTATCAGAGCAGGTCCTTCAGAAGAAGTTTGATTGCTTAAAGGAGGATTCATCAAGATGAGAAACCAAGGGGGATTAAAATCTATCAGGCCACCATTTTTCAGTGGATCTAATCCGGTTTTTTGGAAATTCAGAACATGAGCTTACCTATAGTCACTTGGAACAAGCTTTTGGGGAATCATTGAATAAGGCTATCAATATCCATCCTCCATTCCCACAAATGAAGCATAAAATAAAAAATATTAGAACAATGAAAAACTTTTCAATGATCTGCTGGAAGCTTGGAAGAATTTAAATTTGTCAAAGTCATGTAGCTGAATATCGCAAATGCCATATGGGACAAGGTCCTCCAAAGTTATGAAGGGGACACCAAGGTAAAAAGTGCCAAACTTCAAACTCTTAGAATTCAATATGAAACTGTCATAATGCATAATGATGAAATTATTGCAAGTTTATTTCTTAGGGTAGATGAGATCGTGAATTCTATGAGAAATCTTGGTGACGAAATAAAAGAATCATCACTGGTTGAGAAAATATTAAGATCTCTAACCCCAAAATCCGATTCGAAAGTCTCTTCCATTGAAGAAATGCGGGATTTGAAGAACTTTACCATTGAACAAATTCATGGGATTTTATCAACTTATGGAATTAGAAAAGGGGGTCCCTCAAATATGAAATAAGTTGCATTCAAATCTAATTATAAAGGAAAGAAAAAGAAGGAGCTCAAGGAATCAGGTTATGTATCAGATGAAGAAGAGACAAATTTCGTAAATAAAATCCAAGTAGTTTATGGAAGATTTAGAGGTAAGCTTCCTTTCAATTGTTTTTCTTGTGGAAGAGTTGGTAATTATGCTGCTAAATTCCCTTATAGAGAAAACCATGAGAAAGGGAAGGATGCTACAAAAATCTTGAGATTGCAACAAGATGATGAGCTTAGTGGAAAGGAGTCGCCTTCACTAAGTGGGCCCGTAGGCTATTTTTGGCGCAAAGTCTATTTTTAGACATATGGATCATGTTCTATGAGTTGCAGGATGTTATTTGTGGATGGTTGGTCAAGTCGGGAAAAATAGATGGACTTCTATTTTTAGACATACTGGGCGGAATCTATTTTAGATTGCCAGTCTAAAAATAGATATGTCGAATATTATTAGCTCTTAATAATATTTGGACTCTAAACATTATCTTATTCTCTTGGAGCACTTCAGTTAAGTGCACAGATGTGGCACAGGAGCTGACAGAAGGAATTACGGTATTCCTGAGGGTTATGTGGAGCTATTGCATGGATACTTTAGTTAGAGCTCATGTGATAGAGTTTGGTGGAGTTGATTGAGGGAGTTAATGGAGTTGTGTTAAGTTTAACTAATCTAAACATAGTTGAGCTATTTGTATCTAGTTTAAATAATTGATACAATTAGTGAGAGTGGTGTGAATTAATTATTAATTAATTCACTAATTATAAACTCATTAATCAACTAAAGAATACATCAGTTAACTTCAATGCATGGACAGTTTCAGTGGAGACCAGTGCAAAGATAGGTGAAAGAGCAGGTTAACTATCAGTTGTGACTATATAGTTGCATATTTGCAACAAATAGTGATTGGAGGAGCCCAAGAGGATTGCGCAGTACAAGCCAGGTGGTTCAAGTTATTTAATGAGCCATCCTACAACATTTATTACACAATAGAGGCTGGCTATCAGGTGGTAGAGATTGGAGCATGTGTTTTGCTAGATCTAGCTTGATTAGTGTGTAGCAATTGGAGGTTGTGCTGAGAGCTTGTGAGGAGCTTTGTACAATGATTTTACATGATCTCTATGACATATAATATACAGATAGTTGGGGGTTTTTAACTTTAAGCTTTCCCATGAAATACTGTGTTCATATGTGTGATTTTTTATGGTTTTAATGTGTGCATGCAATTGATTTTATTTCCGCATGTAATGATCAATGGTAGAAGAGATTCTGTATTGTGCATGAAGATAAAATAGTGTGTGATCAGGAGAATCTCAGTGGATAAAATATCAGTTATTCAAAATTTTCTACATGGTATCAGAGCGATATTGATCATTGGAGCAATTGCAAAACATTGAAGTGGTTGAGTTTTGTGCTGGTGGAATTCGAATTTGCAGGAGTGTTTTCTTGGTGTCGAAGTTGAGATGTCTTTCAACGGATTGTGATTGGAGTATACCCTTGAGGGCAGCTCAAATTATATTGCATGGAAGGATAGGATGGAGGCGGTGCTGGATGACAATGGGTTGAAGGTGTTCATAGATGCAGAAATTCCAAAACCTACTTCTAGTGATGCTGCCGTACTTGACGCATGGCAAAAGAAGACAGCAAAGTGTCGAAGGATTCTGTTGGAAGGTGTGAAGGATCACATAGTGTCCAACCTTCATGGTAAGGCTTCTCCATTCTTGATGTGGAAAGCTTTGACATATTTATTTCAAAGCAAGAGTGACCAGAGGAAGTTGGCGCTCAAGGATAAACTTAGAAACATAAAAATGGAGAAAGGCGACAGTATGCCCAAGTACCTCACGAAGTTTGTCCAATGCAGGGATGAGCTGGGAAGTGTGGGGGTTACTGTTGATGACGAGGGCTTGGTGAGCTTGGCTCTCCTTGGGCTTCCGAAGAGTTGGCATTCCTATCAAGACTCTGTCAATGGTCGGGAGAAATTGCTAGGATGGGAGCGACTTTTGTCGGATCTTGTGCAAGAGGAGATAAGGCGAAGTACCAGGGATGGATCTTCATCAAAGAACTCTGATGAAGAAAATTTCACTTTGGCTGCCAAAGAAAATAATGGGAAGAACAAGAAGCATGCTTCTCAATCCGATGCGAAAGGCAAGAAGCAGGACATGTCCAAGGTGAAGTGCTTTCACTGTCACCAACACAGACATTATGCCACTAGTTGTCCACAAAAGAAGAAAAATAAGTAGGCTGCTAGATCTGCAGATGGAGAGGCCTTAGCCTCGCAATTTGAGCTGGATTTTTTTTCTGATTGCATGCTTGGTCTCAAGTGTGATGGGTTCAGTGTGGTTTCTTGACAGTGGTGCATCTTTTCACATGATAGGAGATCAAGATTTGTTTACTGATCTGGATGAGAAAGATCTTGGAGTGCACATCGAGATGGGCGATGATGGTAGATACAGTGCGACCGGTATCAGTACCATTTCCTTTGAGAGGGAGTCTGGTAAACCCTTCGTATTGAAGGAAGTGATGCATGTTCCGGGATTGAAGAAGAATCTGATCTCTGTGGCGATGTTAGAAGACAAGGGGTATGATGTTGTCTTCAGCGAGGGAAAGGCTTTCCTGCGCAGTAAGACAACTGGAGAAACCCGGAAGATAGGGGTTCGATTCAAGAACCTTTATCAATTGCAAGTAGATGGCTGCGCAGCAATGGCATGCAAGGCAAAAGGAGTGGTGAGCCGGGATGATGGCGAGCTGTGGCACCGGAGATTGGGCCACCTTCACCATGGAGCTTTGAAGATACTGCAACAGATTTCTACTGGGCTTCCTAAGGGCACTCTTGCGTAGTCAGATCAGTGCAAGGGGTGTACCTTGGGAAAATTTGTGAAAACCACCTTTCACGAGAAGGATAGTCGTGCCACGACGATCCTTGAGAGAATTCACACAGACGTGTATGGACCTTTCTCAGTAGCTTCGACAGCAAAGCACAGGTATTATGTGATATTTGTTGATGATTTTTCTCGTAAGTGCTGGATCTTCTTCATGCAGAAGAAGAGCGAGACATACTCAAAGTTCTGTGAGTTCAAGGCACTGGTTGAGAAATAATCGGGGAAGCAGGTGAAGGCTCTTAGGAGCGACAATGGTGGTGAATTCATCTCTGGCGAATTCAAGGACTTTTGCAGCGCAGAAGGAATTCGAAGAGAGCTCATAGCACCTCATAACCCACAGCAGAATGGGGTTGCTGAGCGGAAGAATAGAACGATCGTGGGTGTTGCACAGGCGATGTTGCATGATCGGGGCCTACCCATTCATTTGTGGTCGGAGGCATGCAATACTGTAGTATATGTGCAGAACCGTTGTCCTCACAGGATACTTGGAATGAGTACACCCGAGGAGGCGTTTTCTGGTAAGAAGCCTGATATTTCCCATTTGAGGATTTTTGGTTCACCTGTTTACATTCATGTGACGAAGGATGCCAGGGAAAGAGAAGGCTAGACATTCTTGAGAGGTTGAGATATTTTGGCTTTGGGTACTATTACACACATGTATTGTGTATTTTCCGGTGTCGCAAGGCTGTTGTGCGACGGGATATAAAATTCCAGGAGGAGAAAGCCATGCAGTGTTCGCTTGAGAGGGAGCTACACTTGCATGCAGATGAGGAGCTGTTAGTTCCTAAGGAGGAGCTTCCGGATGTGGATCAGCCACAAGGGGAGGTTCAGGAGGTGGAAGAAACCACCCAGGCAGCGCCAACCATCCGGAAGGGCGGAAGTCACTACGAGGTGAGTGGTAGCTCAAGATCGAGAGAGGGTTGTGGGAGCACCTACATCACAAGCATAAACGGCGAAAATCACACAAGTGAGTATGTGTGGACCATCGCTCACGATGAGCAAGGTGTCTGTCTAATGATGCTCCTCTTTTGAGGGAGGAAAATTTGTGGAGATCCGCATGGGTAGATGCCATGATGGAAGAGTATGATTCGATTGTCAGAAACAGTGCATGGGAGATTGTCCCAAGGCCGGAGGGGAAATCAGTGGTGGGTTCGATATGGATCTACAAAGTGAAGCAGGCAGCTAACGAGAGTTTGGAGAAGTACAAGGCAATATTTGTTGCCCGGAGTTTCTCACCGATCAGGATCGATTATCGAGAGAACCTTTTTTGTACTTAAGGTGTTATTATAGACGATTCTTTCTCTCTCAGCGCAGATGGGGTGGCACATTCATTAGATGGATGTGAAGACTGCATTCCTCAATGGAGTCATTGAGGAGGAGGTGTACATAGAGCAGCTCGAAGGTTTCGAGATCTTCAGCAGCGAGTCGCATGTGTGCAGGCTCAAGAGAGTGCTGTATGGGTTGAAACAAGCACCTCGTGCTTGGTACACGCGGATAGACAGTTATTTCACCGGACTTGGATTCTCCAAGAGTGAGGCGGATCCGAACCTATACCAGATAATGGTGGAGGGTAAGTTACTGATCATTTTACTTTATGTAGATTATTTGATTTTGACAGGTGACGAGCTGTTGATACTCTCATGCAAGGATGATCTTGCAAAAGAGTTTGAGATGAAGGACTTGGGCCTCCTTCATTATTTCCTGGGATTGGAAATTTGGTAGCACAGTGATGGAATGTTTGTTTCTCAAGTCAAGTATGTCTGGGAGATACTGGAGAAGTTCAACATGCATGGCTACAAGCCTGTTGATACTCCTCTTCCTGGTGGATGGAGGAAGGAGGATGCTACTTCGGCGGAGGTAGTGGATGCCACTGTTTATCAACAGTTGGTGGGGTCGCTTATGTATCTGGTCAATACACGACCTAACATATGCTATGCTGTGAACCAACTTTCACAAGCTATGGTTAAGCCTACCAAGCTCTACTGGAAGGCAGGCAAGCATGTATTGAGATATCTCAGATGCACATCGGGATATGGATTGTGGTACAGACAGTTGGATAAGGTGAAGCTATGTGGCTTCACGAATGCAGATTGGGCAGGGAGCCCAACGGACAGAAAGAGCACATCTGGAGGGATTTTCAGTATCGGGTCGACATAAGTTTCTTGGTACAACAGGAAGCAGAGATCTGTGGCACTCAGTTCAACATAGGCCGAGTATATGGCAGCAAGTTTGGCTGCATGCGAGGCTATATGGATGAGGAAGATCCTGGTCGGGTTGTTCGGTTCACACTTAGATCCTACTGTGATTTATTGTGATAATCAAAGTTGCATAAAACTCTCGGTTAATCCAGTATTTCATGACAGATCTAAACACATTGACATCCGGTATCATCATATCATATATTGTGTGCAGCAGAAGATCATGTTACTTTCATATATTCCCACGGAGGATCAGGATGTTGATATCTTGATGAAGGCGCTCACCAGGAGAAAATTCGAATACCACAGAGGCAGGATAGGGGTGGCAGATAATCCTTATCTTGTTGAGAGGGAGTGTTGAGATTGCAACAAGATGATGAGCTTAGTGGAAAAAAGTCGCCTTCACTAAGTGGGCCCGCAGGCTATTTTTGGCGCAAAGTCTATTTTTAGACTATGTCTATTTTTAGACATATGGATCATGTTCTATGAGTTACAGGATGCTATTTGTGGATGGTTGGTCAAGTCGGAAAAAATAGATGGACTTCTATTTTTAGACATACTGGGCGGAATCTATTTTTAGATTGCCAGTCTAAAAATAGATATATCGAATATTATTAGCTCTTAATAATATTTGGACTATAAACATTATCTTATTCTCTTGGAGCACTTCAGTTAAGTGCACAGATGTGGCACAGGAGCTGACAGAAGGAATTACGCTATTTCTGAGGGTTAAGTGGAGCTATTGCATGGATACTTCAGTTAGAACTCATGTGACAGAGTTTGGTGGAGTTGATTGAGGAGTTAATGGAGTTGTGTTCAGTTTAACTAATCTAAACATAGTTGAACTAGTTGTATTTAGTCTAACTGATTAATACACTAGTGGAGAGTGGTGTGAATTAATTATTAATTAATTCACTAATTATAAACTCATTAATCAACTAAAGAATACATCAGTTAACTTCAGTGCATGGACAATTTTAGTGGAGACCAGTGCAGAGATAGTTGAAAGAGCAGGTTAACTATCAGTTGTGACTATACTGTTGCATATTTGCAACAACCAGTGATTGGAGGAGCCCATGAGGATTACGCAGTACAAGCCAGGTGGTTCAAGTTATTTAATGAGCCATCCTACAACATTGATTACGCAATAGAGGCTGGCTATCAGGTGGCAGAGATTGGAGCATGTGTTTTGCTAGATCTAGCTTGATTAGTGTGTAGCAATTGGAGGTTGTGATGAGAGCTTGTGAGGAGCTTTGTACAATGATTGTTACATGATCTCTATGACATATAATATACAGATAGTTGGGGGTTTTCAGCTTTAAGCTTTCCCATGAAATACTGTGTTCATATGTGTGATTTTTTATGGTTTTAATGTGTGCATGCAATTGATTTTATTTCCACATGTAATGATCAATGGTAGAAGAGATTCTGTATTGTGCATGAAGATAAAATAGTGTGTGATTAGGAGAATCTCGGTGGATAACATATCAGTTATTCAAAATTTTCTACAAGAAGAAGGTTTGAAAACAAGAAAATTTTCCCCACACATGAATATAGTGATGGTCTTTCAAATGGTGAGGAAGGTGAGTCTTATCAAGAATATCAATTACTTGTGGAATTTATAGATAACTATATTGATGAATCCGATGATGTATTTTTGGATTCCCTAGAAGAAAAGGATAATATCATTGAATAAATAACTCAACTTAAAATTCGTTTAGAAGAAAGAAAATTAGCATAAGAATCTCTAAAGAAACACATTCTAGAAATGGAGAGACATAATGAAAAGTTAGAAATAGAAATAGTAAGTCTAGGAAAGGAACTTGAGAAAACAAAAAGGTCTAAATATTAAAATTTTCTAAAGGTTCTAAGACCTTAGAAGAAATCTTCAAAGTACAACGCTATCCTCTAAAAAAAATAGTTCTTGGATATAATGGAGAATCATCAAAATATTCTCAAACAGGTAAAAGAGGTTATCTCAATGTAGTAAAGGGAAGAAGTCAACAAGGTTCCAGCGCTCAACAAAGGAGTAAGGGATCAAATGTCTCTCAAGTAAATCCTCCGTACCACAGTAAAAATAGAAACTTCACAAAAGGTACTATAATCCTAAAAATTTCTACTTCAATGGCCAATGTTTCACTTGTCACAATTTTGGTAATAAGGTTTCTCATTGCGTTTCTTATAGAACTATCATGACTAGAGAAGCAAGAAAACAAAATAATGATATTGGATCAAAGAAATACTCCTACAACACATTCTCACCTCTCCAATATGAAAAAAAGTGTTCCTTTTGCGATATATTTTGGCATAGATAAACTGAATGCAAAATAAAAATGAGGCCAAATTTGCAGAATGAACAAAAGGAAACAACATCCAAGGTATGGAAAAAGAAAACCATAGAATTTGAAAGTTGTGGTTTAGCTTTGTATGTAGGAGATCAAGAAAATTTGTGGTATATTGACAGTGGATGCTTAAATCATATGATAGGTCATAAATATAAGTTATGTCCTTTAATGAAATAAAGAAATAAAATAATGTAACCTTTGGAAATAATTCACCTGCTACTATCAAAGGAAAATGAACTATTTTGCTAAAAGATAAGGTTAAAGCTGGAAATTTTTTGTTTGTTGATGGATTAAAGAATAATTGTTAAGTGTTAGTCAGATGTGTGACCAAGGGCATGAGGTTGTTTTCAGATCAAATAATTATGTAGTTTAGAATCTAAATGCAGGTAATATCGTAATAAAGGGAACAAGAACTACGGGAAATTTCTATGTTTTGGAAGGTGGTCTAGAACATTGTTAATTCACAAATCAGAAGAAATCTGGCTCTGGCATAAAATATTAGGTCACCTAAGCTTCAGTTAGTTACATAAGTCAAACAGAATGGGAGCAGTTCACAACTTGCCTAACATCTCTCTACCAAAAAGAACCATATTCAAATCATGTTAATTTGGTAAGCAAACCAGGTGTAGTTTAATGCCAAATAAGGTACTTAAAGTAAGCCACTTGAACTTATTCATACTGATTTGTGTGGTCCTATGAGAAAGAAGTCTCGTTGGGGTGAAAAATACTTCAAATTATTCATTGATTATTTTACTCGAATGTGTTGGAGTGGCTTATTAAAACATAAAGATGAAGCATTTGATAAATTTGAAGTCTTTAATTCTCTAGTAGAAAATGAGTTAGATTTAAAAATGAAATGTCTTAGATCTGATAGAGGAGGATAATTTACATAAGATGATTTTTTATACTTTTGTGAACAACATGGCATTAAGAGGCTGTTTTCTATAGCTAAAACTCCTCAACAAACGGAGTGGCAGAAATAATGATCAAAACAATCTAATAAATGGAAATTTCCATGCTTGATGAGTCTGGAACACCTCTCTGGAACACCTCATACCTTTTGGGGGAATAAACACATACAATCGTGAATATCCTCAAAAAAGATCATATTCGGGTAAAGAGTGATAAAACTACTCATGAACTATGGTTTGGTAAGCCTCCAACTATCAATCATTTTAGAGTCTTTGGAAGAAAATGTTACATAAAGAATAATGATGATAAACTTGGAAAGTTTGAAGCTAGAGATTATGAAGTTATTATCCTTAGATACTCCTCTAGAAGTAAAGGATATAAATATTACAATAAAAGACTTCAAAACATTGTTGAATGTATTGATGTTGTGATTGATGAAGCATCCACAGGTACTAAAAAGGAAGCACCAAAAAATGAAGGATATATTCCCACAACAAGCCAAAAGGATGTATCAATGAAGCATAATAAGAAGGAACCGAAAGAACAAAATTATCATAAAAGAATCCTTCAAGGTACGTTCAGAAAAATCATCCAGAATCTCAAATTATAGGTGAAAAGGAAGGAGGAGTACAAACTAGAAGAACTCTTGTTGGGACTTCCAGTTATCTAGCCTTACTATCTGCAATTGAACCTCAAAATGTGTATCAAGCTAAAAAAGAAAAAAAATGAGTTAAGGCAATTGATGAAGAACTTGATCAAATAGAAAAGAATCATACATGGGAACTTGTACCAAGACCTCATGATAAAAATGTTATTGAGACAAAATGGGTATTCATAAAAAATCTAAATGAAAATGGATAATTAATTAGAAACAAAGCAATACTTGTATGCAAGGGTTATGCTCAACAAGAAGGAATTTAATTTGAAGAAATGTTCACACTCGTTGCCAGACTTGAATCCATAAGGATGTTCCTTGCATTTTCAAGCTTTCATAATTTTAAAGTCTATCAAATGGATGTTAAATCGACATTTCTAAATGGGGACCTAGAAGAAGAAGTTTATATTGAACAACCTGAAGGGTTCATCTTAAGAAATGATAAAAATCTCGTTTGTAAACTTAAGAAGGCATTATATGGGATAAAAACAACTCCTTGGGCATGGTATTATAGTCTTGATAGATATCTTCAACAACAAGGTTTCACTAAGGGGTCTGCAGATAACAGTTTATATATAAAGATGGATGATGGTAAAATTTTGGTAGTTTTTTTTTACGTATATGACATCATATTTGCAAGCAATGAAGAACATATGAGTTAAATATTCACTTTAGTCATGAAACAAGAATTTGAAATGTCCTTACTTGGTGAACTAACATACTTTCTTGGTCTTCAAGTAAAACAAGCAAAGAATGGAATATTTTTCTCGCAGAATAAGTACCTCAAGCAGATTTTGAAGAAATATGGAATGGAAGATTGTAAGCCAGTATGCACACCAATGGTAGTAGGATGTAATCTCATCTCCCATGACGATTCTCCCTTAGTAAACCAACCAGAATATAGATTTATGATCAGGAGCTCACTCTATCTTACAGGCACAAGACCAAACATAGTGCATGCAGTTGAGATTATTGGACTATTTCAAGCGAATCCTAAAGAAACTCATTTCCATGCAGTCAAGTAATATCCAAGTACTTACAAGGAACTCAAAATTATGGTCTATAGTATCCCAAAGATGCATATTTTTCTCTTCATGCTTACACATATGCAAAATGGGCGGGTAATATTGATGATCGAAAAAGTATTAGTGGAGGAGCATTCTATTTGGGACACCGCTTGGTATCATGGTTCAACAAAAGACAAAGCTCTATTTCTTTATCTACTACTGAGGTAGAATATGTTGTTGTTGCATCTTGTCGCACACAACTTCTTTGGATGATGCAAACATTGCAGGAAATTCAAATAAATTATTCTCAACCTATACCCATTCTATGTGATAATACTAGTACCATAAGTATTTCTAAAAATCCTGTCATGCACTAAAAAAGCAAGCATAATCCAATCAAATATCACTTTATGAGAGAATAGGTACATGAACAAAAGGTCAAATTGGAGTATGTTCCCTCAAAGGAACAAGTTGCAAATATATTTAGAAAGCCTCTTCCATGTGATTCCTTTGAATATCTCAGACATAAACTAGGAACGGTCTTTGCTTCTTCACTTCATTAATTATTCTAACATATCCTTCATGTTCAAGGGGAATAATACATATGTTTTCTTGATGATGATTCCCATGGTTGTTTTGATATTCATGTTGATTTTATTACTAATAGTAAATCTGATGTAGTATCAATGAACATGTATAGACAATATAGGCTTAGGGGGACCTGTGGTTATAAAATTCAAACATTTTAATTTATGTACGCATATATTATGCAGGATAGTAGCACATATACACGAGTTTTTATCTAGATAGTCATGTATGTTTCTCTATGATGAAGAAAAAATGGGGCAAACTCAGGGAAAGGCTCTGATATGCTTCAAACAATTATTATTTGACACTCTGGTCGTGATGTTGATTGGTTTCAATTTGTTATTTATCAAATGCTTCTTAGAAGCATTGGCATAGGTTTAGGGGGGAGCATTTTCTATGCTTCTATTAATGCATTGTTGACATTATGAGTTCTTTAGCATTCTGGTATGATGGTGTTCATGATCAGTATATATCATGGATGATGTTGTTGAAGACACATATGTTGCTGAAGTATTTTTTGTCGCACTTAATGCTTATGGTGTAGATCCTATATGATGCATGAGAGTTGTTGTATTGTGATATTTTGGTTTTGGTCATAAATGTATCTTGATGTAAAAGTAACATAGAGATCCATTATTTAATTATTGTAATATTTCGTTATTTTTGGACTACTATAATCCCATTTTTCACACTTGATGTAATATTGAGTCAAATATGTAATCCCACTGCATTGGGTGATTTATGTAAGCTTGAGTCATTGGTGATACAAAAATTCATCTCTAGTTGAGTCATAGAGTCATGTACTTCTTGTATATCCTTAGAAATTTCAGCATGGTCAACATTCTATTTTCATACCGGGCCTTGATTCAACATTAGTCAACCCTTCTCCCTTGATGTTAAAGTGGGAGAGAACTTGGTGTTTGTAGAATGCTTGGTGACTTGGGAGAGAAGCTTCGTATGAATACAAACATATCTATAAGTGGTGAGATTGGTATGTCTACTGATGTATCTACAGGTTGTGGTAACCAAACACCAAAATGGTTTCCATCAAGTCAAAGGGGGAGATTGTTGGCACTATGCTTAATGTGTTTTCCTTGATGGAAACCTTCTTGGTAAAGATGTCAAAATCAGGGAAAATTTTAGGGGCAAATTTTAGCCCAAAGGCGAATTTTAAGGGATTTTAAATTTTAATAGGGCGAATTTTTTATATAAAACCCATTTTCTATAGTTTAATAAAGTTATCCCAATAAATATTTTAAAAATAATTAATTATTAAATATTAGCCCAGCAAAAAAAGGGCACATAAAACTGGAAAAATGAAATTCGCCCCCGATTTTCTTTGTTTGGAGCAGATTTCCATGGCATTCACCTGGATTTACAGGGTTGGAGGGAGGTTTTAGAGTGATTCACCCAATTTTTTCATTGTTTTGGAGAGGTGGCTGGGGCTTTGTGCACACCGATCTTCTTGTTGGCTGAGCGAGGCCGACCCTCTCTGGTCCATTAGGGCCCTCCCATAGTTCGTATATAGCAGAGATACACTTCGAAAGAGATGGTGTTGTGGGAGATAACACTCGCCACAACCTACATGCTTGGCCTCAAGTGCATGTACAAGCTCTCTCTCAGACTCCAACACCGACTAATAACACAGAGGCACCCCGTTTTTCGCCAGTTTGTTCAACAGTATGCACCTTCCTTCCCTTTCTAGAATAAATAATCCATCAAAATCTTCATGATAGCTATGCATCAGAAGCCTTCTTGAATTAGCCTTCATTGTGGTCCTCAATGCTGAGGGTAAAGAATTTGGCATCACAATTTTGCAGTCATAGTCTGCCCTATGTATGTCTAATTGCTGTAGGAAATGAAATATACATATCACAGAATGATGAAACGCTGCAATGAGGGCAGACTATACCGGGTTTCTTCAAATGTATTTGGTTGTCAAAGTGGAGATCCCATTGCCATTAATCTAGGCCGACATAACCAATGTAGTAATCAAACAAAAGAGGGGATCCTTGTGGGATTTTGCTGAAACTTAGCCAGTCATTACTAGCCATAAATTCCACCAAATTGTGGGCATAGTGCCTGTTGAAAAACCATTAAATTTGTTTGATTCTTGCCTGACTCATTTTATTTGCCTCTCTGGGAAACATCGGTAACAGGGAATATCTAGATCCTTAGATCCTTCTGCCTTTATAAACAGGCTTTTATATGAAGTGTCCGATAAACCTTGAGAGTACTTGTGGTAAAAATCGGGCGACCTATGTCATAGAGATGAAGAAAATCTAATGAGATCCTTTAGATAGTCTAATGGGTTCATTTGATTTTCCTTTTCTATGCTCTGTTGGATGCATTTTCATGTACTCGGCTAGTAGCTTTGATGTCTAATGCCTTGTTTTTGTTTTTTAAATGTTATGTCAATGCTTTATCATCCATTTTGTGATTAAAAGTTAAATCTTGCTGTTCTTGTTCTCTGACTCATTGCTGTATTAAAAGTGTCAATTTATCTTGAATCTTTTGATTATAGTGAAACGATAGCTCGTAGAGTCTCTTGAAAACCATATATCTTTTCAAATTTTCTCACTGAGTGTGATGGGTGTGGTTTCAGTTGGTGTGAAAGCCATTTTTAGAAATGGACTGTGCCTCTATATGGTTATTCTGTTTGACATCCAATTGATAGTTTTTGGTTGCAGTTAGTTTCAATCATATTTTGATTGGAAATATTTTGAAAAATTATAATGATCAGTCTTTTTTTCTTATTTGATTTGTCAAATGCATTGCCTTTTTGAAACCGAAGAGAATTTTGAATTAAAAGTGCATTGCGAGCCCATTGTACATATTGGGCCTTTCCTCCAAAGTTCACATAATTGTTTGCCAGACTAAGTATTAGTCTGATACCATACTCTCTGGCTTGAAAGACCACAAAGTCCAGAGCCTGAACCAAAACAACCCCAAAAATCAGATTAAAACAAACAATGCCAGCAGATCTAGACACCCAAAAGCAAAATCTCTTGAAAAAAATGGGTTGAGGTCCTGAAGGCTTGATGTAATGCAGCCCCCATGGAAAAACCTGAAATACTTGTTCATCATATACACCAGGAAAAATCTGCAATGCCTTGTACTGGCCATCGTTGAAGGCCCAAGTCCTAGCAACATTAAGCCTAAGAGATGCAGCTTGTTGAAAAAAAGAGGTAACTTTATTTCTCTGTGTTAGATCTGTTGCCACAGTCATTAACCAATAAGAGTTGATACAAACAAAATTTGATTTCTTATGCAATCACCATAACTGCCATTTTGTAACCCTAGCTCTGCTAGCTTATGGACATCACCAACTTGCAAAACCTGAGAAGGAAAAAGGTAAAAATACCAAGAAAAACTCATTAGATACATTATACCATAAATCTTGATGACTCAATTTATATGATTCTACTATAATTTTAATTACCTTTCCAAATGCTGCAAGATCAGAGGGAAAAATAATGATGTCGGGTATGGAAAGCATGTGCAAAGCCTCAGAAGAAACAGATAAGTCCAAAAGGAAAACCAGGAGCTGCTGGAAAAAGTGGGTAGAAGCTGTTCACAGTACTACAAATTTACATCCACGAAGTTGATATCTACTATAAAGATAAATAAATATATAAAATCAATTTGACAACTTCTCATTGGATTTATTCCCAGCATCTTACAACCTATTGAAATTTGTATCAAAATCAGAAACAATACTTTAGGGACATGCCTATGCTGGCTTAGAATGTGAGTTGAAAGCCTTGAAAGCCTATCATTTGAGCTTTGTTCTGGAATCCGGGAAATTTATTCATTGCTAAGGTGTCTTAGGACATTGACTGTGCAAATCCCAATGGTAATCTGCATCATGTAATAGATTTTACTCCAGGAGAAGCAAACCAAATGTTCATAAACTCACTTTCTATGCACAAAGATTCTCGCAGTAATAAATGTAAGCAACATCCAGTGAAAGAATGTTTCATGCTAACCTCATCTAAGCAGAAAAGCCCTGGATTTGAAACACAACTTATCTGCATATATGTTTAGTGATTTTCTTCAAGTCAAATTGATGAACAATGAAAACAAACACAAAATTTGCACAGGAAACAAAGATGCCAAAAAAATGAATTCAATGGAATATTGGCATACCTGATGAGTAGGATCAAAAGCATGAACATTGAATGGTGACTGCACGAACATTCAACAGATATGTCAAGACTTAGCATTATGCATAAGACATCATTTCAAATGCTGAAAACATAATAATTGAAAACATTAAGTCTTGAGGATAAAAATTGTTTGCTAGGAAAGACAGAATTATCTGATATCAAGATACCTGTGGAAACAAATAATCATGATGAGAATCACATGTAGATGGAACAAGGACAACATGTGCACTAGGTCCCATATCTTCACAATAATCTCGTAACTGCACCAATAATGCATTAGAATAAAGAATTGATTAATGATTTTTTTGAATTTGGGCAGACTAACTTATGTGAATTGAAAGCACAGTCATTACAGACCCTTGCGCAAAATTCCTCCTGGAATATTTCCTCATAGAACCTATCTACTGTTCCACTTTTTATCTGTTGATGCTCTGAATCAACAAAAGGACCCATCTGCAAGAAAAAAAAAATGGTTCCTGAGTCAAAAGTTCACCATGGATTCACAGGGTAAAATGTATCAAAATTTGCAACTTGCAAGTTGACCCCAAATTAAGTTCTTACGCATGGCACATACCAAAAGAATATTATTAACTTGTTTTTTCTTGGCATACACAAGAAGCTTTGCTAATGGTTGAAATGCTAAGTTGTCTGTCGTGGTGAAGGGACTTGCAGCAATCAACTACAAGAAGGAAATTTCAAATAAGTAAAAATTTACTCACTGACATGTAGCGTTGCTAACATGATCTCTGTGACCTTGGGGGAAAAAAAAGAACTACTGAACTTGTGAAAGAATGAACAAAAAGTGGAATTCACTCAATGGTTTTATTTGCAAGAATGAAGCATTGCACAACAATAGTAAAGATTTTTTTAGGCATGTTTCAATACATTGAGAGGGGCCATACTATTAGAAAATCACTCGAAAAGGAGAAACTATTGTACCTGTAAATATATGATTAATGATGAATGATTGTGTTATGAATTGGAATTCACATTTACAGATAACAACAATTGCAACCATAGATATAATAGCTGTAAACAACAAATAAAAGGTGGCTGTAGTTACCATTGAAATAGTTTTTCCAGTTCTAGGCAGTGGTTTCATCTGTGGTGCCTGATCCATTGCTATTCACTTTACTGAAGGGGCTTCCTGATCTCATGGATGCACAGAATTTGAAAGAGGAAATGAATCAATTACCCTTGATATGACTAGACAGTGCCCACTGGGATTGTGACCTTCAACTCCAATCACCTGGACAAAATTCTACAAAATTAGTCATGCTCCTTTGTCCAAAGCTCACAAACACATTGACTGCTAGATGCAAAAATCAAAATAACCTCTTAATAAGGAAATTAGAATTATACACATTTTGTAGGAAAAAAAAAGCATAGGATTTACCTGACCAGGGAATAAAGAAAATTTGGCCAGCTTGTAGAGGTCAAGCCTTACCCTTTGGCCTCAAGAGTATTAGACCTTGGCAACATGACGAGAGTTAACAATCAGGAACAGTTTCACAGCACCAAATTTTTTCATTTTGTGGTATGGTTCTTCTTTTGTTTGTTTTGGTTTGCACATGTACTATAAGGTGGTCTTTTGACAATTCATCATTTTACTTGTACCTATGAAATTGCATTTTAACTTATGCACTACCGGATGGATGGCACAACTTTGAAGAAACCAACCTGCCTTGAAGCAGAACTAACTTATCATTCAGATGGCCCTCTCCATCGCAGCAAACCAACCCCACAACAAAGACACTTTCCTATCAGCAGATAACTGATGTGAAATGAAGATTCCAGAAAAATAACTAATAGAATCTACAACCTCTTAAATAGGTGCTTGACTTCTTGAGATAATTATAGACATCAATGATCAATTTAAGTGAGATGAAAAGAATTTCAATATGATTGAAATAAAGCTTAGGAATTCACCTGTGATGCAATAGAAACATGATTGAAAGCATTCCGAGCTTCCTTGGTAGCCAATGCAATGGAAAATGTCTTGATCTTCCTCCCCAGAAATTCAAACTGAGACACTAGATGCTCCTCTTCTGAAACAAAGCAACTTATATATTTTTTATTTAAACGGAAGATGCACATCAACATATTTCCCAAAAGGACAATTCATTGTGCAATGTGGTGTGCTATGAAGTTCTTAGACCAAGAAGCTATTATCTTGGAGAATGAATTCAAGCATATAACAAATTTAGAAAAGCAAAGTGATAGTAAGTACCTTTTCCTCAATGCTGTCATACATGTAACGACATCCTGGACTAGGTAATAAGCCTAAATTTTACAGAGAACAACTATTGGCTTCTGGCATCCTTTTAATAAGGTCATCTTGAGACTCTGATATAGCTCCTTGACCCACTATGGAATCCAAAATATGCTTATTGAATACAAACTGTAATACACATTTACCTGAACGATTCTCAAAAGGAGTAATAGGACCAGGACTACTTAAGATTGTTGACCTCTGTTTCCCATTATAAAGCCTTCTATCTGTACTGGGAGTTCTAATAACAGATGATGGAGACAATGTGTACACTGTATTTTGCGAAGTAGAAATATCTGATTGTCGAACTGGAGTCTGCAACAGCTTATCTTCAGACATAATGGTGGGTGAGAATTTAGAAGAAGAGAGAGTAAACATTCCTAACATAGAGGGCTCTGTTTTTTATTAAGATATTGAAATCTTCAAAATACTTTAAACAAATTGGCTTGTAAAGCTCATGGTGATTATTTTAAGGGGATCTGATGCTCATCGCCAGGAATATGTACAAAACAAGAAACAATGATTGGGAAAAGCTGTGAATCAAGTTTGCAGGGAAATAAATCAGGAGAAATGATTAAAACAACTAATGTGATTGGAAATGGAAATAGTTTTGAAGCTTTTTTTATCTTCATCACTTGTTGATATGTTAGATGTGCTACAACACCAACTAAAGAACTTGAAGTATGTTCTCAATGATGTGGATCTTACAGATCTCTGGCGAATCTTGACTAGATCCCTTTGTCTTTACTAACATTCCTTTAAGCAATGCCAAGTTTTTAAATTGTGGCATTTCCTAGTCTGAAGCTGATATGCATGCGTTGTTCCCGGTCTTTAAGCCATTATATTCTCATCCTACATGTTTCTTCCCAAATCTAAGTGATTCATCAAGGTTGCGTGTCATGCCATCCACTGATGTAAGTTATGCAGAAAAAATATTGCATGCCCCATCTTCAGCCATCAATCATGGCAAGGATGATGGAAAATTCAAATGCTTATGGAATACAATAAATGTCTACAGGAAATATGAGTTGTTCATTGAGAGGATAAAACAACATTCTAGCAATTTGCAGTGCAAGCATGTCAAATTGAAATCATTGGTGAAGTCAAACAATTTATGATGGTTCAGAAAGTGGCAGTATGGATGAGACCCTTAATCAAAGTGTTGATATCAGCATGTGAACTTTTGGTTTTTTTAAACATCTGAAGTTCTGTGTCTGGTTTAGTTTTCTAGTAGCAGGCTAGTACATATTTTAAATTTATGAAAACCAGCAATACAAAATTTTATGTCACCAAAAAATATGAGTGAAAAAGATAAATTATATTATTTCTATTTAAATTTACATATATATATAAGGGAGTTGTCTTTAGTGTGACTTTTTGGAGTTTTAGGTGCCAGAATCCGGTGAAAAATATTGAGGTAAAATCTTGGTTTTTTTTATTTAAACTGGTTTTTTGACTCTATATATGGATTCAGCACCCTCCGAAACCTCTATGACACTTCGATTGTGTAAGATTAGCAATCAAATTTCTCTTTTCAATAAATTCCTGCCGGATTTTAGAGAAATTATACCGGAAAAAGCCGACGTAAAAGCCTTCAAAAAGTCGCACTATAGACTACTCGATATATAAGTGAAAAAAATAAATTATATTATTGCTATTTAAATTTAAAAATAAAATATTAAAAAAAATAATTTTATCTAGGAAAAGTTTACAAATACATGAAAATTAATTTACAAATATATTTAAAAAATATTATAATTGTGAAATTATGACATTGAGAGAGAAAGGAAAATATTGCCAACAGTATTGGGTGGAAGAATTATGCCAAATTCAACAAGATTTTTTTCTGATTGCAAATTCATCATAGCTAAATAGTTTCAATTTTGACTATGGCAATGGAGTTGGGCATAGAGTCCTCAATATGAGCATTAGACTTGATTTTCAAATTTATTAAAAAGAGCTTCATAAATTTTTTGGGGATGAAGATCCTGCTATAAAGACAAAGATGTTAAATTATAGAATATTTAGAAGAAGATATCATTGATATAAGAAGATTAAAATATTGTTATTCTTTTTATAATCATGATTTTTTAAATATAAAATAATTATTGATTTCAAATTAATCTATATTTTGTCCATGGGTTTTGTATAGTTATTTCAAATGAATTTATAGTTTGTCCGTGGGTCTTGGATATATGGTGATTTTCCTTGATGTGGAGTCACTGACGGGTTCAATTCCCTAGGCTAATTCCCTTAGCCAATTGGAGTGATATATTGGACATGATGAAGATACAGTCTAAAGAAACTTAAAAAATAATAAAAAATAATCTATATTTTATTAAATAATTTAGTTACATTTATTTAGATTAACATTTTATTAATTTAATAATTATTATTACAATTTTTAATAATTATTATGGTTAATAATTTTATTAATATAAATTTAAATCTTTTATATTTTATTTTGGGTTTCATATTTTCTTACTCAATTACCATTTAAAAAAAAAATGTTTTGAATTTTTATAATTTAATTGTTACCTTTATTATACATATATTTTTGGATTTGGAATCAATTTTAAAAAATTACATATTATTCGTTAAAATATTTTATATAATAAATGATTCATTACAATTTAATTGTGCTTTTCAACTTAATAAGGAATAGATGTTGTAATGTTAGGTATTGTTGTGAAAAGAAAATTAATTAATATATGTATATATATATATATATATATATATATATATATATATATATATATATATATATATATATAATGACTCAATTGATATTGACTTGGTTGTGATCTTAAATTTGAAATATATATATATATATATATATATATATATATAGGAATGTGAAATATACATTTATAATGTAAATATAAACTCAAAATATAATAAATAAATAACTATTAAATATCACATTTAAAAATAATTTAAAAAGTAAATATTAATTCAAAATTTAAAATTATCCACTTATTAATTAAAACAAATATATAAAAGGTTTGTGTCAAAATTTTGAAACTAGTATAACATATTAGTTAATCATTAAAGAAAAAGATGAGAGGGGTTTAAATTTTCAAAACTCTTTACAATATGTTGTACAAAATTATGTTTTCTTGGAAAACATATACATACATGTGTCATCTATTGAGGCGACAAATTTGCTTAGATGCTCAAAAATAGTTGGAGTCCAATAAGAGTATTTGAATCTTATTTTTGATGGTGGAAATGGATTCACACTATTAAAAACCCGTGGGATACCCAACATCTTGAAGTTTGACAAATGTAACCTGGATTTATATAAATTTATACAAGATCTTATCAATATGCAGCATTTTATCAAAAATTTGAGAGAATTTCCATGATTTTCTAGGAAAATTTAAAGCCTGATTAGACTAAGACTATACATACATTTTCAAAGAAGATAACCATCATTACTAGTTGCACTGGCCTGAATTTCTTCATTTATGTCAGTTGCATTGGGTATGACGTTTACATTTTTTTTCTCTGCTTAATATTTGCAATTTTATTTTTGAGTCTTTGAATTTATCAGCGATGGGTGCACTGTCATTTCGCACACATTTTTACATTTTTCCATGAAGATTTATGATGACATTATTGCCTCCCTACATCAACGTTATAGTGCCCGGGGATTGAACTTGAAACCTCTCCCTCTATAATTATTAAAAAAAAAAAGAAAAAAGAAAAAAAAATCCCTCCTCTATTTTACGAAACCGCTTACCTTCCCTTGAGGTGGAGTGGACATACATGGTACAAAGTGTGTACGTGTGTCAGGTTCTTTTATTCAATGTGTATGGTGGGACTATCACAACCCACGTGCTACATACATGGTATGAGGTATGTACGAGTGTCGGGTTCTTTATATGATGTGTATGGTGGGACCAACATGACCAATGTGTTCAATCAGTTTAGATGTTGATCTATCCAATTACTTTAATTTTTCTCATGTGTACGGTGGAACCAAGTCACAATCCACGTGTTCAATCAACTTATAGATATAGAACATTGTGGCTACTGAGATTAAACTTGAAACCTTTCCCTCCTTCAAAAACCAACCTCCTCTATTCATTAAAACCACTCTCCTTGTTGTTTATTTGCTCGTGGAAGTGTACAGTGGACATGTAATTTTTCACTTGTAAGTTGTAACATGCTTAATTTTTTCCATGTTTGTTTACTCATATCTCTTATAATTAATTAATTACATGAAACTGAAATCAATCTATAGATTTTTATTATTAATATCAATAATAAATATTAGTACAATGGACATCATTTTTCAATTGTAACCTGTGTACTTTCTCACTTTTAGTAACTAATGTAGATTCATCTTAACCCTGGATTTACCAAGTGTCGAGAGGGATCAAAATTTCATGAGATGTAAACATGTTTTAGAGTGAAAAGAGATTTGATCCCTCTCCGTTCTTGGTAGATCCAAAATTAATATGAATCTAGGCTAATATATTATAACAATAAACCATTACAATATAATATATTATAACAGTTTTCCTCTCCACTCATGAAACCCTATGTTTCATACTTTGTTGTCAAGATATGAAGGTGTAATATTTGGAAAACAGAAAGGGTTATATTTTAGGTAAAGAAAATTGGTTTTGTAATTTTTGAATGTTTTAGTTTTAGGTTAGTAGTATGAGTAGGAGGGAGTGTATTTTGTTTTCCAGTTTATTCAGGTTTTTCCATCTAGTTTGTATTCGTTCATATTCTTCATTTCTCGAAAAGTAAAAAGCATTTGTTTGTGCACTTAGTTTCTTTTCTGCATTCATAACATTAAAGGAACTGGAAATAAAAACTTGCATTTGCATGTAGGATTGTGTGTTTTTTGAAAAAAAGGAACATTAGGAAATTTGCATTTAGTTTTGTGCTCAATGTTTTCTTTTGTTCATTGATTTGTTTGCTCACAAAATTATTTGCTCTCTTCCCTTTGTAGCTAGGTCTTTCATTGAAAAATTAAAAGTGAAAAGTTTGCTTATCATTCTTAGTTTGGATTTATGAATTTCTACATACATCTTTGCAGTACCATCGAAAGGAAAATTGTTAAGCAAGATCAACATAAAATTAATCTCAATTTACCTAAAAACGCATTGGAACCATAACGATAACATTTAGAAGTTCTAGGATAGAGACGTGTTCCGGCGTCGTAAAACATAGAAGCTGTCATTAACTTGTCTGCGATACATTCTGAGTGTGATATCTCACCCCACGTACATAAGTATATTGTAGCACGTCCCTTGGGGCAGCGTTACAGTACGATAAGTATATAGGTGGTGCTCTCACTGTGCGGTTTCGCATCAAACAACGCTAATATGGACTTGGGCCTCCACGTACCTTCGGGTATATTTGGGAGGACAAATTTTAGGTGCTATCCATCCATAGTGAACCGAGTCGGCCGCCTTTAAATTGCGATACACGAAACACAACATTCGGGGAGATTTCCTGCCCGTACTTCTTGGCTTGCCAGGAGGTATTCTGCAGTTCACAGTTTACTGGTAAACCCTTTTGCCTAGCATTACCCTCTTTTTGTTTATTTATTTTTGGTTAAAATTAATTAGCAATCGTGGAAGAAAATAATCCTATCCCCCGTCGTTCGCGTAGATTAGCTTTAAAACCACCTTTACCACCAGAAGTTACTCTTGGTAGGCGAAGGCAATCAAAATCTGCCCAACAGTGATGTTGATGTTATGGATGATATTACTTGATGCTTCATGATGGGTGTTCTTTCTCACTTTCACATAATCTTGTTATAGCCTCTGCTTGATGCTTTTGTTGCTATGGTCGTGTTAGGCATTAATTAATTGTCTTCAATGTTCAATGTGTGAAGAGTGCAAATGTTCCCTTGATGCGGTTTAAATTCAGGGACAACATATTGCTGTTATGCACCATGTTTCCCTGGCTCCTACATATTGGAATATGCCCAAAATGATTTTGGAGAGTGATATCCGTTCATGGAAGGATATTTGCACTCGTCTTTCATGGATGTTTATTTGCACTCGTCTTTCATTCTCTCATGAACCGAGTGAAATTTCTTGGGGAATTTCTAATCAACAAGTTTTAGGAGTTTGTGTCAGATTTGGGTAAACTCGTAGAATGATTAGCTTGTGGCTGCTATAAATTCTTTTTGTCAACCCATGGATGCATGGGTTAAATTTGCACTTGATTTGCAGTTTCCAATGATTTGACACTAAGAATCATTGGCTGACTGTGGTGATTCACTGACTTCTTTTCTTCTTTTTTGCCCCTTTCCCTTAGATGGTCATTCATAGGAGGGGAAGTTCCAATGAATGTATGATTTGTGGTGTGCATTTATCTATTGATTAACTCTTTGGTAACATCCCATGATTGTTATTTCAATGGAACTTGGTTAAATAACGAACAGTAAGTGCTAAGTAGGAGTTTTAAATGTTTGATACAATAACTAATTTTGGTTTATAGGATCCCAAATGTGCTTTTTTGGGCCTGAAACTTTACATGGCACCCGTGTGTTTACAAATCATGGAAAACATTTGAGTCTTTTTAGGTTATTTCACGGCCATACTGGACGTGTTTCACTATGGAAACGAAACTATGGTCAACAGGAGGACAATGTCTTAAGGGATTTCTTTCCATTGATAAGTAAACGAATCACTAGTAACTGACTAGTTTCCTTCCTCACTTTTATCATGGAAAATGATAGAGGATATGTTTCAACCTCTTATAACCAATTCTTTACAACTTAAGGGAGAGGTGTTTTGGAAATGATGATTAAAGTTATTGTAATATTTTGTTGTTTTGTTTAAATCTTTCAAGTGTTCATTAGGTGATTTGGAGATATGAATTAATTTAGTGGAAATTTTTATATATTTTACATTTGAATGATGTTCTTTGTTTTATAGATGATGACTCATGATGTTATTGTTTTGTGTATAATGATTTATTTTTGATTTTGGGCTTGGGCCTTGGCACAAAATTTTAATAAAAAATTGCATAATGGTTTTTGTGAACATTACACTTATTTTACTTTGAAAGCTACTTACAAATCTAGTAATTCTCAACTCTTGGAAACTATTGATGCAGGTTTCTAGATCGATTTGAAGTTTTAATTCTGGAATATTCAGTGAGATGTCAAAAGCTAATCCCGGGAAGAAACTATCAAGGCAAATTGATGTATTATCATACTTTAAATAGTCTCAATCCAAGAATACGCATTCTCTTCATGCTTCAAGCTCCTTTGAACAAGCTGTTACCGAGAGAGATGTTAACTCTTGTGAAAATGCATCTAATATCCATATGATGGATGAAATAATAGGTTCCTCAAGTGATCAGGGTGAGATAAATGCAGTTTCAACAGAAATTAATGATGAAAATGTTAAAGATATTTCCTTGGAAGGTGACACAAACCATTCACAGAAAAGGAAAAAAGGCCAGTGGACCATAGGGAGAAAATTCCAAGATGATTGGCTCTCAAGTTTTCCATTAATTGAATAAATACCTTCTACAAATGAGGATTTACGAGAAGTTAAATGTCTTGCGTGTAGTTGGAAAAGTTGCAAGGTAGTGAAATTTCAGATGAAGCTAGATACAATACAAAAGCATGTAGGAAAAGTTTATGAAAAGAAATTTGTAAATGGTAAAGAGAATTCTATTGTCAGATGGAAATTTTTGGAGGAATGTCGACATAGCCAATGTGTGGAAGAATACAAAAAATATTTAATAAGTAAGAAGAAACTTGAGGCAAGTGGAGGAACCATCATATCTCAATTTGAAAAGACGATGGAAAGAAGTTTGTTATCCAAGACGATACAATTGAGCACTGTATTTCACATCTTATGTAAAGGTCATCCTATGACAAATTATCCAGATCAGATGAAATTTCTATCTTTTCTTCACGTGCCAAACTTTCCATCTTCTCATTGGTCCGTAACTAGTGGTTGGGAATGGGCAAGATATCTAGCTCAAGTAGAAATTGATGATTTGAAACAGGAGATTGCAAATGCTAGGTTTTTGGCATTATCTTTGGATGAGGTTATAGCTATTGATAATACTTCATGGATCTGCATGAGCATTTATATGGTTAATGACCATATTAGGCATTCCTATCTACTTGGGATTAAAAAGATGAGAGAGACTTCTACAGCTGAAAATATTTATGAACTTGTTCTTAATACTTTGAAGGAAAGTGGTATGGATCATTTAACGATTGCAAAAAAGTTGGTATGTGTTGGAGCGGATGGAGCATCGGTAATGCAAGGACAAAGGAATGGTCTTTGTGTTCGACTACAACTATCAGCTTCGCCATATATGATTAATATTCATTGTATGGCTCATAGGATGAATCTTGCATTTAAAATAGTAAGCAAGTTTCCATTAGTTTCAAAAGTTGAAGATCTTCTACGTGAGACTCATGCATACTTTTCTCGTAGTCCCAAACAATATTTAGAGTTTCAACAATTTGCAGATGGTGTTACGGATGGAAAAAAACTATTGAAAGATGTTGATACAAGATGGATATCATTAAATGGACCAGCTCAAAGACTATTTAGTGAGTTCAAATCTTTGGTAGGGTTGATGTATGAAAATCGCTACAATGTAGACAAAGCTCAAGATCTTCTTTTTCGACTAACTGATATAGAAACATTATTGACATTGGCTGGAATTCTTCCTATGCTACATGAAATGAATGTCCTCGTTGAAAATGTCTCAGAATCGCACAATGTATATTGCCGAATACACAAATGCGAGAAAGTCAGCATGCCTTGCATTGGATAATTTGTATATGATGCCGAACTCTTTTACTGGTCCAGAGTTTACAAGTTGGACTAAGATCATCAATATAGAAAATATTGAAATTTTTTTGACGTTTGATGAAAAAGGGATACTATGTATCACAGTGCATGGGTATATGGTCCCCTTTCATTATATTAGTAAGACAGGACGAATCACCAAAGATTGCCCCGTGTCAAGAGACCAATTTGATAATATTGTTATCTCAGTGAGACAAAATTTGATAGAAATTTCAAGATCACTATCATCAGAGATAAGAGAACGATTTCCTCGAGATGAATTGTTGGAGGCCATGTGTGTGGTATACCCTCAATATTGGAACAATTGTCAATATCCAAGAAATTTAAAAGCCGATTTTCAAAAGAGATTAAAATGTTTAGTAGACCTCTTTTGTAAGAAAGTCTCGATACATGGAGAACAGATTGAAGGTATTTTAGATTCATCAAAATTGTATCAACAAGGTGGACGCTTTGCTGAAACAATGTGGAAGCAATATCCTTTTTTGGAGAATCCTAATGAAAACAGTGCTATAACAAGATTATGGAATACTTTAAGTGCTAGCCAATACCTGCAAGAAAACATATCAGAATATTTTAAATTAGCAGATTTGTGTCAAACCATGATTTTGGGATCAATGGAGGATGAGAGAATGTTTAGTGCACTATCATTTTTGAAGTCAAAGTTGAGGAACAAGCTTGATAAACATGTGGATACATGTTTAAGATTATATGTAACAAAGTATGACGTTGACAATTTTCCATATGAAAGAGCTCTAGCGCTTTGGCGATCAGATTGTAATAGAAGGGGAGAAAACAATATAACAAATTTATCTAATGAACTTGATACAGAACATAATGTTTTGGAGGCTCATAATGACAGTACATCTGGAGAAGATCATGTTCACAATGTAGAAAATGATGACTAAGATGAGAACTGGGAAATTGAAATACCCTAGGACTCTTATTTTGGTATACATGTTCCGTTGATCATGCAAGATTACTATATGTCAAATTCAGGTAAAAATGGGTTCTATATTTTGTATTTTTCATTGTAACATTGCAGCTACATTTATTTCATGTGTGTTATTTTAAGATTGATGTTTCATATTTAATCCTTACATTGTTTGTTTCTTATTTGTGACAGGAAATGAAGCTGGATTTGATGATTTTGGGACCTATTTCTTTTCACATAGATAGTGTTTGACTAGTATTAAATGATAAATAACTAATTTAACAAGACTAATGCCAAGCATCAATGGGCTCATTCAAGTACATGAAACTACCTTGATGTCTAGCTTTGACATCTTGGAAAATTTTAATGGTATATATGTTGCTTGTGTTTGGGGAATTTTGCTGAGTTTCGAGTTTTATATTTTCTTGGAAAAGAATTATTGATATTTGGAAAATGTGTGATTTTATATTGGTATTGGAAACGAAGCTAGTTTTGATCTTTGATTGGAAATGAAGTCGGATTTGATGAAGTTGGGACCTATTTCTTTTCACATAAATAGTGTCCTAGTATTAAATGATAAAGAACTAATTTAAGAAGTCTAACACTAAGCAACAATGGGCTTATTCAAGTACATGAAATTGTGTTAATGTCTAGCCTTGATATATTTGAAAATTTTAGTGGTTTGTTTGTTGCTTGTTTAGAGGATTTTGTTGAGTTTGAAATTAGTCCCTTGAATGCTTATGGTTCTCATATCATGCATAGATCGATAGATCAATAGATCTAGTTCTATTATTATAATCATTATTGTTTTCTTTATATATTTGGTGGTTTGAAGAAAGATATTTTATTTCCTTTCACTTTGTTGCATGATTTCGACATCTTCACCTTTTAGAATATAGTAAAATATTTTTCTTATTATATATTTTTCTTGGAAAAGAATTATTGAGAGTTGGGTGCAAATGCACAATGTTGTGTAGCATTAGTGTGATAAATATGGGATAGTGCAAAGCATAGTTTTGAAGATTAGTCTAAGTTGATTCGTACCTAATCAACTCAATCAAGTTGATTGTTGGTTGAATGGTTAATTGTTGGTTCAATGGACATAAGATCTTACAGGCACAAATACCAAAGGGAAAAATGGAGCCCATCATGGGGTAATCTTTGTAATTCTCCACCACTGCTACCTTCCATGCTTCCTCAAACTCCTCTCCAACCTAAATATCAGTGCTAGTAGTAGCATGAGAAACAACACTACGCTTAGCAGAACTAGAAGAACACGTTTTCCAAACTACACGAGAACTACTTCCCTCACGAGTCACCATGTGCCATTCTTGGTCTCAGTGGTTCTCTTCCTTCTACTCCTGGTTCAACTACCATATCTTCATTGGAACCAACACCCCGAAATCCACTAGACAACGAATCACCATTTTGTAGTAGTGATTCGCCATGATTTTACAAGATAATATAATCTCATGAGAGATTCGCCAAAAAATTATATATACATATTATATTATTAATAAAATCGCCTTCCATTTTTCCTATGTATCATGGGGATTCGCCTATTTATTATATATATAAATTTAGGGGGGTTCTTAAAATTTTCCCTGGTAAAAATGATGAGTACAGACGAGACTAGACAAAGAAATATCAGTTCATAGACAGAGGAATGATGAAGGTAAAGTTTGAGGAAGTATACACGGGTTCTGTGAAGCAAAGCCACGTACATACACAGGTGTGGTGAAGCAAAGTCACGTACAGCTTCCGCACCATGGTATTATAAATACCAAGGGTATTTGCCATGGTATTATAAATACCAAGGGTCTTTACCATGGTATTGGCCCATAGTATAGAGCGCAACAACGAATATCTGATCTCATCAAAGAATATCAACGATATTACTATGGATTTGACCCAAGGTATCAGCTAGGGCCTAAGCTATAAAAGGAGATGGAGATCAAAGTGTTGGTGTGTGCATGTAATGGGTTTTTAATTAATTGTTTCATCTAAAATAAGTGTGAACAAGGAGTATGATGAGGGATCATATTTATTAGATTTGAAATGACTATATAATCTTCTTATGGTTTGATTTATGATGATAAAGTTATGACGTGCATTTGTTATTGTGTATGTTGAGATTTAGGTTTGAATGAAGTTCTTTTGTGCAGAGAAGGTATGACTTAGTAATTACATATCTGTACACAGGTTTGATTTAGAAAGATCATGTACATACACATAACTACTTTTGGGAAGTCACGTATAAATTCTATAGTCTGGACAGATCTGTACATGGCTGTCAAGTTTTAAAAGTGTGTACATACGCAAAAGTTATTTATAAGGGTCACATATATATGCTAGGGTTTTTCAGTATGAGTTAATGATAATGGTTGATCTATTAAATTATGTTTCTTGTTGTCTATCGATGAAGTCTCTCTTATAATTATCTATGTTTGATAATAATGTTTGGGTTGAAATGATTACGAAGTAAAGTATTGACTTGTGATGATGTTTCTATGTGGTTATCTGTATTTGGTTCAGTATCTGTCTAGGTGATTGATTCAGTGGTACATTTATACAAATTCAAATATCAATATTTTAGATCTATACGCAGGTATATTCTGACATATTTTTTAACAGGGTGTGCAGTGACAAAATCTGGTTTTAGTGATAAAAAATAGGTGGTTTGGTATTCTGATGAATACGTATATTATGATATAAGTTGGTGTAATTGTTTGAACACGTAATTTCGATGTTTTACTTGGTGATACAGTTGGTTTATTGATTAAGTGAATTGTTACATTATTGGTTTTCGTTTTGTTCTTTGATATTTTGGTTGGATCCAATTTGAAATATTCTGAAAAGTGGTCCACAAGGAACAAAGGATAAGGGGGTTGTAGCTCCCTTCCAGTAGAAGCTGGAAAATGAGAGAAGGTTGTATCCTTTCTGCAGGTGGGTTCCTGCATACTGGTATGAGTCTGAGCTAGTACAAGTTTGTAAGAAATTTCTCTTTATAATAAGAATAAGACAAAGACGAGAATAGCGGTAGTTTTCTCCCATATTGGGTTTCCACCTAAAAATCTTGGTGTTCATGTGTTACTTATTGTTACACCATTTTTTGGTCATCTAACCTATTATCATTAGATGAACCCAAGTACACCATGTAAGACCAATTTTACCCTAAGTAAAATTTCTTTCACTATGTGCAATAACTTAGTAAAACACCTTTATTAAGTTGTTTATGGTCTAAACAGGAAACCAAAAAAGGAAATAATAAACAAATCTATATTTGTTTATATTTCCTGGTCATATTTAACCCAAAACAAGGAAATCAATTACATAAATCCTTACATACCCTCACGATACCCTCGGTCATGGGAAGTTTGACTCATTATGGCTAGGTCCTTACATCATCAGTAAAGACCTTGGTAAGGGGGCATATCTTTCAGAGGAATTTGAAGGCCACCCCCTTCCTAATCCTCGCAATGCACTCTATCTTAAGAGATATTACCCTTAGCATTTCCAGTTCGAAATGCATGTTTTATTTTCTTTTAGATAGCCAGCATCTGTTTGTTTTCGTAATTCGCTACTTCACCAGGACACATGTTGTCCACGAGGTATTACTTCACCTCTCCTCAAAATTGGATTTTCTCACTTACAAAACTTTTCCTTGGGGCACCGCTTTGCCTCCATACTCATTCTTGTTCGTGTCAATTTTTGTCATGGGATACCATTTTGTACTCATGTTTTTTATGGTTCCCTTTGGATCTTCCCCCATTTCATCATCATTATTAGTGTCTGTCTGTTAGTCGCTCTACTATTTTCTCTCGTGCCTTAGTTGGGGATCCCTTATTGCCTCACCTATGGTAGATCTCCTTCTGTCGACATCAGCTCATTTACTCCAGAAGCCAGGTATAGTGGGCGGTGTACCTTGGTTCGAGATCCTTTCAGCATGATCGTGATCCGTATACTTGATGGTCCAGTGATGCAGCAACAACTATTGGTGATTCCCGGGTGTGTGTGAGATGTCTCAACCCTCATGAGGGGGTGGCCCTGCAGGTAGCCCCCCACATGCCCGGATGACTCCTTGATTTCAGCCTTTGATGCAGCTCCTTACATTTATGTCGGCCTCAGTCGCTTGCAACGCCTTTTCGATTTGCATGTATCCGTCAGATTTTGCGAGCCCTTCCCCGTGTATAGGGGGAATTTGGGGTTGTATTTGTATCTCATGTACTAAAATATTATTGTATAAGTCCTGGCTGTTATGCAGGGCACAACATGTATGTGGGATTCATCATTCTATTTTTCTGGCTCGTATTTATGCCAGCATGTACTTTATAGTTCGGTTCCTTGTTTACTGGACATACTATTCTTTTGTACTTTGTCTCGGCGGGCATAGGTATGCCTCCCCCGCTGCCTTTAGCACAGGTACCACTTCATAAAATAGAGAATTGTTGCACCTATAAGTCTCGTCTCCTCAGGGTCTAGTCCTTTAGCACATTAGACTACCTTCCATTTCTCTCTCTGACTTCCCTCTTGATGTCTAGTGATTGAGTTCTTACAACGTACTTCGGTCATACGATTTGCTCCTAACACTCGTACGTTGGGGGGAAATCTGTTACACCATTTTTTGGCCATCTAACCTATTATCATTAGATAAACCCAAGTACACCATGTAAGACCAATTTTACCCTAAGTAAAATTGCTTTCACTATGTGAAATAACTTAGTAAAACACCTTTATTAAGTTGTTTATGGTCTAAACAGGAAACCCCAAAAGAAAATAATAAACAAATCTATATTTGTTTATATTTCCTGGTCATATTTAACCCAAAACAAGGAAATCAATTAAATAAATCCTTATTTATTTGATTATTTCTTAGGAATAAGTTATTTAAATCCTATTTAAATAATATTCCTAGTTAAATTTGACTAAATCATTTATAAATAATTAAATAAATCATTATTTATTTAATTATATTCCCACCATTTCCTTAAAATAATAAATAAATAATTTATTTATTTATTATTTATAAATAAAGGAACTGACCCAAGTCAAAAATCCTTTTCCTTCCAACAAATATAATAAAATATTCCTAAAGGGTGGTTCTAGAATTTGATTAATAATATTTTATTCATGCACCAAGTTCTAGACCGCCCTAATATTTTGTTCTAAATAGAAGGGTTTTTCCCACTCATTAGTCACCTTTCATTGCATTAGATTACTCTAGATCTATACTCTTGGTCACATTCTCCATTTTTGCCTTGTGAGCTCCCTTTGAGTTCTATGTTTGTCTGGGTTTTCTACACCAACAAGAGAGAGAAATTTTAGATCTGAAATGCTGAGGACTTTCAAGAACCCATCCCATTGAGGAGAATCAGAAACACCTTTCTTGTTTTCCTCTCAAGTGCCCCCTTTTAATATAAAAAATTCTTTCAAATACATTGTTCTTGTCTTGTCTATTGGATGCATGGAGCCACATTTTATTTTTACTTCTTAATGTCTTTTATGCTTAGATCTGGATTTGTGCAGCATTATTTGGATCAATTAACTGCAGATTTAAAGATATTGGCAGCCATAATCGATGTTAGGGCTATTTTTTATGCGTAGCTAAAGTGGTCTTTTTCCGACGAAAGATTCATACTAAAACTTATGTGTGATGGCTTATTCTGTTCTTACTGCACGTGGTTACTATTTAATTAATGTTTAATGAGTACTAATATATTGGTTCAATTTAAATAGATGATAAATTAATTGAAAAAGTTAGTGAACTGGATATACACTACTTGTCTTCATCACAGTTGCATACATACATAGATTTACTTCATAACTGTTGCATATAGAAATATGAATAAGTGACGCAGGAGCATCCTGCTTAATTTTCATTAATTATTTGTGTGATTTAGGGGGTGATGTTTTATTTAATTATTTTATAAATTATGCACATTTTAAATAAATTGAGAGGAAAATCTGAGTGTGAGGTTTATTGTAAATATTCTCTTAATAAATTGAGAATATGAGTTGGAGTTGAGTTGGATAAATAGTTTAGGGATTATGAATTCCTTAAATGGAACTTAGTTGAGTCAAAAGAGGGATAAAGCTATTTTAGAATTTGGTTGAGTTATTTTTGGAGGAAATCATGGATTCAAATTAATCCATAATTATGTATAAATATGAGCTTTGTGTGAGGATGGAGGACAAAGAGATATATAGAGAAATGGTGTGAGATTTTATGTAAAGGGAGAGAGCCGAGAGGCCCACAAATGTAATATTCAGCAAATAAGGGTTTGAATTTGTAATTTTCATGTTTTATTATAAGCAAGTACTTTATCTATTTTTTCTCTCTCTTCTTATATATATTTTGTATTGAATCTAACTGATTTTATGAAGATTTATGTTGAGAATTCCATGATCAAGGGAACACACACTCCATTGTGCGCAATATTATGAAACTTGCAGAATCTTTGCATCATTTTGGTATCAGAGTAGGAAGATGCCTGCCTTTTGTGGGAGTAAATTGGTTCTGAGTGTGTTGTGTGCGCTGTTGTGGAAATTGCAAGCGCAAAGGGGCAACAAATGATCAATCAGATGCAGGTTGTGGAGAATTGCGATGGTAAGCGGATTGAATAGCTGGAATGTGAAGGTGAATGCAAGAATTAGAGACAACGCAAGATGGCAAGCTGATTGTGCAATGAACGCAAATGCTGGGAGCGGAATCGTATCAGCGTGGAGTGATAAGAAGTTGCTGCATACCTGAACGTGAATGCAAACATGGAATCCGTGGGCGTTGAATCATGTTGAGAACGATATTGACTTCCGACCTGTGTGACGTTGGAACCTCATTTGAGGAGCTCGCTGGCTATTGTAAGGTTGGACGAGAGTGCTGTGACATTCGCACTGTGTAATGTGTATAACGATGGTTAAACAAATGCGCAATTATGCTAGCAGTGTAGTCTAAATACAAAGCCATGCCAAGTCGGAATCTGTTCATTTATATCCAATGTTACCTTGATGAGAATTTCATTAACATTTTGCTGGCATTTGCATCAAGAATGACACATTCCCTTGATTATGTATTTTGAGTTGATAGTATAAACCGACCACTGGAGATGGAGACCTTAGGTATATACATATATATATTGCAGCCTGAATTTATTTATTTTATACAAATTTATACCATGGGATCGTGGTAGAGCTGGCTCACACTGGTCGATATTTGTTAGAAGAGGGACGAATGTGTTGAATGTGCCCATAAAAAAAAAACACATGTTTTGTCACAATAGATTACAATAGCACAATATGGAGAAATGGGATTGACGTGGTAAAGAGAAGTCACTCTGTGGGAAAAAAAAGTTTATGCAGAGTTAGAGGATTTCTTGTTAACATTGCAGGTGATTGGCTGTTGTGAAGAAATAATTCTGTGAGCGTGTGATTGTTGCGTTATGAAGAAATAAGCCTACGCAATCGTGGGAAGAAAATAATTCCACAAAACAATTTTTTTTATGCAGTACGCTTCCAAGTCGTTATCTAAAAACTGAACGCAAAAGCTAGAGGGAAAGTGGATGGTGCAGGCCTGACATAAAGGTGAGAGGTGGAGACCGCTTGAAATAATAGCGTGAAGACCAATTGGAAAAACAAAATTCGAACTGCGCGTTAGTATGAACTGTATCCTTTTCCATGTCGAGAAACCTAGCATTTGCTTGCTGTTTTAAATCTCGGCAGATTCATTATGGAGCAGAAATTCATCATGATCAAGTTCGCAAGGTGCAGCGTGGATTGATTGGAGAAATTATATCTAGGTCTTTGAGAAGAAGGGCTTCATTTTTAAAGGTCTGAAGATGGTGGATATTTGAAGCTAAATGGAGCAGCGATAAATGTGAGATGGGTGCAGAAGGTAAATCATAATGTTTATTGTTATTTCATGGGTGATAACACAGTGTTGGTGTTAATGAAATTCCACTAAGATTGTGTGAATTTTTATTAATGCGGTTATGTCAAATTTTGTTATAAGAGTAAAATATGAAAGGAAAATGCTACCGCATAAAAATAGAAGGATGAAATGTTTTGATTAAGTAATGTGGATTTTCACCATGCTAAAGTGTATTGAAATCTTGGGACATGTAGTATAATATTAATGTGGGTAGATGCGGCTGAGACTGCATCATCTATCAACATATGCGAACACATGACCTAGAGATCATGATTGATCGTTTCTTGTAGTGCATGTGAAGGTGTTCACATTGTTCTGTTCAGAAGATAGTGTGGTTTGTGTTTGTTGTTGCCGGAGAAATATGTTGATGCCACCATGTTAAAAGAAAGTTTTAGAAAATTCCTATGAAGGAATTGTTTTTGTGCACTGAAGAGAGACGGTGTTGCATGAGAACCGTCACTGCAAAGAAGGAGCTGCATGGAAGTGTAGGAAAACTGTCTGCGCTAAGATGGTGAGCGTGTTGAAGAGGTTATGGTATATTTTTTGTACAATGTCGATGAAGGGCATGCAAATATTCACAGTGATACGAACGACATAGAGGAATGAATTCCAGAGAGTTGAAATTGCAAAGAAAAGGTTTATTAAATAACCTTGAAGGGAAAGTAAGGTATGAAAATTAATTTTCAAAAGGTATTTTAAATGTTGAAAATTAAATGATTTATTTTATTTTCATCATAAAATAAATCTTGGGAAAAACGAATTGCATTTTGATTTAAAGGCTTAAGTATTATGTGAGTAAAAGAAAGTGATAATGGGAGATAATATAATTAGTGACTTATGATATTATCATAAGAATGGAGTATGAGAGAGAATTGGTAGAGTGAAGATTTTACATCATGAGAATGTATTAAGGGTGGATGTTCATTGGTATATTGTATAACTTGAATTAGAGTCAAAATATCCACTATTGTAATTATGAGGTCAAGCTTTGAAGTCAAATAAGATGTTAAGGTCAAATGAAGAAATTTGGATAGCTTGAGTCAAGTAAAACCATTGAGCTATTGTACAAAAGGGTGCATTTTTCATCCAAGATGAAGAGTTGATGTCAAGTTAGGAGTCAAAGAGTCTTAAACCAAGTCAAAGGTTTGAATGTAATTGGGTGAATGATCGGCAGAGCCCGACACCCAAATATTTGGTCATTGCTGTTGATCAACGGTTGTCATTAATGTCAACCCAAGCAGCACCAAGGGATAACCCAATATTGCATGAGAATTTTGACATACCAAATTAATATATTCTGGGTCAATAATTCTTTTGATGGTTTCTACTTGTCGAGATGTTTCTGTTGATATATGGCACACCATGTAATTCTTCACGGTTTGAGAGATATTCATGTTTAAAGTTGTATCCCCAGTTAGTGGGATAAAACCCCATGGGGTTGGGGCATGGGTCATTGAAAAGTCATAGTTATTTTTTTTTAAGCTCCTATAATCCCTCCCACATTCACTTGTTGAAGCTCCTCTCAACTTAAGCATTCATATAAATTGTGATCTTCATTTCCTCCTTATGCAAGGGATTCGGCCATCTGAAACAGGTCATCGTGGAATTTTCGCTCTAATTTTTTTTCTACGAAGGTTCAGAATCTGAAATGTTTATGAGGCGAAACCGAAATCCTGAGGAAGTTGCAGTAAAAATTTCAGATCAAGGTGCACAATATGTTTGGAGATATGATCTGTGGAAGTTAGGGTTTTTGCAGGCTCCTAAAATTCATATCAAAGAAGTGACCTTGGTAAATTCGTCATAACTCTCTCTCTGAGTATCTGATTGGAATTATGTAAAAAGTGGCAGATAGTGCACAATATATAATTTTCACTCTTTCAATTTAAGAGACAAATGAAGAAACAATGACACTTGGCACACCGTACAAGTGCGCTCTACTGAAAAAGTCCTTAATTAGGGAATTGTGAGAGATTGGGTATAGCTCTGTCTTGAAGAATCCAAATTGGGTCAGACCTGTGGCATTGGAAAGATGACTTAGAGGAATACTACAGGACCAAAAATCAGATATTAAGGATCTGAAATATCATAGATACACCAGATTCAATATCGAGCTCCTAGAAGGCAAGAAAAAGCTAGATCATGTGTTGTCAAGGATTGCAAAGGACCAAAATTTATACGGCAGAAAAGCAAAGAAAGGTGCAGCAGAGGGTAGCATGACAAGAGAAGCAACCAAGGTGCATAACAACAACAAGAAGTTCATCATATGAAGTCTTCAAGTGGGCAGCACTGCATACAATCATTGTAAATGTATCATTGTACTTAGTCATTGTAAATACATTATTGTACAAATTGTACTAGTGTCTATCTGCCAAGGGTTGAAGAGGCAGTGTTGGACGATCTAGAATCATCATTAGGTGGTTGTGTCAAATTTGGGGTTCTGGTCTAGTATATCTTCTTCTTCTACATCATTCTATATCATTGTAAAGTGGACCATTTTCCCTGGTACGAGAGTCCATTCTTCTTTTATTCTTCTATAGGGTGGTAGGGTGGTGCTAGGGTGAGTTGTAGCTCATTGGGTGTTGGGGCATCCATTCAGTTGACTACTGAAGAATCTCGGGCATTGGAGCGTCCATCGAGTGGGAGCTAGAGAAGAATGCTTTTATAGATTCTAGGAAGTTGGAGCTTTATTTTCAATTGGAGTTGAATATTAAAGAATTATTAGAAAAGCATTAGGTGGTTTTTGTCCGGGAGTGGGTTTCCACCTTAAAAACTGTGTGCATTTGTGTTCCTCTTGTTTGCTGCTATCATTGTACAAACACTGATAATAATTGAAGATTAACTAATGCTCTAATTGAAAGAAATACTGATTCACCCCCCCTCTCAGTATTTCCAACAATTGGTATCGGAGCTTGGTTCCTTCAATAGCAGTTTAACAGCTGGAAGGAGGTCATGGAGCATACCAAGAATGGTGTACCTCTATTCAATGAAAATAATTATGCACTTTGGAAAGGAAGAATGGAGGTTTATCTCTTAGCGCAAGGTTACGAAGTATGGGACACTATTCAAAATGGATTTACATCAACCGCGGATGAACAAGGTAAGAAGAATTTGGTAAATGATGCAAAAGAAAAGAATATTATTATCAGTGGACTTATTGAATCTGCTTATCATAAGGTGTTGGGTTTTAAAACTGCCAAAAATGTATGGGACAAGCTTGAGAATATATATGCAGGTGACTCAAATGTCAAAGAAGCAAAGCTTCAAATCTATAGAGCAAAATTTGAGCAACTCGGAATGAAAGAAGATTGCAACATTGCTGCATACTTCCAATACGTTGATGAAATAACCAATACTCTAGAAGGATTGGGAGAGCCAGTTGAAGAGAAGACTATTATATGGAAAATTATTAGAACGTTACCAGGGAGATTCAACCCAAAGGTATCGGTCTTAGAATACAGTGCAAATCTAGACAAACTCAGCAAAGAGGAATTACATGGAGTTCTCATAGCATATGAAATGAGACTTGATGAAGAAGAGGGTACTTCGCATATAGAAATTGCGTTCATTGCATCTAATAAAACTAATAAGGATAAACAAACTTCAATTGAAAAGACATGCACCTGCAACTGTGAAGAAAAGGGAGATGAAGAAGAAGGTCTTTCGGATGAAGAATATGCTTACTTCATGAGAAACCTAAAAATTGGTAAGGGACAATTCAAAGATAAACTTCCATTGATATGTTTCAGCTATAATGAGGTTGGAAATTTTGCAACAAAACGTCCAAACAAAAGTAATGGCAACTCAAAAGGAAAGAAAGGCCTTAAGAAATTCAACAACCAAGGATCCAAAAGGAACTTTCTCTCTAAAGAAGATAGCTCATCATCCGATGAAGACAATGACAGTGAAGAAGAAGCCAATGAGAGAGTATTGTTTATGGCCAAGCACAATAAACCCAAACACAATAAGCAAGAGGTATCAAACAACGAAGAAGAAGGATGGACCATAGACAAATTTTATAAGGAAGAAATCAAGCTTATAAAAGATCTCAAGGTGGAGAAGATCCATTCCAAAACTCTTGAAGAACAAGTTCAAGGTCTCAAAATTGAAGTTGAAGAACACAAATGCATTGAAGAGTCACTTCAAAAGAAGTTGGAAGAAAGAAACCAAGAAAGGGAAGAATTAGAAGCCGAATTAGTCTCGCTGCGTGAGGAAGTGAAGAAAGGAAAAACTATCCTAAACTATGCCAATAGCTCAAGGGCATTGGAATAACTCATCAACAATCAACGATCTTACAACGAAAAAACTGGCATCGGTTACAAAGAAGAGGAAGAAAGACCTTATACAACAAAATAAAATGAACCTATGAGATCTGACATGCATGTAGACTTCATTGGACAAGATTCACAAGAACAACCTTGGAAGACAATTCCTCTACGAAAATTTCCATCCAGGTACCAACATATTTTTTATGGCTACAATTATTCATGTGGAAAATTTGGTCATAAAGCTGTAGAATGTTGCACGTACCCTAGGAAAAAATACAATTCCAGGAGATCTATCAAATATGAACCTCCCAAGGCTCAGCAAAACATCAATAGATTTGAACATTTAAGAAGTAATATTGAATGTTACAAATGTCGAAACTTTGGAAACATAGCCAAAGACTGCAAACTTGAAAATCCTCCAGAAGAATCTTTGAAGCCATAGAATGAACGAACATGGAAGAAGAAGAATAATGATAATTGTGCTCTCTCTTTCAAGGCTCAAAAGAACAAAGATGTGTGGTATGTTGATAGCGGTTTCTCAACGCATATGACTGGAGATAGAAATAAATTTGTATCTATGAAAGAGAAGAAGGACGAAACCATGTCCTTTGGAAATGATGGATCTTCAAATGTTATAGGATCAGGTACTGTCACTCTCGGAAGCAAAGATGCTCTAGCCAAGAATGTTCTATTGGTTGAAAACATGAATCACAATCTGCTCAATGTTGGACAAATGTTGATAAAGGACACACAATATGTTAACTCAAAGTATTGCAATGGAAAATTGTGTGGTGAAACAGCAGCTACGACGAAATAAAACTCAAAACATTATATTTCTAGATAGAAACAACCATGCTCTAATAACTAAAGAGATGATACATTAATTGGTAGCAATGATGATCGACTTGGCAGAAGTTTTACAAAAAGGGTGCAAAGTAATTTTGAGATGTCTTTACTTGGTGACTAACATGTACCAGGGCTTCAAGCCATATCGGCAAGAAAAGGAATATTTACATATGTCCAAACCAAGTACATCCAGAAATGTCAAAATTTAAAATGGAAGATTGCAAACCCATCCTTACTCCAATGGTAACAGGTTTCAAATTGAGCATAGACGACTCATCTAAGGATGTGGATCAAAGGTTGTACAGATCTATGATTGCTAGTCTTCTATATGTAACAGCCTCCTGACCAGATGTTATGCAAGCAGTTGGACAAGTAGCAAGATTCCAATCAGCACCAAAAGAATCACATATTAAATATTCGCCAGCATTGGAATATCTTTGCCAAAATCTTGGGATTCTCCCAAGTTCTCATTATATTTTCCTTTTTTAGAATATAAAGGGGGAGTGGAAGTAGATTACAGGTCTGCAGGATGGTTGTGTGTCAGGGGGAGTGGAAGTGTGTACAAGTCTGCAGGACGGTTGTGTGTCAGCACGAGTGGAAGTGTGTACAGGTCCGAAGGATGGTTGTGTTTCAGGGGGAGAGAATGTTGTAGGAAGAGGTGTCATGATCGCAAGGGGAGTACTTGTGTTGCCATCAATGCCAAAGGGGGAGATTGTTGATCAACGGTTGTCATTGATGTCAACCCAAGCAGCACCGGGGGCTAACCCAATATTGCATGGGAATTTTGACATACCAAATCAATATATTCTGGGTCAATAATGCTTTTGATGGTTTCTACTTGTCGAGATGTTTCCGTTGATATATGGCATGCCATGTAATACTTCACGGCTTGAGAAATATTCATGTTTAAAGTTGTACCCCCATTTAGTGGGCTAAAACCCCATGGGGTTGGGGCATGGGTCATTGAAAAGTCATAATTATTATTTTTTAAGCTCCTATAATCCCTCCCACGTTCACTTTTTGAAGCTCCTCTCAACATAAGAATTCATATAAATTGTGATCTTCATTTCCTCCTTATGCAAGGGATTCAGCCATCTGAAACAGGGCATCATGGAATTTTCGCTCTAATTTTTTTTCTACAAAGCTTTAGAAGATGAAATTTTTATGAGGCGAAGCTGAAATCCTAAGGAAGTTGCAGTAAAAATTTCAGATCAATGTGCGCAATATGTTTGGAGATATGATCTGTGGAAGTCAGGATTTTTGCAGGCTCCTGAAATTCATATCAAATAAGTGACCTTGGTAAATTCGTCATAAATCTCTCTCTGAGTATCGGATTGGAATTCTGTAAAATGTGGCGCATAGTGCACAGTCTTTAATTTTCTCTCTATCAATTTTAGAGACAAATGAAGAAACAGTGACATGTGGTACGCCATACAAGTGCGCTCTGCTGAAACAATCCTTAATTAGGGCATTGTGAGAGATTGGGTATAACTCTCTCTTGAAGAATCCAAATTGGTTCAGACCTGTGGCATTGGAAAGATGACTTAGAGGACTACTGCAAGACCAAAAATCAGATATTGAGGATCTGAAATATCATAGATACACCAGATTCAATATCGAGCTCCTAGAAGGCAAGAAAAAGCTAGATCATGTGTTGTCAAGGATTGCAAAGGACTAGAATTTCTATGGCAGAAAAGTAAAGCAAGGTGCAGTAGAGGGTAGCATGAAAAGAGCAGCAACCAAGGTGCATAAAAGCAGCAAGAAGTTCATCATATGAAGTCTTCAAGTGGACAAAACTGCATACAATCATTGTAAAGGTATCATTGTACTTAGTCATTGTAAATACATTATTGTACAAATTGTACTAGTGTCTATGTACCAAGGGTTGAAGAGGCAGTGTTGGGAGGTCTAGGATCATCATTAGGTGGTTGTGTCAAAGTTGGGGTTCTGGTCTAGTATATCTTCTTCTTCTACATCATTCTATATCATTGTAAAGTGGACCATTTTCCTTGGTATAGGGTCATTCTTCTTTATTCTTCTATAGGGTGGTAGGGTGGTGCTTTAGGGTAGGTTGTAGCTCATTGGGTGTTGGGGCATCCATTCAGTTGACTACTGAAGAATCTCAGGCATTGGAGCGTCCATCGAGTGGGAGATGGAGAAGAATGCTTTTCTAGATTCTAGGAAGTTGGAGCTTTATTTTCATTTGGAGTTGAATATTAAAGAATTATTAGAAAAGCATTAGGTGGTTTTTGCCCCGGAGTGGGTTTCCACCTTAAAAAATGTGTGCTTTTGTGTTCCTCTTGTTTGCTGCTATCTTTGAACAAACATTGATAATAATTTAAGATTAACTAATGCTCTAATTGAAAGGAATACTGATTCACCCCCCCCTCTCAGTATTTCCAACAATTGCAACACAAGAATTACTACAGTTGTTGTTTGTAGCAAAGAGAAGCAAGAGAGTTGCCCAGAAGATGATTCCAAGACAGAGAACGAAAAGATTCCAAGTGCAGGAAGAGAGCTTACATTGTTGGATAGAAATTATGAAGGCTTGCTGGAAAGGGGATTTTGAATGAAATCCATAAGTGAACAGATGAAGTTCACAAAGGAGGAGAAAATGACTGTTGATAGTCATTTCAGAATTTCTGAGAAAGGCCACAACAGAAGAAAGAAGAAGGAAAATTCCAAGGAAAATGGCATATGGAAGCAGTTGACTGATGAAGAATATGAGAGGGAGAAGGATGAGATAGCAGTTCATCTTGATTTATTGATGGAATTTTTGCAAAGAAATACGAAAGACCAGAGACATGGTTGGACCATGAGGAAGAAAGTGAAATGGCATAGACTACAACAAAAGAGGAATCAACAGGTAAATATGCAATTAACAGAAGAGTTGAGGAAGCTTGAGCAGATGATGAGTGTGCAATTGAGACGTGAAGAACTCAGAGAAGTTGAGTTGGAAATGGAAGTTTCCATTTGTGGACCAGAACATGGTGAAATTCTAGGAGAAGAGATTAATGAGAAAGATTTCACGGACTATTGGAATAGTCCAGAACAATTTGAAGATATGTTGACAAGGGAAGTAGATGAGGCTATGAAGCCTTGTATTTTTAAATCTCATCGTTTGTGTATGTTTGCAGGATGTGCAGAAGATGATGGACAGTCTAGTGAAACTGTCACAAAGATGAATAAATCTCTTGAGGTGAAGTATGATGGAGAATGCCTTTCAGAGGAGGAAGGTATTGATTTGTTGCAGTAGAAAGAATTCATAAATGAATTCTTGTTTGGTGTAAGACAAACAGTTGAAGTTGTTATGGAGCTGAAGCATAATGAAAATTCCATAGTGATATTCCAAGGAGGTAAACAAATGAATTTGTTTAATTAAATTGATGACAAAATTTTGTAATGTGATGATACAGACAACAAGATACCTCAGGAGGATTTCCAGAATAAAAATGAAACTGAGAATGAAGGTTGTGATGAAATGCTGGAAAGATTTCACATGGAAATAGAATTCTTGGAAAGGTGGCTCAAGGAACCCGAAGGAGAAGTGAAGCTTACAGAACTTGATATAGAAGAGATTGCAGTTACCATGCATGATAAGGACAAAATGTTTCTAAATTTTATAGAGTTAAGTGAATGCTTTGAATCTTCAAATAATAATGTGGTTGTAGGTACATAAGGCAACATTAATAAATATGATGTTGAAATAAGAGGAATTGAGTAGAAAGTATTTAAAGATGAGATGAAAGATCAGGAGTAGCAAGAAATTTATGTCCTTAGAGACATAAAGGAAACATAAGTATTAATCCAGCAAGATAAAGATGAAAGCAACCAACAATTCAAAAGAGGATTTACTAAAATCCAGAAGGTCTATGATGGGATATTGGTGCTTGCAGCATCAAAAGAGGCCAAAAGGTCTTGCATTTTTAAAACTAATAGTTTGTTGATGAATGTAGGTATAACAACGGACGAGAATTTTGTTACTATAGGGACAGTCAATGACTATAGTTGTGATCAAGGAGAAGTTCTTGATTATTCTTCATTTCAGAAATTTGAGTGTTCAAGACAATTAGAGACGGAAGCATCAGACAAAGAGGAATTACTCTGAGGAATTGGCGAAAGAAATTGTTGGAGAGGCCGACGAAATCCGGTTGATAGAATAAGTGATGCTGATGTACAACCAGTTCGAGATTCTTTCAAAGTTTGGAGACCAAGAGAATGAGTATCAGCGTTTCTACACAAGTATGTAATTCCCGTAATAAATATGGTGTGGTATGGAAAACCGAGAGTTACATTCAATAGTGTTCTGCAAATACTATTATGGGAATTCTGTGCAAAATTACAAAATGGAGTTGATACTTTAAAAGACCAGCGGCAAAACAGAGTTTGGAATCCTGGAGGTAGCAAGTCATTGAGATTTGTGGCTGTCGCATTATTACAGAAAAGTGACAGACCTCATAGACAAGAGTCTATGGAAACTTCTCTACATGGGGAGTCTGATGCAGGAGCATCCTGCTTAATTTTCATTAATTATTTGTGTGATTTAGGGGGTGATGTTTTATTTAATTATTTTATAAATTATGCACATTTTAAATAAATTGAGAGGAAAATTTGAGTGTGAGGTTTATTGTAAATATTCTCTTAATAAAATGAGAATATGAGTTGAAGTTGAGTTGGATAGATAGTTTAGGGATTATGAATTCCTTAAATGGAACTTAGTTGAGTCAAAAGAGGGATAAAGCTATTTTAGAATTTGGTTGAGTTATTTTTGGAGGAAATCATGGATTCAAATTAATCCATAATTATGTATAAATATGAGCTTTGTGTGAGGATGGAGGACAGAGAGATATATAGAGAAATGGTGTGAGATTTTATGTAAAGGGAGAGAGCCGAGAGGTCCACAAATGTAATATTCAGCAAAGAAGGGTTTGAATTTGTAATTTTCATGTTTTATTATAAGAAAGTACTTTATCTATTTTTTCTCTCTCTTCTTATATATATTTTGTATTGAATCTAAGTGATTTTATGAAGATTTATGTTGAGAATTTCATGATCAAGGGAACACACACTCCATTGTGCGCAATATTATGAAACTTGCAGAATCTCTGCATCAATAAGAAAAAAAGTTTAAGTAGTTTAAAAATACTTATTCAGCCCCCTCTTAGTATTTTTCCTAACAAGTGCTATAGTCCTTGACGAGGCAAGGACTAATAAGACAACTAATTGTTGTTTATTTTTTCTTATCCAAGTATTTTTTATATATTCATCAAATAAAAACACATTTCAAAATGGGAAAATGGACACTTTGAAATAGGAGCGTTGTAATTTCTATAGTTTTTATTATTATCATACAAGTTTCGCAATCAGTAGTGTTCTTACTAATACTCTATATAAATAACAAACTTAGTATTCATACTTCACACTTATTCCAAATGACCAAACATATTTATTCATTTTTTAATTTTAAAATTATGAAAGTGCGTGTTAAGATTATTATCTCTCCGAGTCAATATTTATCAATATATATGCTAGTTGTTAGAACAAGTCAATAAAAGTAGGAAGTTTATTTCTTCTAAATTGTTTTGTCAATTAAGTAATGTAAATAAATTTCCTTTCAATCAATTGTGTTCAAAGAGGAAAGTTTAAAACAATTGTTACATTTTGTAAAGTAAGAATGAAAGGTGAAATGAGTTCTTACTATATTTTATAAATAATAATAATAATAAATTTTAATATAGTTAATAAAAATAATGAAATTATTTGGAATTACACTCTAATGCATATGAGTACTCTTGCATCATACAACTATGCATCCATCCTTTTTTGTGATCACTATGACCCATTTTTGCGGATTGCGATATCAAAGTGTTGTCAAATTTGCATAATAGTATTACTATTTGATTAAGTATGGTAGCATTTATATTTATTGAGTGACCTTTGTATTATTTAACATGATACAATTAATATTCTCTATGTTAATATTTTTCTATCAAATACACAATAGAAACAAAATGGTGTAACATTATCCCTCTTTAAAGGAAAGTATAAATAATAGTTCTAATTTACTCGAGAAACAATGATTTGAACACCCATGTTGTATTTTTTAAATTTACTAAAACCAACTACAAGATGTGGATTTTCACATTTATTTTGTTGCAAAAAGTCCAAGAATTAGCTTCAAATGAACATTTTATTTTGAAAACTATTACTTGACACATGAATATTTTATTGAAAGTTATACCTTAGATTTCTTGAATATGATGTGCACTTCTTTGTATATTATTAGGGAAATTACCATTAGTTTGAAATTGTGTTTTTCTTGTTTTTATTTAGTTATTTGTGTTTTGTTGCAAACATATATTTTGATTTCAATTTCATTCACTAATATTTTTTTGGTGATTTATTCTTAAATTCATAGACATAACCTTCACATAGATTAACATATACATGTGATTGCATGTTAGGTCTCTATAATATTAGTGTAGCCCCCTTATTTTTATTGTTGTGCCCATGTGGTCCCCATATTGTTATTATTATGCCACATAGAATCACACTATTGTTATTGTTGTGCAATTACATTATTATTGTTATATAGGCTCTTATCATATTGTGATCCTTTAGACTCCTATATATAGAATGGAGGTTTTTTCATTTGAATCATCAAATAATTGTTCATGTATGTAATGTAAAGGAGGTTGCTCTAAGTCGTTGATATATATTTTCTTCTATTTTGTGAGCTGATTGCATAAGAGTTGGTATCAGAGCTTTGGATTCTAGGGTTTCACTTCCTCAAAAAGGCCAGCTTGGAATTTTCACTATAATTTTTTTTTCTACGCAGATTTAGAAGTTGAAATTTTGACCACGTGGAGCCAAAACATTGGTGAACTTTTTGTAAAACTTTTAGATCTTGGTTCACTATAGTTTCATAGATATAATCCGTGGAAGTTATGGTTTTTGCTGGCTCCAAAATTCAATATAAGAAATGTGACTTAGGGAAAATCATCATAACTTTCGTTTCAGGAATTAAATTTGAATTATGTAAATAGTAGCTAAAATTGCACAAATTTTAGTTTTTGTGTAGCAATTTCAGGGTTGAAGGTAGAAACAATGACATGTGGCACTCTGTACAAGTTCGCTCTACCTAAACAGTCTATAATTAGGTCATTGTGGGAGATCGGGCATAACTCTTTGTTGAAGACTCTAATATCTATCTGACTTATGGGGTTGGAAAGTAGATTCAAAGGGATACAATAGGACCAAATTTCAAACCTTGGAGATCCTAAATTACAAATTTACAACCATTTCAAGATTGAGCTCTTAAAAACAAGAAAAATATGTGTATTTTTGTTTTTAATTGCATAAATTGTAAAACTGTTTGAAGTGATTCTAAAGGCATATTGAAGCATATATATCAGTATTGGGTTATAAAATTCCTCCAAAACAATATAATTCCACACCCATTAAGCCCTCTAAAAGCTCTACTATGATGCATGAAGAGGAAGACTTGCAACATGATATCTCAAAATTATGGTACCAAGTGCAGCAAATTTCTCTCTCACTAAGAACAACCAAAGATGAAATAAAAGGTGACGTGAATAGTTTAAAATTAGACATGGAAGTTTTGAATGAGGACATGAAATATAATATGGATGGTATAGAAGAAAAAATGAAAGGAAATATGGAATATTTGAAGAATGGTTTAAAAGTAGATTTGACAAAGTTGCTAGAATAAATGCTTCTTAATGGCGAAAGGTATTAGATGAAACAAACGTTGAGAAAAAAATAAATGTTAATCGTGATTTCATAGACTCTAATGTTGGATTGAAGACCCACCTATTCCAAATATCGATATGAGGAAGTTAGATGGCAAGGATCCGGTAACATGGATACTACAGATGGAAAAATATTTTAATCTCCATAATGTGCAACACACACAAAAGGTACACGTTGAAACTTTATATTTAGAACACAATCAACGTGTATGGTGATGACTTTGTACTCATAAATCACTGGTCACTTGGTCAATTTTAATAGAGGAAATAATAGCACATTATGAGGATACAAAGAGCAACACCTTATTTAGCCAATTGATAAATATCAAACCAAAGGGATTAACGGCAGAGCACATTGAGGACTTCCAAAAAATTGAATATAAGGATAAATGATATTCCAGAAGAGAATAGGATTGATGTCTTCATAGGGACTTTAAAGGATAACATCCAACATGAGGTTCACCTTTTGGAACCTGATTCATTGGAGAAGGCATTCGGGTTGGCCAGAAAAATTGAAAGAAAAATTATGGAAAAAAGGAATCCTACCACTCATAACTATAAATATGGAAGTGTTGTCACTCCTAGCCTTCGACAACCTACAAGGTTGACACCACAACAATTGGAAGAAAAAATAACAAAAGGGATTTTCTACAGTTGTGATAGAAAATACACTAAAGTTCATAAGTGTTTTGAGAAAAAAATATTTTACATAGATTGTGAAGAGGAGGAAAAAAAGGAACAAGAAACTTCAAAATAAGAGGATATACACCAGGAGCCAACCTTAGAGAAAGAAGAAATGAATCCTACCATATCTTGAAATGTATTGGCAGGAATTACTAGTCCTCAAAATCTCAAGATAGAAGGACATATCAAGAAGAAAAAGGTAACAATGTTGATTGATTCAGGTAGTACCCATAATTTTATTCATTGTAAGGTAGCTAATGAATTTAATTGCTTCCTATACCCAATATCAGAGTGTCAAGTGATGGTTGCAAATGGAGGAACTACAAATAGCTCTGGAAAGTGCCAAAATATCAAGCTAACCATGGAGGATTATGTATTGAATAGTCCAATGCTCTCAATTTTCAATAACTTTTCTTGATTTTTTTTTGGGAAGGAAAGGAACTTGAATTAAGAGGTATTGCAGGGAAACCGAGAAAGATAATTAGCTATAATGGCATGAAAAATATTCTAAATACATAACAATGTGGCATAATTACACAATTATGCTCACTAGAGGTTCAAACATCAATTTAATCTATTTCTCTAGATCTCCAAAAGATCTTGGACAATTTGTTATGAAGGTAAATCCTCTCTGCGGACAGAGACGATCCCTCTAGCCCTAGGGTGGGTCTAGTAACAAAAGGACACGCTAAAGTGTTGCTTCCTAGTTAATGAATGAACAAAAGACACGGTAGATTGACCTACCTTGGATCCAACGTTGTCAATGTTGTAGAAAGAGTAGTGGCCTCTCGCTCCTGCCTTGGAAAATCACGATCCGTTCACTGTCATGCTCAGATACCTGCACATAGGACAAAGAACAAGAACAACATATGACAGAATAGTTTCACTCACAACTATTAACGAGTCAAAGATGAATAAACATATCACATCAAATAAACATCATAACACAATAGTGGAACCAAACAGTAGTAATGTATATTAATGAGTAGAAGGAAAAGTACAACCGATGCTTTGACGTCGTAGTCTCCTCCAGCGGGGTTCAGACAAAGCGCGTCTCAAATGTTGGTCAAGGAATTCAAACTCAAGCTCTCTTAGAAGTCATCGACTCGAGCGCTCTCAACACAATATTTCTTACTCTATCTTCTCTAGCAGCTTAGCTATAGTATAATTCTCCTAGTTCAGCTATTTTGCTATAATGTGTTCAGCTAGCTTCTACTAAAAGATATATTTTATTTATAGAGGAAAGGGAGGAGGTTGGGATCCATACAAAGGTGGGAGGGAGTCCTATCCTTTAGGATTGTTCCAAGGAAGGTGGAAACTACTAACTAAAGGAAGGAGTCCGTGGTTGTTTCAGTTCAACCACTCCTAATGACTCATCCCCGAGGCGGTTGGAATGGAAGCTCCACCTCTATTTTTAAAAAGCATTCCATAAAAAACTTGGCGTGGGTGTCTAACTGGCACAAAGTGCCAAGTGGCATAGGCTCAGTGTTAAATTTCCTGGTCGGTGCGAGGGTGTAACAGGCTACTTGCGCCAAGGCAAAAATAGGGATTTTCATAGCTCTGCTTAGGGAAATGTCAACAAGAAGAATATTGCTTTCATCAAAAGGGATGCAAGGATGGTATTTTCAAAGCATGACACTGCTTATTGGTCACAAAAACGAACCTCCAATGTGCGAGTTGGGGATTACAGGGATAGTGACAAAATGCTGTGTAACATATGCCCCTAAAGTATGAAGTCCGAGAGAGAGGGAGGGATGAAATGATTTACTAGAACTTGTTTGAATCAAACACCGCTGTCAGAAGACCTGAAATTACAAATAAAACTGATATCTGTGATACATGAATCATGTGGCATGAGCGCAACCATCCATAATAGAGTATATAAAAACTGAGATCTGAGGTATGGACACAACCATCTAGTAGGAAGGATCAATAAATAGACTCATGTATGGTCGCAACCATCCAATCAAGAGAGCCATTTAATAAGTCATAATAAACAACAAAAATCTATAGCCTGGAGTTTATCAAACAAAACCCAGGGTCTTGCACTCCATCTCGACCCAAAAAAGTACAATTTCAAGCATGCGAATGTATGAGCTGAAGTAAAAAATGCAGGAAAATCGTCTGATTACCAGTCAATGATGAAATATATTAAGAGACGAGAGAGAAACCACTAATGATGATGATGGCCCTCAAGGTACAAAAGGTAAAATCTACGAAATGTGAAAAATGATCCGACGTCGAACATCCGCAGAATCACTCGATCGAAGGCCAATGATGTGAACCTTGCGTCGAATGAAAAAAACCTGCCATTGAGGCATGCAGGCTCCAAGGTACCAGAAGGGAGTCTCTAGATCAAATTACTGGATAATGAGCTGAAGTCGACAGGAAGTGACCTGGTCAAAGGAGGGCCATAATTTTTCCCACATCATCGACACGAGACAAAGGAACATGATGAAAGTGGATCAGGACCAACAGGAGATCAGAGGAAGGTTGACAACTGCAGAGGAAAACTTCTCTTGAACATATTAACATCACAACACTGGATTTGGCAGTCTTTGACATCAAAGGATCTGAGGTCATGATGACATGGAAAAGAGAAGATGAGAGGTCAAAAGAGATTACCCAAACCCATGGAGGCAAAAATGACGAAATGAGATGTCCCCAACCCGACAAAAATGCAGACAAGTTCCATTTCAAGAGCGACATACTGCCAACATAACTAAAACTTGGTTCCATTTTTCCCCAGCATTTCTGGCGAGTACCCCAGTTATTTTTAAAACAAGCTCAAAGGGGATAGCATATGCTTGCACTATAATTTTTTCCTTCGGAAAAATCCAACAAGTACATTTTACGAGCCCTATGAAGGAGGAACTCGAATAACGTCATGGTGACGAATTCTGATGTCATCAGGGTTTAATGAGTCTAACAAAGGAAGAACTCGGCATCTTTTCATGTTGAGAGAGTTTGAAAAGAAGGTAGAAAAGAAAACTCCAGCAATCCCTTTTCGTAGGTAGTCTCACAGATCCGAAAAGGTAGAAAACTGTGTTTGAGAGAACCTCTTAGTTGCGATAGGCTAAGGTATTCCTTTTTCGTAATTAATGCATTCCAACCCAAAAAAGGGTTAAATGTATACTGGGTAGATATCGTTTCGCAGCCATTTAACGAGTTCAAAACGACAAGAATCTCTGCAATCTTTTCAATTTTAGAGGGTCAGAAAAGATCTGAAAGATGACTCCAGTAGTGACTTTTTCGTGTTTTTACCGAGTTTGAAAAAGTATAAAATATAACTCGTTACTTCATCATTGTTGCATGAAAAACCTGTTGCTGCACAAGAGACATGTGTAAAACCCATTTCTCGAAAATAATATAATAAAATAAATGAAAAACATGCGTTAAAACCTAATTAGGGTTGTGAAAAAGTTATAAAATGCCAAAAATGGTAAAAATAATTACTTTTCACTTTTTACCTCTTGTGGAGAAATAGTTACCCATTTCACTGTGCGATCTTGCGGTGACGATAGCGGCCAATCCAGTAGACCAATCGCAAATCTGTCGACTCCAGGTAAGAGTCAAGATCCGTCTTGTCATTTAAGTCATTTCTTGCTTTCTGCAATTGTCAATTTCGAATTTTGGGGGAGGAAATGTAAAAATTAGGGCTTCGCAGTTGACGTGGGTTTTGGGCACAGAGTCGCGCCAACCGTCCGATTTTTTATACTAGGGCATGCCCATTGGCGTGACTGTTTGGGAAACAGTCGCGCCAACGGCGCAAACCATTTCTAGGCAAAATGTGGATCAAATACCCCAATTGTTTACAGATTTAAGGTTCAAAATTGACTAATACCACTCATATGAATGTGTTTGTAGGTAGAAAAAATAAAAATGGTCATTGAATGGAAAGAAGAGCAACATAGCGAAGAAGATGAGCTAGCCATGGAAAATGAGAAAGTCATGGAAGCTCTCAGAAACTGTGGTCTAAAAAAATTCTTCCTACCATGATGTCTCCGAGCCCAACCAGAGTTATTACAGTATCTGGTCAACATTTGGGATGAAAATCAAGAGAAGTTCATCCTTCAGGATCAAGAACTTTAGATTGATGTCTCTGACGTGTATTTCATCACAGGATTATTGCAGAGGGGAGCACCACCAATCCTAACCGGTACCTGACCCTGCATGGAAAACATGACCATGGTGATAGACAGGGTATTTCCAGGAGCACGAAAGGGATTAGGTAGTGGGAAAGTTGATATACAAACTATCCTAGATTTGACACTACGTGTGGTGTTACATACCATCACACGGGCTGCGGGATCACAAGCACCGCACGAAGCAACAAAGACATAGTTGCTTCTTATTGTAGACTGCATGGCACCAACCATCTATAATTGGGCAGAGGTCGTGACCATAAATATGAAGCGCCAACTAACCAAATTCAAGAAGACCAAACTGAAACAATTTGGTTATGGATCTATTCTGGTGTCGTTATTTCTGGAACGACTGATCAGGAGATCAAGTCTCTTGTAGAAAAATGCTCAAAAATGAAGGTTCTCAGAATTGGTCAGAACCAGATCGACTGGAAAGAGCTCAGAAAAATGATCCTGTAGACGTGAACGACACTGAAAACCGAAGCCGTATGAGGAAGATATTCAGCTTTGAAGTTTGCCAATTTCAGTAAAAATATGGCCAAATTTGACTTTATAATAAAATTATTTTTATTAAAAAAAGAATATTCCACAAAATATTTTAGGAATATTCTGCAGAATATTTCGCAAGCAGCCAATTGGTGGGTGCCACGTGGCCAACCCGAAGGTCGCCACGTGGCCCCAAGAACCAAACGAAATGGCAATTCAAAATTTGTTATGGCGCGGTAGGATTCGAACGCGGGTCGGGGCGGAGCCAACTGGGCGGCCCAACCACTGGGCCAACGACAAGTCTTGTTTATCATTGTCGGAAGTTTATATTTAAACGTGAAAGTTGTTTAAAATGGGGCCCTAAAGGGGCCAGCCCCTCCGCATAGAACCTCCCACTCCAAACCAGGGCGTTAACTCATTGGCGCGTTATGTGTGGGTTGTCGGTCACGTGGAGCGGGGAGTTTTATTTAATACACCACTCTGTTATATGGTTGCAACTTTATATTAATCCGCATTAAACTCAAGCTATCAACCACCTTTGCCGACGGGTGCGGTCATATGACTCGTGACCCTTATCTCTTCAGCCCTCAACGAACTGGCCATGAATTCGGCGGTTCCCCAAATTTAGCACCGGACTCCAATTTTGTCGGCGCTATCTAGCAGTTAGCCAGACTTAGCTGGAGTTATTCTAGGCCAAACTGGCAGTCTGAGTAAATGTGGCATAAATTTGGCTAGGAAAGTCCATTTGGGACGAATTTTTTTTGATTTTGGGGTATTGAAGCATTCTGGAGCTATTGGGACAGGTTGTAGAGCCATCAGGGTGCTCTATCAGTGATTTTACCAGCGATTTTTGTTGTGGAGCCACCAGGGCCTAATGAAAGATCCGCTGTGTTGGACTATACTCATCCATTAGAGGTGAATGAATAGTCGATTTATATTGATTTCAGTCTTTTGTTTCTGAATATGCAGCTAATTTTTCCTTTTGAGGCTTTCTACACAGTGTAATTCTTAATTTGAGCATTAATGAAAGAGGGAAAAGCCTAATTAGAGGCTTTTGGACCCAGCAGAGGTAGCCCAAGAGAGGGGTGAACTGCTTAAACAAATTCTTACTGTTATGCTGTGCATTTTTGCTGTTATATTTCAGATTTTGCTTCATTAAACAGTAAATTTTCATAAGTACACTTTTCCCAATCAGACTTATATAGTGAACACAAATCCTTAGTTTCACTTCAAACCACATTACTTCCTTTGCAGAATACTTGAACTTTCTTATTCACACATAAAATTTTGATTAATGAATACTTTGCACATAAACAAATACTTTCATTGATCAGATCTATTTCAGTGTTTACATTATATTTCTTTAGGTAGAGCCAGTTTGTGGGCCAGAAGCTTCTGGTTTCATCCTTTCTAGTAAAGGTGAAATAACTAGCAAAAACCCCCTACTGTCAATATCTGTATAAGAAATACTTTGATCTCTCAATTTCAGATCAGATTGGTATCAGAGCTCTAGGTTTTGCTTAAGAGTTTGTGAAATTTGTGCAAGAAGATTGTGTTATTATGCAAATTTGATGCTTACTAGGCTGAAATTGAAAAGAGGGGAAGGTCAATTGGTTAGAGAACAAGTTAATCCTCAAACAAGGAGGGCTAGAGTGCCATTATATCCACCTTCCATTTCATCCTCATTAGCCTTAGAATCAGCCACAAACATGTCTTCCAGAGAAAGAGAAGTACATGAGGAAATGGATCCCAAGGAAGAAGAAAGAGTCTTTAGAAAATCTTTCTTGGACATGACCGAGATGGTTAGGATCCTATACCAGGAGAGAAATGATAGGATTTCTGGAGAAGGGTTTATAAACCAAAGAGAAGAAGGAGATTATTCAGGAGGGAAGAAAGACAAGGATGAGTCTAAGAAAGGGAATGGAGGAAATGGTGACCCTTCATCTCCATCGTCATCCTCTTCCTCCACATCATCCTCTTCTACTTCTGTTAATCAGTCACACAAAACAAAAACATCTCTTAAAAATCCTTTGTTAAAGCTTGATGTGAAGTTTGAGTTGCCGATGTTTAATGGTGATGTGAATGCAGAAAAATTGGATAACTGGATTAGACAGCTGGAATTCTATCTAAGGATTCAGAATTTTCATGATGATGAAACAAAAATCCAATTATCCTCTTTGAGAATGGATGGAGCAGCTTTGGTTTGGTGGGAAGCCAAGACCAGAGAGGAAATTAAAAAGCATGGTAAGATAACTCTAACTTGGAATGAGTTTATTACAGCTATTAAGAAACAATTTTATCCTCTTGCTCATATTCAGAAAGCAATCATGAATTGGCAAAATTTTAGGCAACTTAAGGGTCAAAATGTGCAAGATTATACTCAAGAGTTTAGAAGGAGAGCACTTCTACTTGGGGTAGACTTACAAAGTCAAGACACCTTGTTAAAATACATAGGAGGTTTGCACAATTACCTTCAACATACTATTCTAATGTTCAATCCTACCAGCTTAGATGAAGTCTGTGTGCAGGCTACACATTTAGAAGCTAGAGGAAATAATACTTTTGATGAGGATAGTAATTTCAAAAAAAAAGGAAAGAAGAGAGTTGCAAATTCAAGAAAAGAAAAAGGAAAGTTCTTTTGCAAGAACTTTTCAAAGACAAGTCATGATGAAGATCATTGTTGGAAGCTTCATCCTGAACTGAAACCAAAAAAATACAAGAACAAAAACAAGACCAAAGAAAAGGAGAAAACTGTAGCAACAGTTGAGCAAGACTTAGGGTCAGACTCAGGAGATGAGACAAAAAGCATAGCCATGGTTTTAAAGAACATTAAGGGTAAAGAAGTGGTGCAAGACACAATTCCCAGTTCTAGCTCTTTGAATTGTCACAAATATACTCATGAAGAAAATAGGAGGATAGAGCTTTTCCATGTGAGGGTAATTTCAAAACATACCAAAATTGACACACTATTTGACAGTGGGTCACAAGCGAATCTTATATCTGAAGACTTGGTCAAGCAGCTTAAACTTGAGACCATTCCACATTCGAAGCCTTATCCACTTGGATGGATATGCAAGGATGCCAATTTGCAAGTCTCAAGGAAGTGAATATTGCGCTTTGCAATAACTGCACACTTTATTGACACAGTGGAACTTGATGTGGTGCCGCTTGATATCTCAGGTATTGTTTTGGAAAGTCCTTATTTATTTGACAGGAAGGCTATCTTTTATCGCCATGAAAACAAGTATCACTTGTTCAAAGATGGTAAAGAGTACATTGTGAGAGCTCACAAGAAGAATAGGGAATCTTCTTTACTCCATGCAAGTCAATTGAAAAGACTGGTTAATGCAAGTCAAAGTCTAACTTTGTTAATGTTGAAACGACCAGATTTTGAGCATTCACCTTTTTATGATGTTGCTAATGATTTTTCTAAGTTTGATAACAGTTTGTATTTGAAAAAAGATGATGTTATATTGCGCAAATTACCTTTTGGGTCATCCAATGCAGTGAATTAAGTGTCAAAGCAAAGCAGTGCAAGCAAGAAGGACACACAATTCAGCATGGGACAAAGTTGGTTTCAGAATGGTAAAATTCGCCACGGGAACAATTTGCAAGGTGAAAGTTACTTTAAGTCTTCTGGGAAATTTGATCAGTGCAAATTTTTTTTATTTTTATTTTTTTATTTTATTTTTATTTTATTTTATTTTTATTTTTTATTTTTATTTTTATTTTTCTGTAGATTACAATTTCTGTTCTGCAAATTTTAATCATTTTCATCATGACTCCATCAATATTAGCAATGGTCGATCAGTTGATTCCAGAGACAGATTATCATTTTCTCAAAAGCTCCATTTTATGAAATCGGGTAGATTTCAGTTATTCAAGGGTGGAAGAGTGGAGAATCAGTCTCCACATCATCAGTTTCAGTAATCAGAGAGATTTTGGGGTCCAAAAGCTTCCCATTTGGGAGGTGTGATCAGGAGATCAAGTCTCTTGTAGAAAAATGCTCAAAAATGAAGTTGCTCAGAATTGGTCTACTAGATCAAATGGAAAGAGCTCGGAAAAATGATCCTGTAGACGTGAACGACACTGAAAACCGACGCCGTATGAGGAAGATATTCAGCTTTGAAGTTTTCCAATTTCAGTAAAAAGATGGCCAAATTTGACTTTATAATAAAATTATTTTTATTAAAAAAATAATATTCCACAGAATATTCTAGGAATATTTCGTGGAATATTCCATAGAATATTCTAGGAATATTTCGTGGAATATTCCACAGAATATTCTGTGGAATATTCTGCAAGCAGCCAATCAGTGGGTGCCACGTGGCCAACTCGGAGGCCGCCACGTGGCCCCAAGAACCAAACGAAATGGCAATTCAAAATTTGTTATGGCGCGGCAGGATTCGAACGCGGGTCGGGGCGGAGCCAACCAGGCAGCCTGACCACTGGGCCAACGGCAAGTCTTGTTTATCATTGTCGGAAGTTTATATTTAAATGTGAAATTTGTTTCAAATGGGGCCCTAAAGGGGCTAGCCCTTATGGGCCAGCCCCTCCGCATAGAACCTCCCACTCCGAACCAGCGCGTTAACTGATTGGCGCGCTATGTGTGGGTTGTCGGTGTTGTGTAACCAGCTCCAAAAATAGAATAAAATAGATATCAACACCTTAGAAATAAGCCACTTCGAGGGGGCAACCTCCAATACATTACATAAGTGAAAAATTCTTTGACGATACAAATGAACAAAACCTCCTTCTATATATAGGAGTCCATGGGGCCACAATATAATCCTAGTGGGGCCACAATGTAATCCTAGCCGACCTAACAATAATAATGTAAGGGCACAATAATAACAATATGGGGGTTACAGGGGTACAATAATAACAATAAGGGGGGCTACACTAACATAATAAGGGCCTACACTATTAATATAGGGACTTAACATGCCCCTCTCCTTCAAACAAGTGTTGTCCTCAACGCTTGATTATTTCTTGATGCTTCTGTATAAAATTCTCATCCTCCCATGTGAAATCTTCTATAGGAAAGTTCTTCCACTTGCTGAGATACTCTGAAATTGATCATACTTGTCGAGTTCTTGTTTCTATGACTACTTCATAACTTCTTTCGATGTCATGTTGATCTTCCTGTTGTTTCATTAGATTCTGCACCAAAGTTGGGTTATCCTTTGAGAGTTGGAGAACTTGTTGTTGATGCTCGATGTGATCTTCCACTAATTTATCATCCATATTTGCTATTATTTGATCCTTCAAACTATCCAACTTAGCCTCCATTTATGCTTTTAAACCATCTATTTCATCTTCAATTGCTCTTCGTAAGATCGAAACTTGTTGCACTTGGTACCGTAATTTTGATATCTCATACTGCAACTATTCCTCTTCATGCATCATAGTATAGCTTTTTGAGGGATTAATGGGTATGGAATTATTTTTACGGGGCATATTTTAGAACCCAATACTGATATATATAATATGCCCTTGGAATCAATTCAAATTTATTATTCAAACAAGACTTATGCAATTCGGAAAAACAAATACACACCTTTTTCTTGATTTTGAGGAGCTCGATATTGAAATTGGATTATCTCTATTATTGCAGAACTTCAATATTTGAATTTAAGTATAGATGTAGCCCTCTGAATTTTCTTTTGAATGCCACAGGTCTGACCTGATTTGGATTCTCCAAGACAAAGTTGTGTCCAATCTCCCACAATGACCTAATTATGGACTGGTTCAGTAGAGCGAAATTGTATGACTTTCCACGTGTCACTGTTTCATCCTTCGTCTCTAAAATTGATAGCCAAGAAACCACAGTCCATGCACTTGTGACCAATTTTTACGGCACTCCAATATGATTCCCAAAGAAAGAGTTATTGAACTTTTCCCACAATCGCCTCTTTGAGATGAAATTCAGGAGCTTGAAAAAACACTACCTTCCACAGATCATATCTCCAAAAATATTGCGAACCAAGCTCTGAAATTTTTTGAAGAATTTCGTCAGGATTTCAGCTTCGCACCATAAAAATTTCAGCTTCTGAACCTTCACAGAAAAAACGTTATAGCGCAAATTCCACGATGACCTGTTTAGGAGCTTGAAAAACGACCTAACTTCCACAAATCATATCTCCGAAAATATTGCGAACCAAGCTCTGAAATTTTTAGACGATCTTCCTCAGTATTTTGGCTTCGCACCCTAAAAATTTTGGCTTCTGAAACTTCATAAAAAAAAAATTATAGCGAAAATTCCACGATGACCTGTTTTGGAGCAGCGAAACCCTAGAATCCAAAGCTCTGATACCAAATGTTGTGTAACCAGCTCCAAAAATAGAATAAAAGAGATATCAACGCCTTAGAAATAAGCCACTTCTAGGGGGCAACCTCCAATACATTACATAAATGAAAAATTCTTTGATGATACAAATGAACAAAACCTCCTTCTATATATAGGAGTCCATGGGGCCACAATATAATCCTAGTGGGGCCACAATGTAATCCTAACCGACCTAACAATAATAATGTAAGGGCACAATAATAACAATATGGGGGTTACAGGGGTACAATAATAACAATAAAGAGGGATACACTAACATAATAAGGGCCTACACTATTAATATAGGGACTTAACAGTCGGTCACGTGGAGCGGGGAGTTTTATTTAATACACCACTTTGTTATATGGTTGCAACTTTATATTAATCCGCATTAAACTCAAGCTATCAACCACCTTTGCCGACGGGTGCAATCATATGACTCATGACCCTTATCTCTTCAGCCCTCAATGAACTGGCAGTGAATTTGGAGTTTCCCCAAATTTAGCACCAGACTCCAATTTTGTCGGCGCTATCTGGCAGTTAGCCAGACTTAGCTAGAGTTATTCTAGGCCAAACTAGCAGTCTGAGTAAATGTGGCATAACTTTGGCTAGGAAAGTCCATTTTACCAACGATTTTGGTTGTGGAGCCGCCAGGGCCTAATGAAAGATCAGTTGTGTTGGAATATACTCATCCATTGGAGGTGAATGAATAGTCGATTTATACTGATTTCAGTCTTATTTTTCTGAATATGCAGCTAATTTTTCCTTTTGAGGCTTTCTACATAGTGTAATTCTTAATTTGAGAATTAATGAAAGAGGGAAAAGCCTAATTAGAGGCTTTTGGACCCAGCAGAGGTAGCCCAAGAGAGGGGTGAACTGCTTAAACAAATGCTTACTATTATGCTGTGCATTTTTGCTGTTATATTTCAGATTTTTCTTCATTAAACAGTAAATTTTCATAAGTACACTTTTCCCAATCAAACTTATACAGTGAACACGACTCCTTAGTTTCACTTCAAACCACATTAATTCCTTTGCAGAATAATTGAACTTTCTTATTCACACATAAAATTTTGATTAATGAATACTTTGCACATAAACAAATACTTTCATTGATCAGATCTATTTCAGTGTTTACATTATATTTCTTTAGGCATAGCCAGTTTGTGGGCCAGAAGCTTCTGGTTTCATCCTTTCTAGTAAAGGTGAAATAACCAGTAAAAGCCCCCTACTGTCAATCTTTGTATAAGAAATACTTTGTTCTCACAATTTTAGATCAAAGACTACCCATTTTTCAGCGATAGGAGGTCATAGTCCTGACACCACCAGCGAGAGAACCACAGATGGCTTGATGGGAAGATTTGATGCCAAGGGCAGGGGGCAGTCAACAGATGTCCTGGAGACCAGAATTATTTGATTGGCTCCGATGACAACCGATTGTTGTGGAGGACTAGCCCTACTCTAGTACAGATTTCATTGGTGATCTGGACCTCCCACTCCCAGAGGGAGAATATTGGGATGAAGATTTGGGTAAGACTTATTTTTTAAAGTTTTATGAGTATTATGATTTATTTATTTATTTATGGATGTTCTGACATTAAATCCATGTAAATGTAGACGTTGGCCCAGAGAGACCTGCCAGCATGTCACCAATACCGAGGCGAATCCCTCACGATTTTGACCCTCAAGGCTAGGGCGGCGAGGAAAATGAGATAGTGCGCAACCTGGAGGGGATCACAGGAGGAGTCCTGGATTATGCACGTTTTGACGATGTTCGTCGCGCCTACTAGAGACATACCATAGGGATGCCCAGCTGAATTCACCACTTGATGAGGTGGATAGTATGGGCAGTGACATGTTATCACGAGCACCATGCTGATTAGACACCTAGGTTTTATTTTATCTTCATATTTGAGAGACATGATGTCTCAGGATGTAACAGAAGCACACATATATTTTTTGAAGTTATGATGCACACAGTTGCAAGCATACGATATATATATATATATATATATATATATATATATATATATATATATATATATTTCCCTACATGGATATTTTACATATGATGATGCTTTTACAAATTATGTAAATGTCTATCTAATACAAGTTAGCCACTGTATCAGTTAATGTGTTCATTCGTCTAGGAATATATTGATAGGTAATAAAATTAGAATGTCTTTCCATCAAACGAATACGTAAATAAAATCTCAAAATATGCAGAATTCTAACTGAATAATGATTATTTAGTTGCAGAACGACAAGCTGTGAATCTAGATTTACAAGCAATGCGCGTATGATGAGGTTGATCGCCTTGGTTAATAGCTCAATGACAACGCTATATTCAACGACATTGTTTGTAGTTCGTCCTAGACAAATACCTTGTAGATCTATCAAATCACCAGCAGGATCATAAATTACCTAGGCTGCTGAAGACAAATTCCTAGTACTACGGGAGGCACCATCCGCGAAATCGACATAAGGGGTAATAGACATTTGCATAATAAGAAAGACCCAATAAGCAGGAAATGCTCACAAAGCACATAAAACCAAAAACATGTACAAAAATTAAAACAACACCTATGTACACCTATTACGCATGAATGACTCACACATAATATTTCTTGAGATACAACCCATTTCTGGGATGTTCAAGGGCATGACCTTCGTAGTCAATTAGCTCATAGGCCCCATTCTGAAACACACATTTAATGATGTAGGGTCCATGCCACATAGGTTGAAATTTTCCTGCCCCCAGCTTATCACAAGCTTGGTCATACAGGAGGACAAGATCTCCTTCAAGGAAAGAATGAGGGGAAACTGATTGATCAAAATGAGCTTTGACCCGCTTTTTCTGTGCTTCAATAACGAGAGCAGCAAAGCGGCGGGTTTCATCCAGCCTTTCTAAATAAAGGAGACACTCTTCTTCTGGAAAAGTATTCGGCAGTAATTCAACAACCAACTTGAGAGAAGGTATTTCACATTCAATCGGGAGAGTAGCTTCTAGGCCATAAACCAACTAGAAAGGAGTACCCGGTTGCGTTCTTAATTGAGGTTCGGTATGCCCAAAGAGCCGAAAATAACATGAGATGCCAATTTGATTTGTGGATCCCAATCGTACGTTGAAGCATTGTGACAAGGACTTTGTTCATAGCTTCAACTAGGCCATTGGCTTGAGGGTAGTACGACATTGAGCTGTCGTGATGTAGACCCAACTTAGAAGTCAACTCCGCCACCATATAATGCAAAAAATGGGAACCATGATCGGTAACGATGGCTTGAGGGACATCAAACCTAGCAATGAACTGAGCAACTGTCTTACTGTCAGCGGAAAGTGTAGGCATTTCTTCGGCCCATTTGGTGAAGTAGTCCACGGCTATGATAATATAAGCATGCCCCCCGACCGAGTGAGGGTTACACGTCATAAAATCGATGCCCCATTTCGCAAAGGGACCAACGGTAATGACAGGATGAAGAGGAATAGGTGGCACACGCAAGTTGAGTTGATAAATTTGGCAATCATGAAATTTACGAACTGTGACAATACAATATTTGAAAATAGAAGGCCAAAAATAACCAGCACGAAGAATCTTCTGTGCAGTAGCATAACCAGACATGTGACCACCACAGGCGCCACTGTGACAATCATTCAGATCTTTCTCAGCTTCCTCGAGAGCCAAACAACACCAGAGTATGGAATCGATTCCAATACAATAGAGAGTATCACCAACTATACGATAAGGTTGTGACTGATGGCAGATGCGTCGACGGGCATCCTTGGTCAACTCATATCTAAAAGATGAAGTTTGGAGATAGACGATGATATCACCGTACCAGGGATCGAGGGCGCTAATCAAGAAAAGAAAATCGTCTGGAATTAAGTCCTCAGAATGAGAAGGAGCGAAGTCAGAAGGGAGTGAACAAATTAAATCAGTCAAGACCAATGATTTCTTAGATTTGGCAGCAGTAAATTCCAAATCAAACTCTTGGAGGATGATAATATATTTGGAGTATTTCCCCCCCAACAATTGTCGAGACAATATATAATTCATGGGGTTGCATTCAGAAATCACCATTACTGTACGCAAAATAATATAATGATGAAAACGTTGAACAACTTGAACAACAACCAACGCTAACTTCTTGACATGGGCATAACGTGTTTTGGGGTCTAGAAGGTTACGAGACAAGTAATAAATGACATGCTCATGACCGTCATCATCGTCTTGTACCAAAACCATGGAAATCATGCTAAAAGCGACAGCCAAATAAAGGGAAAAATCACGATGATAATCTGGAGGGCACAGGAGAGGAGCATTGACCAACAATGTTTTCAACGCATCAAAAGATTTCTGAGCGATCTCATCCCAGTAAAAAGGAACGCCCTGCTTTAACAATCGTGTGAATCCTTTAGCTAATTCGACATAGTTAGGTATAAAATGGTGAAGAAAATTATCTTTCCCTTGTAAACTCTGCAATTGATGCAATGAGGAAGGAGAAGGGAGATTGATAATAGCCTCAACCTTGAGAGGATCAAGGCGAATCCCGTATTTGGAAACGATAAACCCTAAGAGTCTACCAGAATTGACGCAGAAGACACACTTGTGCGCATTAAGCTGAATGTTATAGTGTCTACAACAAAGAAAAATCTGACGAAGATGGTCAGGATGAACCCTACGCTTAGCTGAATGAGCTAGAAGGTCATCCAGATAAGGCTGAACGATGTGATGAATATCATGAAAGGCATAAGACATCCCGCGCTGAAATGTGGCCCCGACATTCTTCAAACCAAAAGGAAGCTTCTTATATGCAAAGGTACCCCAGGGAAATATGAAGGCAGTCTTGCGTTGATCATTCGGGAGAATGTTGATTTGATTATAACCCGAAAAACTGTCCATAAGGGAAAAAATCTTGCTCTCGGCACAATCGTCAATGATTTACTCGATGAAAAGAGTAGGATAATTATCTTTAGGACAAGTTAGATTGATATCATGATAGTCAACACAGACACGAATAGTGCCCTATTTATTTTCAACAGGAACAATATTAGAAACCCATTCTGTCAAGGGAATTGGATAAATGAAACCAACTTTGAGAAGCTTTTCCACTTCGGCCTTAATGGCAGCAACTTTCCTAGGATGCACCAGACAAAGACGCTGACGAATAGGTTTTGAACTCGGGTAAGTAGGAATTTCATGTACCACGATGCTAGGATCAATGCCAGGAATTTCTTCATAGGACCATGCAAAGACATCATGGAATTCACGAAAAAGGCTAGTATAGAATTTTTCTTCATCTGAAGAACAAGTAACCCCAATATCGATGTTCTCAATGATTCCCGGTCTAATGGAAATGTCGATAGGCATCGTCTGAGTAATGTTACTCAAGTTTCCTTTCGAAAAAACCTCATGGACTAGAATAGGTGTTTGAAGTGGAGGAGAAGGAACCTGAGAGGAAAAACACTCAAGACAGGTAGACATGGCCCCGAGGCTTGGTAGAAACGAGGAATGATGTTGACCATCATCCCACAGCAGATCGTCGAGAGACAGGGTTTCCAATATAGCCTCATCGGAAGGAAACACTTCTTTCAAAGGATCAGGTGAAACAAAATCACCAAGCTAAGGGGATTGAGAATAGATTTCAAGAGTCATGCTTGAAGGAGCATAATCAGAGGGCGAAGTGTCCGATGTAGTAATGAGTTCAAAATAATCAATTTCAATCGGACTTAATGGCATCGAATCCCCGAACGAATCGATCTGTTCAGGAGAAGGGATAACCCAGGGGTCATTGGTACGAGAAATCATGTTGACTTGAACAGTATTCGGTGGTGGAAGAGGGAAAACACCCATGAGGGCAGGATCCTTGAAAATGGCTAGCCCCACGCTCTCGTAGGGAGTAGGAAACTTATCCACATATGGAACATTATTCTCAGAAGAAGAAGTAAAAAAATACAATTGATTGACAGTAATAATATTTCCTTCGTGCGGGAACTTCATAACAAAAAAGAGAGTGTAAGGAACACATAGCATGGTGTGAGTCCAACTGCGTCAGAGGAGAAGATTATAATTGAGTTTTGCATCAACTAATTCAACCTCGACATTGACTGTCTTTCCTTCTAACGTGATCGGTGAACTAGAGAGAACACCAAGATGTTTAGATTCTCTTCCATCAAATGCTTCAAGGGCATTGGGTGAAGAAGTAAGAGCTAGAGAACCAATGGCTTTCCAACAAGTAGATGAAATAACACAAGTGGATGCACCCTCGTCCATGACAGCCCGATGAATATTCAAACCATTAATACGAACTTGAATGATGAGCACAATTTGGTGCAGGAGTTGCGGGATGAAATTCTCTAAATCGAAAGCAAGTAAGCTAGAATTGGCAGGATTAATCCCACCTATCACAAATAGCAAATATTTCCATTGCAATGGAAAACTATGAAGTACTTCTAACATAGACATTGCAGATGGCGCCTGGGCCAAATCCTCAACAATACTGTAATGCTGAGCGGCACGGGCGTTAGGATTGTATGAAGACTTACGGGGCACACCTTTGGAAGGTGATCGTACAACGGATTTGGCGCTAGGCCGTTTAATCTCAAGAGGGCCAAAAATAGGGGGAGGAGGAGGACCATCAACGATCTCTTTCCCTGCTGCCTAACGTGAACCAGAATAATATTTCGAATGAGTAGTGATAGAAACGGGTGCAGAACTGGTCATCATGAACACTTGCAAACCAGATGGAGCAGAGGACTGAGGGTGCTCTACCATCTGAGTCTATTGAGGGAAAGGTTCTTTAAGAATAGCCAGAGCTCCTTGGGTGCTTTTGAGAAATTGACTCACTTCAGACCATCGAGGACAGTCCTTGGTGAAGTTCTCATCATCATAAATCAAACAAGGATACTTCGGTTTGCGTTGAGAACTATCAACAGAACGAGGTTTTTGAGAATACCGTTTCGAGGTATCGGCTTTGGCCTTACCTTTACCCTTATTCTTACCTTTGGAAGTGTTATCTGTAGGATTGGCTTGAAGAACATTCACTTTTGCAGGTGTGCTAGAATTCGAAGTTGACTGAGAAGCTACATTATTGGAAGAAGTAGACTTTTGCTTCCCAGAGTTAGATGAAGGAGACTTCTGAGAAGTCTACGATACAGAACCAATAATACCATCAATGGATGGAGTTTCTAGTGGTTTAGAAGTTCCAAGTCGAGGAGCATTAGGCAAGATATCATACAATGCCCCAGACTGAGAATACATGAGATCAAGGTATTGGGCATAAAAAATGTCTTGTTCCTCGGTTACACATGCCCCCATAACAATGTCTTTAGAAATCTGAGTGAAAAAGGAGGTAGTGAACCAATGAGTTAGAAGCTGATCAGGTATCTCAAATTTGATCATGCGACGACGACGGCGCCACTCATGAATATGATCCGAGATATGAGTAGCTTAGTCTTGTTTCAATGAAGTGAGGAGATGCGTCCCGGTCTCATAGTGGATTGGTAACTGAAAATGTGTAAGGAACGCCATGGCCAAAGAATTGAAATCTTGGAAAAATCCACGAGACAACTCAATGTACCACTTTGCAGCGACACTAGTAAGAGTTTGCTGGAAAAGATGGAGACGAATAGAATCGTCAACCCAAGAGTTAGAAAAACACCACAAGTGGTAAGTCATCACATGCGTTTGGGGGTCTTCACCAGGTTTACCCTCAAATTTAGGACAATCACCAGGAATCTTGGTCGGAACTGGAGGCCAATATGGATTATGAAGAATAGGATCATTTGTCAACTTCGACGCAACGGGTAATTCCAACATAGCAAGAAATGATAATTGAGTATTAAAAGTCATCGAAGGTCTTTGATAAGGACCTGTGTGTACATTCCACCCAATCCGAGCAGGATTCTATCTCCATATATTCTGTCCCGAAGGATTCAGATCATAGAGATTAAAAATAGGATAATTCGGTTGATACTGGGATTGAGGACGAGGATATTGAGTTGAAGCAGACCACTGAGGTCCTTGCTAAGTAGCATAAGGATTCTGCTGTGGAATGTAAGTATGACTCTAAGGTTGTTGATACATAGGTTTATTTTGAGGATAAGGAATTTTAGGTGCGCTATATACCGGTTGATAGGAAACTTGAGGGTAATAAGCGCCTTGAGGTTGCGCAGGTTGACCTTGCAGAGAAGGTTGAGCAGGGTAAACAGGTAAAACCGGCTGTAGAAACGAAGGAATCTACTAGTGGGCAGGTTGCAACAGTTTCTAAGCTGGTTGAACTGGCTGTTGAAATGGTTGTTGAGGGCCACCAGGTTGACCTTGTGGAAAAGGTTGGCCTGATGGTTGTGACGGACCAGGTTGTCCCTGATGACCAGGTTGACCAGGAGAAGGACCAAAGGGTTGTCCTGGTTGCATAATATTTGGGCCATACTGAATGTACGACGGTGGTTGAGGTACAACAGGTTGTCCCTGTGACGGATAATTTTGTCCCCTGGGGCCAAAAGATGATTCGGGTTGGTTTAACGATTGACCTGAGAGACCAGAGGGTTGTCCATGTTGGACCAAAGGTTGTCCTTGTGGACCATATGGTTGTCCCTGTGGACCAAAATCAGGGCCCTGCTGAGCTAAAGGTTGTCCCTAAGAGGGTTGCATAGACAAAGTAGGTCTAAACTGAGAAACAACTTGATGAGGATCAATAGGAGGCAAATAAACCGGAATACCACGCTCATCATAATAAAGCAGATATGAATAAACAAGATTACTAACCGCATCATAGTGATGGAACAGAGGATTAGCAGGAGCCTGAGACTGCTGAGAACCCTGAGAATTCTGCTGCTGAACAACCAATAGATATTCTTCAAAAGTAAGACTGCCAGAAATCACAGGAGTAGAGGAAACTACACTAGAAGTAGATGAGGCGTCCATCGAAGGAGCATAACTTCGGTGAATATCCAACATCTGCTCATCAAATTCATAAGCAGAAACCAAAGGTGTAGACGAGGCCACACAGATGGTAGGTTGAATTGGGATAGATGTAACAGTAACCGATGGATCTGACGCTGAAGGTGACAGTCGTAACGAAGGGAGGACCAAACTCCGAGGAGGAGTTACTGTGCTGGATTGTGCTATGGATGCAACACCAGACATAATCTAACTCAGAGACCTATAACCAGCCGGAAGCGATACCAAAGGCAGAGAAGATTGGATAGAGGCATGAGAGAGATCTTCAGGAAAGAGTTGATATTCTCCTGTGGAAACATGTATTCCTTCACTGCCAATAGGACTGGAAGAATCCATATCTGAATCTGCCATAAGATCTTCGAAAAGACTATGGGGACTAGGAGGTACCGCAGCAATGACAAAAGGCGATCCAGATGTAAGAGGAGGAAATTCTCCTTCTTCCCCAAAACCAGACCAAGCACTTGAAGGAGGCCATTTTAATTCAACCGGTTCATCAAGCGGAGATCGAGTATCAAGGGGTTGGATAGATGGAAGAATAGGCTACGAGAACTTGACATAATTAGTGGATTGAGGGGTTTCGAAAGAAACATCTGGAAAAGAACTACCACTAGGAGGTAGTGAGGATGACGAAACTGGATGTTTCGCCACTTTCACTGTAAATCAGAACAGGAAGGAAAAGAGATAACCAATCGAAGGTACCAAAATCAAGAACCAAGGAAATCAATCAATCCAAGTAACAAACTTTTAATGGGCGTGTAATCGTAGGTGATTAATTTTATAACACTGAAACCAAAATTCGTTGTTTCATGTTTTAAGAGTCGAGAAACAGAAAAAAGATGACTCTAGTCACTTTTAATTTGAAACGAGCGTGAAAGGACAAGTGCTCGATGATCTCTTCTCTTGTTTAAAGAGTCAGGAAAATATCGAAATGACTTCTCAGGAATTCTAAGCAAGAGGGTGTACTAGGTTTCCGTGAACTGCCATATACACCTTGGTGATCAAATGAAAAATAAATGACCAAGGACTTGATGTACGTGCAGGTAGTCTCCCCGAATGATGTGTTCGGTGTATCACAATTACAAGGCGGAAAAATCAGCCTCCTATGGATAAAAGGATTATAACCTAGAGGGGTCTCCCTTTATATATGCGATGGTACGGGGAGCACAAGTCCGTACTAGCGCTGTCTGAAGCCAAAAGGAGAGCGACAAATACTAGGTTTTAAGACGCCAGAACACGTCTCTAGCCTAGACCACTATAAATGTTTCGTCAGGTTTCAATGTTGCCTTTGGTTCATTGATTAAATTTTAAAGTTAATCTTAAATTATATTTCAATTTCCAGGCCCTATCGACTATGGATCTCAAGTTCCTAGATGCAAACTATATGCAAATGAACATCATTTCAATTCGATGAATGCTAGTTATAAGAAGGATAGAAATATTTCAAGCAAGCAAACAAATAAAATATGCGAAGAAACTTATAATGCCCTTAATGCAATCAATCGAAAACGAAATTCCTTCCTAGATTGACAAATGCTAGTTATGTAAAGGAATGTTTTACTTTCGATGCAACAAAAGAATGAAAAATAATTTTTTGATTTTTGAATTTTCAATGAAATGAAGCACACATTGTACTAATTCAATGGAAAACAAAATAAACACTAGTTTGAGTTTTGCGAATGTAAGGTTTTGAAATTGAATGACTCAACCAAAGCGAGACAGACACAAAAACATGCAAGCTAATGGAGCAAATTTTCAAACAAAAAAGAGAGAGTTTCCCAAAGTGACCCAAACAAGCAAAGTAATCAATGCTCAAAGTATTGAAGAAGAAGGACTAATCGAAAAACGAAAAGACCATTCAATTGGCGAAACAAAAGGATCAAGAAAAGCTCAGTATAATAACCCGAAATGAGACTGACAACAATCAAAGAGACTTGTTCCTAAACAGAAGGCTCGGTGTGCAAGAACACCTGGAAACCCTAAGGTCTTAAATGACACAGATAAGAAAACAGGAAAACGACTGAGGGAAACAAGTATACAATAGTCAACACAGTCTCAAAGGGTTAAACACACTAAAAAATGACCTAGAAGCAAGAACAAATGACCAAAATTCTCATTAAGAAGGTCAAATCAAAACCTACAGGGGTTGGCGCGACTGTAAGGCTGTAATTTGCACCATACAGAGGTGGGCGCGAGTGCTAAAAGAGAAACCTGCGCCAATCGACTCGACTGTCTAGACAAAAACCACGCCAAGTTGGATACCTATCGGAAAAAGAGGAAAAACCCTAACCTAATGAGCAGAGGTCAACCATGACACTCTGGAGCTAAACAATGGATGGAAACTCAACAAACAAACCATAAAAAGATAGATAACTAAACCAATAATTGAAACCAACCCAACAGGATGACACGACAAACTCGCACCTGATCCCTAGTGGAGTCGCCAAATTTTTATGAAGGTAAATCCTCTCTGCAGACAAAGACGATCACTCTAGCCCTAGGGTGGGTCTAGTAAGAAAAGGACACGCTAAAGTGTTGCTTCCTAGTTAATGAATGAACAAAATACATGGTAGATTGACCTACCTTAGATCCAACACTGTCAATTTTGAAGAAAGAGTAGTGGCCTCTCGCTCCTACCTTGGAAAATCATGATCCGTTTGCTGTCACGCTCAGATACCTGCACATAGGACAAAGAAAAAGAACAACATATGACAAAATAGTTTCACTCACAACTATTATCCAGTCAAAGAGGGCTAAAAATATCGCATCAAATAAACATCATAACACAATAGTGGAACCAAACAATAGTCATGTATATTAATTAGTAGAAGGAAGGGTACAACCGATGCTTTGATGTCACAGTCTCCTCCAACGGGGTTCAGATGAAGAGCGTCTCAAATGTTGGTCAGGGAATTCAGACTCAATCTCTCTTAGAAGTCATCAACTCGAGCTCTCTCAACAAAATATTTCTTACTCTATCTTCTCTAGCAACTTAGCTATAGTATAATTCTCCTAGTTCAGTTATTTAGCCGTTCAACTATTTTGCTATAATGTGTTCAACTAGCTTCTACTAAAAGAGATAGTTTCTTTTATAGAGGAAAGGGAGGAGGTTGGGATCCCTACAAAGGTGGGAGGGAGTCCTATCCTTTAGGAGAGTTCCAAGGAAGGTGTAAACTACTAACTAAAGGAAGGAGTCTGTGGTTGTTTCAATTCAACCACTCCTAATGACTCATCCCCGAGGTGGTTGGAATGGAAACTCCACCTCTATTTTTAAAAAACATTCCATAAACATATTGGCACGGGTGTCTAACTGGCACAGAGCGCCAAGTGGTGCGGGCTTAGTGTTAAATTTCCTAGTCGGCATGAGGGTGTAACAGGCTACTTGCGCCAAGGAAAAAATAGTAATTTTCACAGCTCTGCTTAGGGAAATGTCAACAAGAATAATGTTTCTTTCATCAAAAGGGATGAAAGGATGGTATTTTCAAAGCATGACAATGCTTATTGGTCACAAAAACGACCCTCCAATGTGTGAGTTGGGGAATGCAGGGATAGTGACAAAATGCTGTGTAAGACAATCATTCAAAGGTATCTGAGACTCCCAAAGGTCTCCCACCTATTCATAATCATGATCACGCTATTTATTTGATTCCAAGAAGTGTTCCTCCAAACATCATGCCTTACATATATCCCTATGCTCAAAAGAGTGAAATTGAACGTATGGTTGCAGAAATTCTAGAGGGAAATATAATTCAACCTAGTCAAAGTTATTTTTTGGCTCCAGTAGTATTGGTGCACAAGAAGGATGGATCATGGCACATGTGTCCAAATTTTAGGGAGGTCAATAATCTAACCATTAAAGTTGAATTTTCCATTCCTTTCATTGAAGAATTATTAGATGAATTACATGGCGCAATTTACTTCACCAAGTTGGATCTTCATTCAGGATATCATCAAATTAGAATGAAGACTGAAGACATTCATTATGAATTTTTGGTCATGCCTTTTGGCCTTACAAATGCACCTTCTACATTTCAAGGTTTGATTAATTCCATTTTCAAACCCTTCCTTAAAAAAATTGTACTAGTATTTTTCGATGATATACTAATGTAGAATAAGTCTTGGAAGGATCATGCTCAACATGTTGATAGGGTACTCAAACTATTGGAGGAGAAACAATTATATGAAAAAACCTCCAAATGTTTCTTTGGAGTACTAGAGGTGTAATATCTAGGTCATATTGTATCTCATGAGGGTGTTAAGGTAGACCCTAACAAAATCAAATCCATTAAGGAATGGAAAATTCCCACAACCATAAAGCATATGTGAGGATTTCTTAGGTTGACAGGGTATTATCGTAAGCTTGTTAACAATTATAGGAGAGTAGCAACACCTCTAATAACATTACTGAAGAAAGATGCATTTTCTTGGACTCCAGAAGAAACTAAGGCCTTTGAACATATTAAAGAGGCAATGTGCCAAGCATCGGTCTTAGCTATGCAATTCTTCACAAAAACCTTTATTGTGGAATGTGATGCCACAGGAAATGGAATTGGTGATGTTTTAATGCAAGAAGGAAGGCCTATTGCTTTTGAAAGTTGTCCAATCAAAGGAAAGAATTTAAAAAACCTATTTATGAGAAGGAAATGTTGGAAATACTACATGCACTAAATAAATGGCGACATGACCTAATGGGAACACAATTCAAGGTAAAAACATATCATGATAGTCTTAAACACTTTTTGGAACAAATATTATATTTAGAAGAGAAGTAAAAATGGGTCACAAAAATGTTAGGTTATGACTTTGAAATCATCTACAAAAAAGGGAAGAAAAATGTTGTTGCAAATGCACTCTCAAGAAAGGATGATGATATGGAAGCATTGCTTTGTGCCATTTCTATTATCCAACCAGATTGGATAACCGAAGAAATGGATGAATGGAAGAATGACGAAGAAGTGTGGAAACTCATTCAAAAGTTGCAGCAAGATCCCTGTACATCGGATATATTTAGATGGAAAAATGATTCATTATGGTACAAAGATCGCTTATATCTTTGTAAAAATTCCCAACTCAAACAAAAGATTCTTTTTAAATTGCACATCTCTCCCTTAGTAGGGCACTCAAGATTTTTAAAAACTTACCATAGGGTCAAGAAGGAATTTTTTTTGGTATGGCCTTTAATATGATATTAAAAATTTTATGGTGGAATGTTTTGTTTGAAAACAAAATAAAGTTGAGACAATTAAGACTCCAGGTCTATTGCAACCTTTATCCATTCCAAGTCAACGTTAGGAGGAGGTTTCAATGGATTTTATCACAGGTTTACCCAAGTCCGAAGGAAAGAGTGTCATCATTGTGGTAGTTGATAAACTTACCAAGTATCCACACTTTTATGCATTATTTCATCTATTTAAATCCAACACAGTTGCTACTACATTTATGGATACACTTAAAAATCTACATGGAAACCCGAATATTATTGTAAGTGACAAAGATCCCATTTTCACTAGAAATTTTTGGACGGAATTATTTTCTTATCTGGGTACTCAATTAGCTCATAGTTCATCTTATCATCCTCAATATGATGGGCAAATTGAGATAGTGAACAAATGTTTGGAAGGATATCTTCGTTACTTTGTATATGATATGCAAACACAATGGGTTAAGTGGTTACCTCTGGTTGAATGGCGGTATAACACTTGCTTCCATACTGTAGCAAAAATGACCCCATTTATGGAACTTTATGGATATCATCCATAGTCCATCACATCATCTTTAAGAGAAAATTCTAAGTTTCAAACAGTGGAAGATCACATCAAACATCAACAACAAGTTCTCCAACTCTTAAAGGATAACCTCACATTGGCGCAGAATCAAATGAAACATCAAGAGATCGACATCACAACGAAAGAAGTTTTGATGAAGGAAACTCAGTATTTTTACGACTACAATTATACAAAAAATGTTTCTCAAGCAAGCTAAAAATTATAATAAATTATCACCAAAGTACTATATTCCTTATAAGGTGTTGCAAAATATCGGTATTATGGCATAAAAATTGGAGCTTCCTACATCTTCTTGAGTACACCCAATTTTCCATGTTTCATGCTTAAAGAATGTTATTAGGGACAAGCTCCCAGTTCAAACAATATTTTCAGAACTTGACGAGGAAGGAAAAATCACATTGGAACATGAAGCAGTCATGGAAACAAGAACTCAACATCTACAAAATAGATCAATTTTAGAGTATCTCATAAAGTGGAAGAACTTACCTGATGAAGATTCCACATGGGAGGATGAGAATTTTATACAGAAGCATCCAGAACTACTCAAGCGTTGAGGACAACACTTTTTTGAAGGAGAGGGGCATGTGAGGTCCCTATAATATTAGTGTAGCCCCCTTATTGTTATTGTTGTTCCCATGTAATCCCCATATTGTTATTATTGTGCCCCATAGAATCTCACTATTGTTATTGTTGTGTTAATACGTTATTATTTTTATGTAGGCTCTGATTATATTGTGACCCCTTAGACTCTTATATATAGAAAGGAGGTTTTTTCATTTGAATCCACGAAGAAATTTTCATTTATGTAATATAAAGGAGGTGTCCCCCTCGAAGAGGCTAATTTTTAAGTCGTTGATCTATCTTTTCTTCTATTTTGTGAGTTGGTTGCATAACATTTCATATGATGCATATAATATGATATATTCCTTTTTAGAACATCTAAATATTCTTTTAGAGAGTCCCTTCGTAATCAATGAATTAAAAATAAAAATCCATAATAGAAATGGGAGAGAAAACATTATTCTCTCTTGAGCTTGAGAGAAATGAAGATCAATAAACACATATAGGACCTTAATAGTAAAAAAAATTAAAAAAAATACAAAGGGATTTACAAGAATATATGTTAAGAACAATGGCAAATGAAACCCATGGTGTTTCTTTTCTTAAATGTGAAAAATTAGTATATCATAGTTTAATTTTTTTTTTTTTAAATCTAATATTACATATATTTCTTATTCTTTATTAAACAATTCATCAATACTTTATAATCCTTTATAATTTAATGAAACATCTACCAATACATTACAATGTTTTATAATTTAATGAAAGGTTTACCAAAAAAATTATAATATTTTATAATTCATGAAAGATTTGTCAAAACATTATATATACACATTATATTAATAAGAAAAAAACCCACAAATTTTCCTACTTAGTATGGGAATTCTTCCATATATACATATACATTTTAAGGGGGTGTTGTAGCGACTATAACAACCCCCAATTTTTTGACACTCTAATGGAGCCCCCGTCTTGAAGTCCTCAGAGAATGAATTACAATGGTTATCCTAAACTTATTTACCCCTAAGATTTTTCTAAGCCCTTGTTGCACTTTAACTTTGCCCATAAAACTTTGTCGTAAAATTATGCGTCTAACTGCACCACCATTTCACATTGCATGTAAGAGATCTAAAATAACCCCTTACCACACACCGTTATTACATGTTGAAACAAAAAGTCATCTATTTATTGAATATGTGATCCAAAGTTGAATAATGTCTCACCACAAACAAACTTGCGCCACCACAAACTAAAATGTGATTATGCAGCTAGAGACTCAACTTGCGGTAACTAAACTTCACCGCTTCGCCTTACTTCATCCCACAAATTCACCTGCGGTTGTGCATTTATAGTGTTGGTTCCTCACACATGTGGCCAAAATTCTATAGAAAGGGTCTCCTCGATTCATTTGCACACCACACTTTTTCTCTAAAACTGCGAGAACACATCACAAAGGAGCTCCTCAGACTGCGATCTTCATTTGTATCCTGAGACTATGAATAGAAGTGGGCACTGGTTATTATTGCACCACAAACTAATATAATTTAGTTACCGCTCACCACAAACTGCTATTGTTGATCACAATTAAACTCCATCTCGAATCTTTTTTTCCAGCAGGAAAAACTTCTGGGATTAACCTGAAAGAAGTATCGATGGATTTATGGAAATCCCTCTCAATAGAGTACCTATATATTTAAACACCGCCTGCTACATTGATAAGACAGTGAAGATAACCTGGGTAGAGATATACCCAGGAAGGAAGCGAAGGTGCTACAGGATGAAAAATATCGTCAAGTATATTTGAAGGTTACAAAATCATGATTTCACAAGGTTGTAGCCCATCTGGCCATATTTCCGTGTCGGGAGATAATTGAATGGATTATTCAACGTATAGATGAAAATGATATCATAGTCAGAAATGGCCCAGGTGAACCAGTTGCACCATATACAACATCCGAAATAACAGAATATTACAGGATACCCAAACATATTGCAATCCTTAATATGAAATGTTTTTCAAACTTCACCCAACTGACGAACGATATTTGGAAATATTGGTGGCAAGAGCCAAGCCAATTAAAAAAAAAGGATGATGGAATTTACAAGACCAAATTGCTCAGTAAAGTATACCAAATGCTAGCAACCATGTTTTGCAAAATGTATGGTAAAAAAAATGTAAAGTCTTTTGAATAAAGCTGGGTTCCTATGTTATATGCATGTACCATAGATGGAACCATCTTCAACTGGGCAGATATATTGGCCTCCTCCAATCAGAAAAAATATTAAAAGGACAAAGAATGTCTCAGAATGAGAGCAAGGAGAGTTTTACATGGCATATTAATTGTTGGATTCCTTATGTTCCATGTGCGAGTTAGAGGGACTGGGATGGAGATTTATGATTTCAGCAGCTTGCAGCAATATTCTAATAAATCAGATCTCAACTCTAGAATTCAGAAGCCTAGCAAAAAAGATTCCCATTTCATATCAGATTCATCCTCTATTCATACAACCAAGAGAAATAAGAAGATCAGATTCTTTTACTTCACATTCCATGATCCAGCAGCAACCACACTCTTTTATATACATAGCTTGTTCACTTTTTAGGGAGGTGAAAGTATGTTGTTAGGCTAATCTTTAATCATGTAATTCCTTAAATGATGAAAACACCTTTAGTTTGGGGGAAGGAATATCAATTCATATCACATTTGATGTCACATGTCACATTTCATTTCATCTTAACTAACATATTTCCCAACCAAATATTATTGCATTTTGATTCCAAAAGTTTATATGTTTTGCAATGATCAATTGATGAGCACATTAAATGGCCGACAACCACTATGGGGTCTTAAAAATGAATTCTCAATGTTTTCAAGTATTTTGATGCAACAAAAATAAGAAAAACATTGTGACACAATAATCAATACTCATAAATTTTTGTTTGTCACACAAGAACCAACCATAAAAAATATGTTGCAATCAAATGTCTTTCAAAGTACACTTTGCAAAGAGAATAAAGTTATCAAATGATATGATTATACAAACTTAAAAAGAGAATCAATACAAAGAAAAAGTTCATATAGAAGCAAAACATTTCAAGAAGATCAACTTATGATTAAGGGAATCAATGCAAAGTTGCATGAGGACATGCAACATCTTCAGTTGGGGGAAATGTTGGGCCTCTAAAATTTCATCCTCTTTTACCCTCATTTACACCATTTTACCATATTCCGTAACTCTTTACCATATTCTCTAGCTCCATAACCCTACATTAATAACCATTTTCATGATCATATGGATTTATCATTACTATCTTCCAAGTCATTTATTTTAAGTATTTTGAAATAATTTATGATTAAATATTAGGAAATTAACATGTTTTCATATATATCTAAAAGTGGGATGAGTTTTGTGATGTCATAGGCTTATTTGAAGATTCTATAAGAATCTTATTTGGCCACTCAACCACAATTTCGAATTTCAATTTCAACTCATGAAGATTTGAAGAATATTTGTAGAAGATTTGGATCATTGACTAAGTACATTCAAAGGAGAAGAATCATGGATGTTTTTATATATATGTATCTTATCAAAACTATGAAATAATTTTGAGAGGATTTGTATCTCATATTTTTAGGTGTTTGGTTGTAACCACAAGAGATAAATGTGGATCTAGGAGAGATTTGTGGATCTATATTTATTGATTAGTTGTCTTAAGTTTTTGTATAAATAGGGGTGAATCCTTAATACAAGGGAGCCCCATCAAGAGTTCCATTCCAAGATGTAATTCCTAAAGTGAGGATAGAGATGAAGAGAGTTGAATTATTGTAATATATTTGGAGCTTTTCTCTAAATTTATTTTATGGAATATATGTTGTTGCTTTGATCTCCAAGCTTTGATAATCATTCGGTGTGCTTGCTGAGGAGTGGAGGGCCCCCATCAAGCGCAGCTTGCGCACCTCTTTCTTTTGTTGTAAATATTTATGTTATTTCATTTATGCAAGTATAGTTTAGTTTCTTTTATGCTATTTTGATTTCATTAATGTTGGTTTGGATTGATTTAATTTTTGTATGTTTGGATTGGATTGGCACATTAGTAATCTCGCACTAGTAATCTCAAGGACTATAGATTTCATTTGTGAAGGTAGTATTCCTTGAGACCGAAAGTCACTTAAAAATAACATGCTTTGGAAAGAACATGTGCACTTGCTTTCATTATTTTCTTTGTAATTTGTTTCAAGTTTCTTGCATTAGATTAACCTATTCTAAAAAATAATCACCTAGTATATATAGTACACATATACCTCATCAGTTCACAAACCCCAGGTTGAAAATTAAATGAAATGGATTTAACTCACAATTAAATCACCCAACAATAGGGATTATATCTTGACTAATCCTTCCAAGCACATATAACAACCTAGAGTCAAGAGGATTTGTGATCAATATCATATGCCTAATAATATCCTTGGAATCCCTCATCACTATCAAAATTTGTATATGAATAATGGTGACTAGCATCAAGCCTTGTGTAAGTGTGTATGCTTCAACCCAATTATTATAGTATATGCATAAGCTCCAAATAAAGGGATACAAAATTGCACCTTTATGGTTTATGCTAACCTCTCCCACAACTGCCACCCCTACAAACTGTTGAGTCCATATGTGATTTATAAATTGTAGGTCTATGGTTTTTCCATCTCACCAACATGGATGCTTCTATAATTACTACCAAAAACTTCCACAAAAACAAAATTGGAAACCTTTTAATATCTTCCACGATAAATAGTTTCTAAAGAAAACGAATTATGTAGCCACAATTTATGTAGAAATAACAAAGTATTCCACTCTACAATCCAACTTTAAGTTAGAAAAACAAATACTCTGATATAAAAGTGTTGATACTCCTTCATATTCTTCACTCACAAGTTGTTGATCATACCAAGGAAACCACAAAACCAATGACAGAGGTAATCACCAGTAGGTTGTGCAAAAATGGATTTCTGGACTAAACACTAAAAATAATTGACTAGCAAGTGAGAAAAAAACCAAAGGGTAGATTTATACTCTCAACAATGTAGAATAACTTCCCATGATAGAATTATACACCAAATAATCAAAAATATTTCCTAGGGATGGATTCACGCTCTCAAATATGGAGAAAAATTCCCAAGGGAATGTACATTCACTAAGCAAAGGATAAAATTCCCTTAGAGTAAGCAAAATGCCCAAAGGACATTAAGTCACTTATCAAGAGAGAAAACCACCCAAGGGTAGGTTTAGACACTTGTCAATGTCTAATAACTTCCAAGCAAGTAAAAATTTCCCCAAACACATACAAATTTGACACAAAAATGGATTATTTGGCTTAACAATTAATTTAAATGCCCAACAATCAGTGTACGTGCATAAAGAGATAGAAATTGATGTGCACATATTGTGTCCAACATGTACAAGTTATGGGTGAGGGAAAAGTACCCATCATTAAAACAAAACACAAAAATAAAAAATCCACCTCAAGTAATGCAAAATCACTCAAAGAGTGCATGTATGGCTCTTGAGAAAGAGTCTCACCCAAGGAAGAGCTCAAATATCTGATTAGATGAAAAACTAGCCATATCATAAGAACTGGAATTAGAAACTTCGCTAAAAAGAAGTAATATTATTTTTTTTCAACCGTAGATTTCAAATATCAAAATATATCCTATAATGAATGTGACATAACTACTAGCTTCATAGAAAATGCATAGAAAGATAATTTTGAGTGTTGCTAACAAGAATTGTTGATATATTTTCATGTACGACCATCACCATCATGTGTTGCTTGTCCTTACCCAAAAATTCATACTTAGTCATTTAAAAAAAAAGTAGTGTGTGGATCATTTTCATGTCCCCATGCTCCACACACCTCCCCACCTTCTGCACATTCCTTGCAGTACACACTACTCACCTATGCACCACTCCATACTTAACCATTTTTTAAAGTCCGTGGAGAACTTGTCCATCCATTTCTTCCGCACAACCCATTTCTCCACACATATACTCCTTCGCGCATGTAAATCTTCCACACAAGGCATATTGTAATACTTTATCAAAGTGAATTCTCCAATTATAATACATTCTTAGTGAAAAATAAGTCATTTTCTCCTTTCGAGGCTAATTTAAAACTCATTAAGAAAGTTTGATCTTCAAGGTGAAAGGACATTGATATTGTACTATGTGAATTTTTTTCCAGTTCACCACTTAAATACATACCATGGGTTATTAAATTCTTGTTATCATTATTTCATGGCATGATGAAGGTGGTATGTAATGAAGGGGAGTGGTACTAAATGCTACCATAAATCGAGATTGATACAACTAAAAGCTATGTAAAACCTTATTTATATGTCACATATATCTAAGTGTATAAAAAAAATAAGCAAGATGGTAAGTGATGTCAATGCACCCACTCTCCCTATGTTTATGGTGGCCCAAATTGAATTTCAATCAAACCCTCTTGATCATGCTTTGATCTCATCGTGTGGTACCTTTCAAAAATCCCTTTAGTCATAGCTATGGATATGTTTAAGAATTAAAACACCATAATTAGCGCTTCCTATAACCCTATATAATTTCACCAACTTCGCACAATCCCAAAATTTACTAAGCCCTTAACATCAAGATTATAGTTTTAAGACCATATTTCCAATGTTTTGATTGAGAATTTATCCAAAAGTAACTTGAACAAATTATAATTCTCTCAATTTGAAATCTAGGATGGGTTTGATATGGCTCACAGTTTAAAGATTAAAATATCCATATGATTTGAATATCCCTACCAACCCAAATGTTTGAAATCAGATACTTGCTTTAGTTCACACGTATCATTGATTTGGATATATTTTCTAATCTATATATTTGCATAAATTCCTTCAATATGGATATGCACCTTGTTATGAATACCTTTAATCTTAATCCAAATATATCACCTCGACCCAAGATCTGGTTCAATATTCATTATTTAAGGTTTTACTACAATCATATATCTTGTCCAATTTGGATAAACATAAATTTGTGATGGAAACATTTCTATTTCCATCAACTAATTAACCTTTGACAAAATGATATATCTAGTTATCTAGGGATCTAATTTATTCTTCTGATTGGACTATCGTTGAAACTTGAATGGTCAAATACTGAATTACACTGAATTCTAAATCCCACTCCCCATCATTGATCAAAGGATGATTAATGGATTACATTCAACCTTCCTCCACGTGTTTTCACCACAATCATCATTCTCTTCCTTTCATGAAAATCATCACTAGTTCTAGTTTTGCAAAACTTTGTTTCTATTATCCAACCTCAATCAATTGAGATCCTCTTCACTTACTTCCATTACTCACTTTTATGGACGTTTACACATAAAATCAAAACCATAAACTTGGATGGAACTATGGTTGGTTCACTTTGACACTCGATCCTCCAATAATGAACTCGTCTAGAACCTGATTTGGATCTAGCAAGACAAATAATTGTCTGGTAAACAAATAAACCCTAAATTTGACTTTGAAACTAAAACTTTGACTGGTTATTCTCATCTCAGAAAGAAATTCTCCTCCTGCATTTGAAAGGATATTGATCAAGGTTGATCACTTAACATAATAATGGATAAATGTTAAGTCCCTATATTACTAGTTTAGTCCCTTATTGTTATTAGTGTAGCCCACTTATTGTTTTGTTGTACCCCTATAACCCCAATATTGTTATTATTGTGCCCTTAAATTGTGATTGTTAGGTCGGCTAGGATTATATTGTGGGCCCATGGACTCCTATATATAGAAGGAGGTTTTCGTCATTTGTATCATCCAAGAATTGTTCATTTATGTAATGTCTTGGACGTTTCCCCCTTGAAGTGGCTGATTTCTAAGGCATTGATATCTATTTTCTTCTATTTTTGGAGCTGGTTTCATAACATTTGGTATTAGAGCTTTGGATTCTAGGGTTTCGCTGCTCCAAACAGGTCATCGTGGAATTTTCAAAATAACTATTTTTCTACGAAGGTTCAAAAGTTGAAATTTTTACAGCGTGAAGCCGAAATCCTTAGGAACCTCCTGTAAAAATTTCAGATCTTGGTTTGCAATATTTTCGGAGATATGATCCGGGAAATTTAGGGTTTTTCAGGCTCCTGAATTTCAACTAAAACAAGTCATCGTGGAATTTTCGCTATAAGTTTTCATATACGAAGTTTCAGAAGCTGAAATTTTTACAGTGCGAAGTCGAATTCCTAAGGAACCTCCTGTAAAAATGTTAGATCTTGGTTTGAAATATTTTTGGAGATATGATCTGTAGAAGTTAGGATTTTTTCAGGCTCCCGAATTTCACCTCAAAGAGGTGGCCATGGGAAAAACATCATAACTCTCTCTCTAAGTGTCGGATTGGGATTCTGTAAAAAGTGGCCGCAAGTACATAGACTGTAGTTTTTGATATATTGGTTTCAGAGCATGGAAGCTAATATGGCTGACATGGAAGCTAAGATGGATGCCATGGAAGCTAAGATCGATGAAAAAATGAAAGCCAACATGGAAAACATGAAGAATTATCTAAAAATAGAAATCGAAGGTTTGGCAAAGTTGATACAAGAAATGTTTCCTAATGGCGAAAATATAGTAGAGGAAACTCATGATGAGAAAAAAATAAATGTTAATCGTGATTTCATAAACTTTAATGTTGGATGGAAGAACCACCATATTCCAAAGATGGATATGAGGAAGTTTGATGGCAAGGATCCCATAATATGTACAAATGGGGAAATATTTTGATCTCAATAATGTGCAAAACACACAAAAGGTACGCATTGCAACTTTACATTTAGAACAAAATACATTTCTATGGTATCAATGGCTTTTCTCCTGTAAAAAAATTGTCGCTCGGTCAATTTTTTACAGAGGAAATGATAGCACATTATGAGGATATAAAAAGCAACACCTTCTTTAGCCAATTGATAAATCTCAAACAAAAGGGTACAGTGGTGGAGCATATTGAGGACTTCCAAAAATTGAATATAAGGGTAACTAATATTCCAGAGGAACACATGATTGATGTCTTCATAGGGACTTTAAAGGATAACATCCAACATGAAGTTCGTGTTTGGGAACCTAATTCATTGGAAAAGGCATTTAGGTTGGCAAGAAAAATTGAATGTAAAATTATGGCGACAAGGAAGTCTACCACTCACATATATACAGATGGAAGTGTTGCTACTCCTAGAGTTCCACAACCTACAAGGTTAACACTGTTAAAGGCTGAAGGTGCAGCAGTGGCTTTGTTACGCTGTGATAGAAAATAAAGACAGGTAGCTGAGAAGAAATTATTTTACATAAATTGTGAAGAGGAGGAAGAAAATGAACAAGAAACTTCAAAAGAAGAGGATATACACCACGAACCAACCCTAGAAGAAGAAGAAACGAGTCCCACCATATCATGTAATGCATTGGTAGCAATTACCACTCCTTAAACTCTCAAGATAGAAGGACATATCAAGAAGAAAAAGGTAATAGTGTTGATTGATTCGGGTAGTACCCATAATTTTATTCATTGTAAAGTAGCCAAGGAATTGAATTGTTTCCTATACCCAGCACCAGAATGTCAAGTGATGGTTGAAAATGGAGGAACTATAAATTTCTCTGGAAAATTCCATAATATCAAGCTAACCATGGGGGAATATGTATTGAATAGTCCAATGCTTTCCATTCCTATGGGAGGTGTTGATGTTGTACTAGGAGTACAATGGTTACAATCTTTGGGGACGATAACTTTTAATTTTCAAGAACTTTTCTTGAATTTTTTTCAGAAGGAAAGGAAGTCGAATTACGGGGTATTGCAGGGAAATCGGGAAATATTATAAGCTCTAATGTCATGAAAAAACTTCTAAAGAAAGAACAACGAGGCGTAATTGTACAATTATGCTCACTAGAAGTTCCAACATCAAAATTATCTATTTCTTCAGATCTCCAAAAAGTCTTAGACAATCATTCCAAGGTGTTTGAAACTCAGGATTCCCACGATTATAGATCATGATCATGTTATCGAATTATTTCCCAGAATTGGGTTTCCAACATCAGCTCCTATAGATATTTTAAAAAGTCCAAAAAGAGTGAAATTTGAATATTTGAAATCAAGTATAAATGTTTGACGCCGGTATATCCAACCTTAGCCAAAGCATTTTCTCCAGTATTGGTGACAGAAGGATGGATCATGGCGCATGTATCCGACATTATAGGAGCGACAAGCACCATCGCGACAAATTCTATGCACTGATGAATGATCGATCGATAATACATGGAGAAATTTATTTACTAGTTGATCTTCGATATCATCAAACTCAAATTGTATCGAAGATTGGCGATATCTTCAAAACAACATTTTGAACTTGGCGAGGGTGATTGGCGAATTTGGTCATGTCTTTGGCCCACTAATGCACCTTCTGCTATTTCAGGGTTGATGAATTCCATTTTCAAACCCTTCCTTAGAAAATTTGTGTTAGTAATTTTTGATGATATACTAATCTACAACAGGTCTTGGAAGGATCATGTTCAACATGTTGACAGGGTGCTCCAACTATTGCAAGAGAAACAATTATATGAAAAAACATCCAAATGTTTCATTGGAGTACAAGAGGTGGAATATCTAGGTCATATTGTATCTCATGAGGGTGTTGAGGTAGACCCTAACAAAATTAAAGCCATTAAGGAATGGAAATTCCCCACAACCATAAAGCAGTTGTGAGGATTTCTCGGGTTAACAGGGTATTATCGCAAGTTTGTTAAGAATTATGGGAGAATAGCAGCACCTTTATCAAAATTATTGAAGAAAGATGCATTTTCATGGAATCGTGAAGCAACTAAGGCCTTTGAACATCTTAAAGAGGCAATGTGCCTAGAACCGGTCTTAGCTATGCCAGACTTCACAAAAACCTTTATTGTGGAATGTGATGCCTCAGGAAATGGAATTGGTGTTGTTTTAATGCAAGAAGGAAGACCCATTGCTTTTGAAAGTCATCCAATCAAAGGAAAGTATTTACAGAAAGCTATTTAGGAGAAGGAAATGGTAGCAATACTACATGCTCTAAAGAAATGGCGACCTTACCTAATGGGAAGACACTTCAAGGTAAAAAATGATCATGATAGTCTTAAACACTTTTTGAAACAAAGACGATCTTCAAAAGAGTGACAAAAATGGGTCATAAAGATGTTGGGTTATGAATTTGAAATAATCTACAAAAGGGGGAAGCTAAATGTTGTTGCAGATGCACTCTCAAGAAAGAATAAAGAGGTGGAAGCATTTCTTTGTGCCATTTCTATTATCCAACCAGATTGGATAACCGAAGTAAGGTATGAATGGAAGAAGGACGAAGAAGTGTGGACACTCATTCAAAAGTTGCAGCAAGATCCTAGTACACCTGATACATTTAGTTGGAAAAATGATTCCTTATGGTACAAAGATCTCTTATATCTTTGTAAGAATTCCCAACTAAAAGAAAAAATTCTTTTGGAATTGCACACTTCTCCTTTAGGAGGACACTCGGGAATTTTAAAAACTTACCACAGGGTGAAGAAAGAATTTTTTTGGGATGGCCTTAAATCTGATATTCAAAAGTTTGTGGAGGAATGTTTGGTTTGCCAACAAAATAAAGTTGAAACAATTAAGACCTCGGGTCTTCTACAACCTTTATCCATTCCAAGTCAACGTTGGGAGGAGATTTCAATGGATTTTATCACAGATTTACCTAAGTCCGAAGGAAAGAGTGTCATCATGGTGGTAGTTGATAGACTTACCAAGTATGCACACTTTTGTGCATTATCTCATCCATTTAAAGCAAGTACATTTTCTACTACATTTATGGATAGAATTCAAAAGCTACATGGAAGCCCAAGGGTTATTGTGAGCGACAGAGATCCCATTTTTACTGGAAATTTTTGGACGGAGTTATTTTCTTGTTTGGATACTCAATTAGCTCATAGCTCATCTTATCATCCTCAATTTGATGGTCAAACTGAGATAGTAAATAAATGTTTGGAATGATATCTTTTTTGTTTTGTATCTGATAAACAAACACAATGGGTCAAGTGGTTACCTCTTGCTGAATGGTGGTATAACACTTCCTTCCATACTACAGCGAAAATGACCCCATTTATGGCACTTTATGGATATCATCCACCATCCATCACATCATCTTTAAGAGAAAATTCGAAGGTTCAAGCAGTGGAAGATCACATCGAGCATCAATAAGAAGTTCTCCAACTCTTAAAGGATAACCTGAATTTGGCACAAAATCGAATGAAACAACAGGCAGATCAACATCGCAGCGAGAGAAGTTTTGATGTAGGAGACTAGGTATTTTTATGGCTACAACCATGCAAAAAAATGTCCCTCAAGCAAGCTAAGAAGGATAATAAATTATCGCCAAAGTACTATGGTCCTTACAAGGTGTTGCAAAATATTGGTACTATGGCATACAAATTGGAGCTTCCTGCTTCTTCACGAGTGCCTCCATTTTTCAATGTTTCATGCTTAAAGAAGGTTATAGGTGAAAATCTTCCAGTTCAAACAATATTTCCAGAACTTGACGAGGAAGGAAAAATCATATTGGAACCTGAAGCGATCACGGAAACAAGAACTCGATAGCTACGAAATCGATCAATTTCAGAGTATCTTATCAAGTGGAAGAACTTACCCACTGAAGATTCTAACATGGGAGGATGATAATTTTATACAGAAGCACCAAGATATACTCAAGCGTTGAGGACAACAATTTTTTGAAGGAGAGGGGCATGTTAGGTCCTTATATTACTAGTTTAGTCCCTTATTGTTATTAGTGTAGCCCCTTTATTGTTATTGTTGTACCCCTGTAACCCCAATATGGTTATTATTTTGCCCTTACATTATTATTGTTAGGTCGGCTAGGATTATATTGTGGGCCCATGGACTCCTATATATATAAGGAGGTTTTGGTCATTTGTATCATCCAAGAACTGTTCATTTATGTAATGTATTGGAGGTTTCCCCCTCGAAGTGGCTGATTTCTAAGGCGTTGATCTCTCTTTTCTTCTATTTTTGGAGTTGGTTTCATAAAAATAACTATATCCAAATAAATACAAGCACATTAACATGTCACTTAACAATAAATATAATCACACACAAATAATTCATTAACCATTCATCACAAATTTATCACTATATGATGCTACCCCTCTTTTGGTCTCTTTGGACCTCTTCTCACACTACACACTCTATCTTTTTATCCCTCTATAATCTACTCTTTACATAATTTATCTATGTACAAATTGATGATTCCTTGAGATCCACTAAAGATGGATCAAATCATACCTGCATAGAAAATATCCAATCTAGGCCTAAAATATCTAAATCCTTCAACAAATCACTTCAAATAGTACATTACACGTCGATGAGGAAATAATCCCTCATTTATCTGATCAATCCCTATTAAATTTATAAAATAAAATTTCTAACTTGAATTTAATTAAATTAAATCAAAGGGAACCCACTCCCTTTATTAAAATTGGTAATGCCTTCTAGGCCTTGTTGATTTTGAAGAGATGCCCCTGCATCAGCAAGTAAAAAAAGGAATAAGCATGTTTGTAGGGATACAACTAATTCACTTGCATGATAGAATAATAAGTTCCATTGGTTTGTTTCCTATCCATGGTATTTGAATTTGATTCCAATGAAGAAACAAAATAATATAATTTGGAATGACAAACTAGGTAATGTTGCATGTGTTCCAAAGCTCCTTGATTTTAAGGAAATCAATTGTTGGTGCACCCTTCGATTTGATCCCAATACCAAAATTTTTAAGATTTCTCTATAGAAGAAGGATTTTATTGTATTAAATCCTAAATATGCTAATATTTTCAGAGCCAAATAGGAAACTCAAATTTCCCAAAGTTGACGCATTCCTTTATTCTTAGGGTGGCAGAATGAATATCATCTGGGACTTCATTCTCCAATTTACACATGTTTTATCCAACCATTTTTATTGATATTTAATCATTAGGAGATCCCTATAGATACTTCTCATGGTTGTTCATCTGAATCATGGGGCTTGAATTTAATTCCCATATACCCAAGTCAATTTTATATATACTATGTTTCTCTTTGAAAAGGATGTTATCTTTGACTAGGTGGAGGTTATCTCCAACAATATTTCCTTCCAATTGGATAATTTCCACAAGATCCATATATTTTTCATGATGGCTTGCCCAGTAATGGCCATTGTCAGATGTAATTTTTTCAATGGCTTACCCCTTAAGATAAATATGAACTCAAAAATTGAACTGGTATAATTATAGAGACACAAGGCTCCATTTAAATTTTGCCTTATCCAAGACCAATTTGTTAGAGAATTCAAACACGTGCTAATGGTAAATGAGCCCCATAGAATATCTTCAGGAAAGCAAGAGTTTCTCAGAGGAAGAGGATTGCATGTAGAAGAGGAAAATCATACATTATGCTTTATGGTTATGAGGATATACCACTATTACTACTCATGTTTGTTTTCGACAAGTATTTTGTTACAAAATTTTGTAGACAATATGTTTCCTAGTCAATTCTATTTGATACAAAAAGAAGAAAAAATGTATTTCATTACCATTTAATATCGAACATGTTACAGTGAAGAATTAATGTGGCTCATATAATTATTTAAAATTTTAAATCCTTTAAATTTAACTTAAGTTTAACCTGCCCAAGGATTCAATATTGAGATGATGGAGAAGAATCACCCCCTTATGTCAACTTGGAAAGGTCCCATATTGTTATTTATTCTAAAACTAATAGTTTGAGAAAAAAAGGATCACAACAAGCAAAAGGACTTGCAGGTATGGAAGTGGATAACGTTATTGTCCGAGATAGGGTAGAATCACGTTTGGTTGAGAGTCAAAAGTTAGTCAACGAGTTATATATTGAAGAACTAGTTAGTTTTGAAGAACAGTCATTGGCCATGCATAACTCCCATTTTGACAAGGTTGGTAGAAAATTACAATCTAAAAAGGTGTGTGTTAAAAACAATAAAATTACTAAAAAGTGGAATTCAAAAGTTGATGTATTAGGAGTAGGACCTATTAGATTCTCTAATTTACAAATGAATATAGGGGATGCACTTCAACACTTTGTTATGAATAAGATGTAGAAAATCTGAGGTCAAAAAGAAATATTAGTGAGCTAGAGGAAGATCTTAGTCCCAAACCTCTATTTATGCCCCCTTTGGCTATTTAAGCACCTGAAGCTACATCAACAGTCATACTTGGCATACCCCAAAAAGTTAAGAAATTATCAAAATTGTTAAATGGTATTAAATCCTATGTCATAGTACATATTAATAAGTGAATAGGAATAATTGAAGAAGCATGGAAAGTTTCTTTGCACTTAAGAAATTTGTCTTAGAGAATTCCTTCATTTTCTAAATATTTGAAAAAAATATTAGGATCATGAATAGCAATTCACTGAAAAAAATTTAATGGATTTTATCAATAAAATAAATATTCGTAGTGATTTGCAAAAGAACCAAAAGGGCCTTTCATAAGGGAAGAGACTTAAGCAAATCAAGACGGGTTTGCATGCAAGGATTAAAATGCTAAAATATGTTATTTCTCAATGTTCAAGTATCATTGAATATAGCAATGACAATTTTTTCAAGGCTACAAAAGTTTTTGATGAATTACAAAGGCCCAGAATGATTAGATATTCCATGCTAATTCCAAAATACATGTTGCAAGGAGAGTTAAATATTATTAAAGCATCACGGGGAAATGAATTTGACAACTTGAATGATTTTCTTTAGGATGAGATTAAGAAGTGGTTGGTTACATTCATCATTGAAAACGAATACCATCTAGAAAGTGCTAAGAAACTATGGCTAGATACACAATACATAGAGGAGGAAATATTTCCACTACAAGTAAATCAAGACATAATTGTCCCATCGATGAAAAAGTACATTGAAGATAGTCTTAGAAAATATTTAAAAGAAATTGTTTGTCCTGAATATTTTCCTCAACGATTAGATTAACATATATTTTTAATCCAATATAATACTCTGACACCATTTTCTACCAAAAAAGGGGACAGGAATGATTCATCGGGTGTCCTTTCACAATTTTGTGAGTGTCCTTTATCTTGTTTTGAAGCAATTCCATTTATTTCTCCCCAATATTTGATCATCTAACTTTAAGAATTGTATTATATATTTATAAAGTTGATGACTGTAATTTATCTTTTTCTTCCAGGTAACCTCATATTATTTGGGCCATGGGAGCCCAATTTTGGTCCCTTAGGGTTGAGCGTTTTTACTTTTGTGCTTAATAATTAGGATTTTGTAAAGTGATTTAGGCATTTACTATATTCAAAAAACAAATTCTATAAAATTATTTTTGACTCTCATAGAGAGTTATTTTTTAGAGTGCATGGAATTTGTTGTTGTGATACTTTTAAATGAGCAACTAAATATCATGAACGTTCTCCAATGAATCTTTATGATATTGGAATGCTTGGAATCATTTTAGAGTTCTCTAAATATCTAGGCCATTCATCTACTTTTTTTCTATTGATTTGATTCAAATATTTTTTCCTCATGATATATGAATGGATGTGTACCATGGAATGAATCGTTGAATTATATTATTTTATTTTCCATTTAAAACACCTCTCACTCACAGGTGAATGGGTTTAATGATCATTTTTTTTGTGTGGTTCACATACACGGGAGATTGGTAGCCGCTTGTGGATCCTAACTCTGGCGATTGTAGCAGAGACTAATGCCTGCAGGTTTTGGTCTAACGACAATTGTGATTCCAACAAAATTCGCAGAAATATACAGGGAGATACACCTGAAGGGATCACTTCCCTTTGGCTCATTAGCAGAGCCTAACCTAGAGAGAAGCAACCATAATTGACCTCGTGAGCTCTCATTATAAAGGTTCTTTTAACGACAAGAACTCAACCAATTGAGCTAACCCTTGGGGATTTTGTGTTGATTGATCATATTTATACGCTTTGAGTTATTTTGAATTTTTAAGTGAATAAAAGGGAAGTACCACCTCTATAAAACACATAGTGGAACTTGGCCAAGGCCCTAGGAAGTTAAATCTTTTCCTTGACTGAAAAAGACATCAACAGAAAATAGTAGTTAAATCTACATTTTCCTTAAAAAATAGATTGTGTGCAACATTAAAACATATGTGAATCCATACATTATCTCATAAGTGAAAAAAATATAAATTATATCTTAACATAATGAATTCACACACAAATAAATAACTAAGCCATTCAATACAAAATAGACACCAAATTTACCCTGGAAACTCAAATGAGAAAACTAGTTTTGAATGGGGGCTCGACCTTTTTATTTCGACAAATTGTGGTACAATGTTTTCATGGCTCATTATATATCCTATTTTTATTGGATAAAAGACCCCTTGAGAATGAGATTGAAGGAGAAAATATGGAGAGCTAAGAGGTATATGGAAGACAAACAACCATGACCATTTGTTTCCCCTTCCTCGGCCTTCTCTCCTCTCTTTTTTCTTATTTCATTTAATTCTTTATTTTCCTCTCACATTTTTTTTTAATTCAAGTTTACATAAGCATTAGTTTAAAGTGTTTACCAATCTTTATTATTTGTTGAATTAACTTGTTGGGACAAAGTATTAGTTGCATTCATTAGTTTGGATCCATTTTGGAGCACATCTACCTATTGATAGGATTTTTGGTCTCCAAAAGCTCAAGGAAACCAAGTGTTGGGCTGTATTAATCACGACTAAACGTCTAAAACAATACACATAAATTATCAATCCAGGGATGTCTTTTATTTCAATGACAGTTACACTGTTTGTGTTGATACATCAAACCAGAAGCAAATCCAAATAACGAAAATCATTGCTGAAGTAAATGCTGGAAATAAATCACTCATGCAGAAATAAAATGATCTACAAGACTGTGATCACACCTCAATTAATCTTTCCTAGCATGCCACACAATAATTACCCAGTTGGTATCTCTAATCCCACATGTGTAACAACATATAAAATATTGGAATTGAAGTAGATCTATTCACAACTAATAACAACAACAACAACACTTCCACTAATACATAAAGCAAATATATATATATATATATATATATATATATATATATATATACAACTACCTTAACCACTGCAGTCCTTGCTAAAGAGGAGGGCCCTTCCTCCCTAGCAGGACCTGGGAAGAGAAAGAACTTAACATAAACTAAATGAGACGATGCATGTGACAACAACAATAGGATAACTTGTATTAATGTGAATAAAATTACAGAGCCAAAAGTAATGTTGTTCTCCGCTAAAATTTCGACCTCAAGGGTCGAGAACTATATAGTGCTTACATATCAGAAAAACAAGGGATGGATCAGTCATGAGAATCTTATGATTCTCATGCTGATCAAAATATAATACATACGGTTACAACCACTTCTTAATAAAAAGTATGACTGGAAAATTATCGATTACAATAAAAACCGCCTAGAGGTTGTTATACAAAAACACAATATGTAATAACTTCTATAGCTATCTCGATAAATCACAACTGTAGCGTAATAGCTAGAAGACAGGTTAGCATCAGATGTTGATGAGATCCAGTCAGCGGTACAACTGTAATAACAGTTCGTCAGCGGGTCTGTAACAACATGGTGTAACAATGCCGTGGTGTAATAGCTCACTGCAACAACACACCTTTAACTGCTCTTGTACACCTCGTGCTCTAGATATTTTGTTCTACAAATAGCATATGGAAAGAAAACAAAAGACCATAGATCTTCTCCAAACATTCATCCTTAGTTAGTCATAAAAAATACATGATACATCATAATAATTAATGAAATGGAAAGGTAATGAAAATAAGGTGAAACAACACAAGTTAAGATAAAAAGGTAGGAAAAAGAGGAAAATATAGTCCCAATGGTTATAGTCATGAGGTAAAACAGGGGAAACAAATGTAAGAAATAAGTGTAAAACTAGCACCCAACATCTCCCCCCAGCTGAAGCACTTTCATGTCCTCATGCAAAATATCATCTCTAACGAGAATATCTCCTGTGCAGGTCCGTGAGATCATAGGCACTGACTGTATCTTCATCTGCAGACTTGTACCCTTGACTAGCCATCAAATTTTGTACCCAGGACTCTAATTCATACTTTCTCAATTCATAATTACTTTGATAATCCTCAATTGGCAACCAGATAAAAGGGAACGTGAACCTTAACCCAATCCAGGAAGTGCCAAGGGTTTGTACTATCTTTACATATGTAACAACCACCACAAAATTCTGGAATGCAAATGGGTCCCCCTTCAGCAGCTCAACACTGCTGGTTTTCGTGTGTTTCAAGCACCCAGTCAAGGCTCAACTCTTCATTTCTGAGAACTGATTAAGACAGAAGTTCAAAATCCTTCTTCTGTAAGTGGCAGCAGGTTCCCTTATCCTAGGAGTGCTCAAAACTCTTATAAATTCCCGCCTTAACTCGGCGGCCTGTCCTGGTTTTGCCCGGATCCATAATGCCATCTTCTCTTCATTGGAATCCATAGATTTGGTGGAAAAATGCCACTCAATCTGATTCTTCATGAAGGACAAAAAATCTCGCAGTTGCAAATCCCCCATATAGGAGAATATCGTCACCACCATTTTCATACTCACGTGCTTGCAAATGATATTGTGCAAGAATAATTGACACAATAGGATTTGTTCGTCAAAATCAGAAGCATGAAAGACATCTAATAATGTGCGAGTGGAAGAACATAGATAGGGTTTGTTCTCCATAACAGCTTTCATCTGGAACAAGAAGTAGCGTTCCCATACAAAAATCGGGTAGGATGGGGAAGGTCGCCTGCACCCTAGTAGATTGAGGGCAAGGTCATGAATTTTTTGTTTATTTATGGTAAGATCCTGAACCTGCTGTTGTAACAGCAACATCTGTTCCTCCTGCTTCTTCATAGCTTCCTTCCTCTTATAATTATCCCATCCTTTCTTCAACTCTTCCTTCATCCAATTTTCATGTAGAGCACTTATCTCCTTCCGATGCTCTTTCAACGAAATCATCCCCTCCCGAAGGGATATTGCTTCCTGCTTCCATTTCTGTAATGCGGAAATCAATGATATTTTCTTAGAACTCCATCCCAAGACGGGACCCGACGTTATTTTTCATTCAATAACATCAATAATGGGTGTAACAACCTCTGTTGAATGGGCCTGCTCCACCTCCACTACTGGTTCTTGTGTAACAACAACTTCATTAGTTGGTTCTTGTGTATCAACCCCTTCATTTCCGCCTAGAGTAGCCTTTGTGTCCATTGTTGTTTATTCTGTAATAGCAGTGGCCTCCACAGGTGATCTAGGTGGATATTGGTGGTCACCTAACTATTCCACTTGGGGTCCCACTATTGTCTCTTTCAGTTTTTCAGTTTCAGCACAACTTACTCTTTTTAGCAGTTTTTCGGGTCCTGAACTTCCAGAGCTGTTTTGAGGCCCTAAACGATGTTTTTTGGGAAACCTGGAAGAAACATTGGTCCATGGACAGATGTTGCTCACTCAAAATTTTTATTCCTCAGATAGATCTTTATAACAAGGTATGGTTCGCGTCAAACGAAGATCGTATGCCAAAGTTACGTCCCCAGGAAGTTGAAACACCAATTTACCCAAACAGGGCCCATAGTTTTGGCGCTTCATCTCCTAGGGTTAGGGTTTTGGATGTTTAGGGTTTTCCATTGTTTCTAAATAATAAATAGGCCCTTGAGCCTCATTGTAAATCATTTCAGAGGCCTGTAGCCGCCACATCTCTTCTCAGAGATAACTACCAGCGCCCTAGGTATTTTATTTCCATTCTGTCTATAAGCAAATTTCAGTTCTTTGATATTAATGAAATGAAGTGTTATTTCCACTGCATCTTTGTATTTATGGTTATATGTTTATTCTGTTGCGTTCCTGCATAAATCCATATTAGTGGTATCAGAGCTGACTGCTTTTTCTCGATCCTTCTTTGCATGTCCCCAATGAGGTCGGGGTATAAGGAGTTAGGGCTCGATCTGGTGGAACCTTTGCAATATCAACCTCGCAAATCCTGATGGACGACCATGGGGGATGAAAAGAAAGATGAGGGAGCAGGAGATCCTATCAAAATATTGCTCGAGGAGGCCGTTAAAAAAAAAGGGAATGCGATGATGGATAAATTTGCCCAGATCCTTCAACGACTACCCACCGGCGGCGCATCTGCATCCAGCAACCACTCTGGAGGTGCAACTCCTTTTAAGGTACAAGTAAATTTTGACATTCCCATATTTGAGGGGAAAATAGATGCATATGCCATAGATAAATATCTATTAGAAGGATATTTATCGGTTCATGACTTTTCCGACCGGGAGAAGATTATTTTTGCACTCCTCAAAGCTACCCCCCATGTCAAGGACTGGTGGGAAACCTACTGTGAGAAAAAGGACGAGACATAACCCTCTCTGTTCTCAGCTGTACCCACTTGGAATTATTTTCGAGCTGCCATGATCAAGGAACAATACTATCCCGTGGGGAGCCATGAGGACAAGTACATACAATGGACCACGCTGCGACAACAAAGGGATCAAGATGTGCATGATCTGACGAATCTGTCCCATACCCTGCACAGAAAGTTGGGTATCAAAGATTCAAAGAAACATATGGTGCTAAAGTATCGCAGTTGTCTGCACAGATACATTCAGGAGGAAATGGAGTTCCTCGACATCTCCTCGCTTGGTACGGCATACCGGTATGCTGCCAAGATTGAGCAGAAATTCAAATAGAAGAAGCGAGACTTTGGATCTGCAAATCAAAAGCAAGGGAAAGGTGTTCCCAAACCGCAGAACAAAGGAAAAAGCCAAGGCATGGTGGCTCAAGACAACTTGTCGAAGCCACAAGCAAAGAAAAACACCACAAAGCCAAAGAAGGACATCGGAAAGTGGTGTGAGTTCCATAAGAGCTCCACTCACAACACAAGTGAGTGTCGGGCCAAGCAGTCGCTGGTGTCCGAGATGAGGGCTTCTAAGTCAAATGCATGCTCTGACTCTGAATCAAAACCTAACAAGGGAAATGAAAAAGGGAAACAAATTATTGATGCGGAGCCCAACACCACTGTTGCCGCTGCGAAGATCCAGAAGGAGGAACTGGAAGATCCAGAGGAGGAACGTCTCTTCCACTCCCAAATGTGGGTAAAGGGCTCCCCGGTATAGTTCATTGTTGACAATGGGAGCCAAAAGAACCTCATTTCAGCAGACGCCGTGAAGCGGTTGGGCTTGCCGACCACAGCTCACCCACATGCATACACCATCGGGTGGCTTCACCAAGGACAAGATCTCCACGTCAGTCAGGAGTGCCGCCTTCCCTATAGCATCAAGCCCTTCACGGATGAGGTATTATGTGACGTTTCTCCTATTGATGTTTCTGATGTATTATTAGGACAACCATAATTGTGGAAGCGTCATGCTATGTATGAGTCTCGGCCTCGTGCTATTATTGTTACTTTGGAAAATAAGTTGTATAGGATACCAGAGGTACCACCTCCTACCGCTATCTCTTTGGTTATTGCAAAACAATGCAGTAAGCTCATTTCCCAAGCCAGGAAATTCGTTTTCCTGATGATCCGCCCCCAGGACAAGAAGAAGACTGTGGCCACGACCTCCAGACAGGGCTCTTCTACACGACAACAACAAATGAACAAGGTTGTGGAGGAGTATGGGGACATCTTTACCTCACCCACAAGGGTTCCTCTGCACTGTCAGGTCAAGCACCCGATTGATCTAACCCCAGGTACGCCGCTACCCAATGGACCGATCTATCGACGCTCTGTTCTGGAGAACGATGGAATCAAGAGGCAGATTCAAGAGCTGCTGTAGAAAGGTCACATCCGACCAAGTTCATCACCCTGGGGGAGCCCGATCGTGTTGGTACAGAAGAAGGATGGGAGGTGGAGACTCTGTATTGACTATCGGGTGTTGAACAAGATCACTGTCCAGAATAGGTACTCGATCCCATAGATTGATGACCTTCTGGACCAACTCAAAGGGGCGAAATATTTCAGCAAGATCGACTTGATGTCTGGGTATCACCAGGTACCAATTGAACCCTCCGATGTGTGGAAGACTGCCTTCAAAGCCAAGGAAGGCCTTTTCGAATGGCTAGTCATGCCTTTCGGGTTAACGAATGCTCCCGCAACCTTCATGAGGTTGATGGACAATATCTTGCAGCCATTCACCAACTCATTTGTAGTGGTGTACTTGGATGAAATTCTGATCTTCAGCCAGACTTGGGAAGAGCACCTCCACCATATCCGACAAGTCCTCCAAACACTGCGACAACACAAGTTGTGTGCCAATTTGGAGAAGTTCACTTTTGGCATGACCCAGGTTCAATATCTGGGTTACATTATTGATGAAATGGGGGTGCATGTGGATCCAACCAAGATCCAAGTCATTCGGGATTGGCCAACCCCAACCACTATAACAGAGCTTCGTAGCTTTCTAGGTCTTGCTAATTTCTACCGTAGGTTCATGTTGGGATTCTCTCATATCACTTGGCCCTTGAGTCAAGTCACCAAGGGAGGAGCGAGAGAAAAAATCTTTTGGTCGGAATCTCAACAGAAGGCATTCAAGGAATTGAAAATTCACCTCTATTCTGCCTTAGTGCTCACATTACCAGACTTGCAACAGTGATTTGAGATTGATACAAATGCCTCTGACTATGCTATTGGGGAAATTCTTACTCAACAAGGAAATCCAGTGGCATATCACAGTGAGAAATTGTCTGACACAGTTCACAAGTATCCCACTTATGACAAAGAAATGTATTCCATTGTGCAAGCTTGTTGACAATGGAAGCATTACATTTTGGGGAAGGAAAAAATCATCCACATAGACCACCGGCCCCTGCAGTTCATACAAACACAAGGGAAGTTTCAGAATGATCGCCATTAGAAGTGGTCCACATATCTGCAATAGTTTCATTTGAACATCAAGTACAAGAAGGGTAGCACCAATAATGTTGCAGACTGCCTCAGCCGACCACTGATCGTGGCACTCACCACCGTTCTCAAATCTTGTGGGCACGAGACTTTTTATTGGCCACTTCTCTATGAGAGCAACCCAAAATTCAGCCACACATACAAGGCACTCTTGGGGGGTACGCAAGTTCCAAATTTTCACCTCCAAGATGCACTTTTATGTCACCTGGGACACCTTTTTGTTCCTTCAAGCGAGTGTGCCAAGATGATATGGGAAGCACACTACAGTCGAGTCGCTGGGCATTTCGGGGTCAAGAAAATAGTAGCAGTACTGCAAAATTATTTCTATTGGCCGAACCTTCGAAAGGATGTCGGGAAGCACATCAGATCCTGCACTGCTTGTGCCATTGCCAAACCGACCATCAAGAAGCAAGGCCTATATACTCCGCTACCTACCCCTATTCGACCTTGGGAATCCATCTCCATGAATTACATGTTGGGCCTGCCTTCTACTAAGCATGGAAATGACTGTGTTTTCGTGGTCGTCGACAGATTCTCGAAGATGGCCATTATGGCAGCCTGCAAGAAGAATATCACAGCAGAAGCCACTGCTAAACTTTTCTTTGAACGAGTGTGGGTTCACTTTTGGATCCCATAGTCTATCATATCAGATCGGGATAGAAGGTTCCTCAGCACATTTTGGTCCAGCCTTTGGTCAATGCTGGACACCAAGCTCACCAAGTCCACAGCTTTCCATCCCCAAACAAATGGCCAGACAGAGGTCTTCAACAGAATGATTATACACATCTGCGCATGTACAATTCAAAGCATCCACACACATGGGACGAGAGCCTCCCCTATATACAGCATAGTTATAACTGGGCTCTCCACAGCTCAATCGGCCACAGCCCCTTTCAGGTGGGCTTGGGATTTCAGCCACTATGTCCCATTGACGTAGCCATGCCATTTGTGGCTACTCAAGCCAATTCGACTCATGTCCAGTCTGAAGTTTACAAAGAAAATAGCTTCATCGAGCATCTTCAACACATTCGCCAACAGGTTCATGACATATTGGACAGAGCCAATGCTAAGTACAAGCCAATGCTAAGTACAAGCAACGCCATGATCAACATCGGGTTCCACACAACTTCTAGGTGGGCGACAAAGTGTGGCTACATTTTCATAAGGAGCGCCTCACTGGACCCCACCGCAAGCTTCGCCCGCTCCTATACGGGCTGTACACCATCACCAAGGCTATAGTGAACAATGCCTTCGAGCTTAGTATTCCACCATTCCTTGGTCTGCACCCAATATTCAATGTGGACCCCCTTCGTCCTTACTTCCCACCTCTACTGGACACCTCTAAAATTGCAGAACAACTCACACCAACAGAGTTAAACCCAGAATACATGGAATAGGCCACCACAGATTGTATCATGGACATGCAAATCAAGAACACTTTCCAACAGAAGATCCAACTGTATCGGGTTGTCAAAGCTAGCCAACTCCTGCACCAAGGAAAGTGGTTCACCAGGGACCAAGTTTCCTCATCTCATGGAGGAACTTAACGCAATGGGGACCATTGCTTCCTAATGGGGGAGGAATGATATAGGTGGATATTGGTGTTCAACCACCTATTCCACTTAGGGCCCCACCATTGTCTTTTTCAGTTTTTTAGTTTTGGCACAACTTACTATTTTTAGCAATTTTTTGGGTCTTGAAATTCCAGAGCCATTTTGAGGCCCTAAACGACGTTTTTTGGGAAAATTAGGAGCAACATGGGTCTATGGACCAATGTTTCTCACTCAAAATTTGTATTCCTCGGATAGATCTTTCTAACGAGGCATGTTTCGCATCAAACGGAGATCGTATGCCAAAATTACATCGCCGGGAAGTTGAAACACCAATTTACCCAAACGGGGCCCATAGTTTTGGCGCTTCATCTCCTAGGGTTAGGGTTTTGGATGTTTATGGTTTTCCATTGTTTCTAAATAATAAATAGGCCCTCGAGCCTCATTGTAACTCAGTTGAGAGGCCTATATCTACCACATATCTTCTCAGAGATAGCTACCAGCGCCCTAGCTAGCCTATTTCCATTCTGTCTATAAGAAAATTTCAGTTCTTTGATATTAATGAAATGAAGTGTTATTTTTGCTGCATCTTTGTATTTATGGTTATATGTTTATTCTGTTGCATTCCTGCATAAATCTGGATCAACAGGTTCTTGTGTATCAGCCTCTAGGTCAATTACTATAGGAGGATCTGCTTTAACTGCTGGTTCTTGTGTAACAACAGTATCCTTAGCAGGTTCTTGTGTAACAACCTCGTGAAGTTATATTTATGTTTCCATTGGGCTGTATTTTTCCCCACATATCTTATACCCTACTACTATTAGTTCTTGAAAACATGTCATGCATACAGGTACCAATATTTAATATTTTCTTCAATTGTTCACTTTCCTTTCTTAGATTTTCAAGTTCTAAAAGCAGGACATGAGTTTGTTGCTTACCTGATGAGGAGGGTTCTTTTTCTTCTTCTGATACTTCTGCTTCTTTCTGATGTCTGGCTGTGGGCGAAGGTTCTATGGGAAAGTTAGCTTTCACCCTCTGTTTTGGCCATCTATCCCCAATTGGTTCATCAGTGGGCTCTTTCCCAACTCTAACCTTGGCAGGCCGAGTCTAGGTCTCAGCTTTTACCTGACTTCCTCCCGAAGTCGTGACCTATTTTCCTTGGCTTTTCCTCGGCCTTTTTCACTTGAATTATTCCCATATCCTTCCTTGCTAGCTTAGGGCATCCAACATGATCAATTTGATGAGTCCATGATTGGTCACACATGCTTCCGGATGTGTTGTTGTCTTCACTATCATCGCCATATGCTTAATATTCCCCAATAAGTAGAATGGAAGGTTAATCTTTTGTTGGTGTCGAAGATGATTGAGTAGAGGGAAGTGATAATGAAACAAAATTGTGGATCTTCCCTCATAAGTGATGTATTTGATTAAACCCAAGCAACATCTTCCCATGGCTGAGGGAATGGTAACCTGTCAATTCCTCTCCCTTTCTTCTCCAACTTTTCTTCTCCTTCTAGGAAGTCTTCTTTCAAAGAGGGGTCATTTATTTTTTTGTTAAACCACCTCCGTCCCTCTATTGGAAATGTATTTACTCAGGCGATTACTTCTTCCGTCACCTCAATTTGCAGGCCCTTGACTCGGGTCTGGTGGTTATTCAAATTCTGAGCGAATTCGATTGCAACCGCCTCATCTGAGCCTTCCAATTTCTAGAAATACTTAATCCATCTAGCGTCTATGAATACCTGGTAGCCTTCCAGATAGTTCCACAAGGCATCCATGGAATCCAGATTGTGTTGAACTGCTGCTCCACCCATTTTGTTGTTGTTTCCGAATTTTCTCCTTACTGCTCAACCCACTGTAATGTCACTGCACTATTTACTTCCTCTTGGCTCCTTACTCTTCTTATCCCAGATGACGAGTTTGAGGCACGAGGATACAAGGATTCCGTCAAGGAGGGCGATGGGAGGTGACATGATTTACAGATTACCAGATTGTACCTCACACAACTCTTCATAAATGTCCTGTAATGGAAAGTAATGGGTTCTAAGTACACACGCTCTTTTCAGTCGGATTTAGTCATTATTTTCGATTGTGCTATTAATTGGATGCATGCGGGGTTGATAATGGTTTATGACTATGAATTTTTTTTAATGATTACAAGATATATCCCCCCCTTCTTTAATGGTGACGGCCACCCACGGCCGTCACGGGAATATCATTACTTTTTCCATTAATCACCAAATTATAAATGATGACACTAACTTTTGAATGACATACCGGAAGCGACGTGGAGGAGGATTTTGAATTGGAAGCGTATTTCTTGCAGTGATCATGGCGGCCACACTTGGCTAGCACAATTATTGTTGCAGGTGACGAAAATGAGAAGGTGTTCGTGGCTGTCAGTTGTTACATGTATAACAACCAAGACAACCCTCAGATTATTCTTCAGAAAACATGATGATTAGGAGAAATAGGTACAAAAATAAAATCAAATAAATAACATAATCTTGTAAAATGTTTCAGGAAGGAGGGATGATGTTTTAGGAAGGGAAAAAAATGGGTGTAACAGCCACGACATGATTGGTTTTGAACTGTTACAAATTGTCTGACTGCGCCCCGAAAAGAGGTTTTCATAGTTAGGTTTGTTATTTTCATTTCATATATATATATATATATATATATATATATATATATATATATATATATTTATATTTATTTAGTTATGTTTTTTTTTTAAATAGGTGTAACAACTACCACAAAGGTGGTTTTCAGCTGTTGCACTTATTGTAATTTCAAATTTCAGGCTGCACAGTGGAATGTTCCCCTGTTGCTGTAAAATGAAGATCAGAATCTGTGATAATGTTAACAAATGATTCCTTCGAAGCAGGTTGATGATATAACCTTAGATGGTGCCCATTAACCAGTAATGGTGTCTTAGCACTGTCGATGGTGATCAATTGTACAGTCCCATTTTCAAAGACCGTGTCTACTTCGTAAGGACCTAGCCATCTAGTGCAGATCTTGCCTTTGAAATCCTTGAACCTTGAACCATACAAGAGAGCCCAATCTCCTTTCTAGAACTTGTTCTTCTTAATAAACCCATCATGCCATATAGCTCTCTGTTGTTGAATGATATCTGTCTGTTGAATAGCAGCCAAATGTTTCTCTTCCAACTCATTGAGCTAGTTCAATCTTTGTTTCTGTGCTTTGATTGAGTCCAGATTGACCTGAAATTATGTTATTAATTTCTTTATCCTGAACTCTATGGGGAATAAAGGATTCTTACCATACACTAATTCATATGGTGAGAAGCCTATAGTATTCATCCATGTTGTTCTGTAAGCCCATAACACTTCTAGAAGTTTCTCGGCCCAATTTCTTCAGTGGCTAGCTACTGTATTTGTTAATATTCCCTCAATGAATTTATTGGTGCTTTCTACTTGACCATTTTCTTGTGGGTGATAAGATGAAGTGATTTGTGATGAATTCCATACTTCTCAACCAGCTTGTTGATCAAATTAAATGTGAACTGAGGCCCTCCATCTGTCACTATCTCCCTGGGCATCCCGAAGAGAACAAAGATATATTCAAACAGTAAGTCTGAAACAGCCTGCTCTGTAGCTCTAATTAGTGCCTTTGCTTCGACCCACTTTGTGACATAGTCGGTGCAGACCAATATGTATGATTTTTGCTATGATGAAGGATTAATTGGCCCTACAAAGTCTAGGGCCCATTTCTAAAATGGTCCTATCACTATCTGAGGTTGTAACGACATCTCATCTGATTTCATAGGTTGGCCCATCCTTTGGCAGCTATCACATCCCTTCACAAACTTCTTCGCATCCTAGAATATGGTTGGCCAGTAGTACCCTATTGAGAGTACTTTATATCTCTTCCTTTTATCAACGAAGTGCCCTCCACAAGTTTCTTCATGGCAAGCTTTCAAGATCTCAAATATCTCATCTTCTCTAACACATTTCCTAATCTGAAAGTCTGTCCTAGTGTGATATATATTGCACTCTATCCAAAATTAGGTAGCACTATGTTGTATACTATTTCTCTTTTCCTTGGAAGATAACTGGTGTGGGATTTTTTCTGCAGCAAGATAATTGGCTATATCTGCATACCATGGTGAGTGAGTAGATATGGAAAAAATATATTCATCTGGAAAAGAATCCTCAGTGGGAGTGCAGTCATCACTTATAGTTAATCTAGAAAGAAAATCAACAACCACATTATATTTTCTAGGCTGATCTAAAGTAGTGATATCAAATTCCTGTAACAATAATAACCATCGTGTAACTCTACCATTAGTAACAGAGTTGTTCATTAAAAATTGAATTGCAACATGGTCAATGTGTACAAATACTTGATATCTGGTGATGTAGTGCCGAAATTTGTTGATAGCATGCTCTACTGCTAGGAATTCCTTTTCAGTCACTGTGTAGTTGAGTTCTGTTGGAGTTATATTCTTATTGATGTAATAAATGGCATAAGGTTTCTTCTCCTCCAACTTCCCTAAAACAACACCCACAACTATGTCAGATGCATCCGTAGCGATATGGAATGGAAATCTCCAGTTTGGTCCTCGTAAAACAGTTTTTGTTGCTACACAGTTCTTTAACTTCAGAAAAGCTTGCTCACATTTTCCTGTCCACACAAATTCCACATATTTCATGAGCAAAGAAAATAGAGGAGATGCAATATTTGAAAATTTTTGTATAAATCTCTTGTAGTACCCTGCATGTCCCAAAAAAATACGTACCTATTTTGGAGTCTCAGGGGTTGGGATTTTCAAGATTACCTCAATTTTTGCAGGCTATATCTTGATTCCATCTGCCGAAATGAAATGTCCTAGCACAATTCCCTCGGTCATCATAATGTGGCATTTGTCCGTGCTCAGAGCAACATTAGTTTGTTCACAATGTTTCAAGACCTTTTCCAAATTGACTAATGTTGTTTCAAAGGCCCTTGTAGGGTGTAAAATCATCCATAAATATTTCAAGACAATCATTCAAGTGATCAGAAAAAATAGCCAATATTTCCCTCTGAAAATTTGCTGGTGCATTACAGAGGCCAAAAGGAAGGACTCTGTATGCAAAAGTACCCCACGGGCAAGTGAAGGTTGTCTTGTCTTGGTCTTCCGGGGCAATTTGTATTTTATTATAGCCCCTAAACCCATCCAGGAATGAAATTTTTTTTTCCCATAGATAGTATCCAGGACCTGGTCAATGATTGGTAAAGGGAAATGGTCCTTTTGATTGGCCTTGTTAAGCTCTCTATAGTCTACACAGACTCTCCACTTGTTGTTATTTTTTGGAACTATGACAACCAAAGACACCCACTCTCTATCAGAAATGGGGTAGATGAAATTAGCATTAAGGATTTTCTGCAATTCTTCTTTCACTATCTCCTTAAGTGTGAGGTTCATTCGGTCCTGCAGTTGTCTAACTGGTTTGCAGTCCTCTTTAAGATAAATGTGGTGAGTGCATAGGCCAGGATGGATTCCTTTCATATCAGTAGAGTCCCATGCAAATGCCTTTTTATATTTCTATAACAGTTGTATCAACAATCTATTTTGTTCAGCAGTGAAGTTAGGATTGATGTTTAAATATTTCCCAGGCTCGATTTCAACGAGACTGCTGGTAGTATGTAGAGTAGTTTTAAAATTTTCAATTATTACATCATCTACCTCATCTTCTACCCACATATCTCTAATGGAGGAAAAAGAGAGTGAATTTCTAAGAAAACCATTAATGATATCATCCTCTGTTTCATCCTTAAAGTATTGTGCTTTTCCAAGCGTGAGGATAGGTAGGGAAAGATCAAATTCAGGTTCAAATTCATCCCACCAAGGACTACTCAAATCCATGTGAGGTTTTTCTAGGGGGTAAAGGTTCAAGTTTTGAGTAGCCTTCCCATCTGAGATCACCATAGATCCGGAACTACATCCGACATATGCGTCGACAGTGGCTAGCCACGGTCTTCCCAAGATTAAAGGATGACCCCCGAGATTGGATTTGGTTTGTAAAATGAGAAAATTAGCTAGATAATTCCAGGAATCCACAGTAATAACCACGTCTTATATCATTCCATCGGCTTGACATGGGACCTATCTGCTAATTCAAGAACTATGGGTGTAGTTCTATGTCCATGAAGTTCTAGGGAGATAAAGATGTATTTAGTCATGACATTAATGGTTTCCACCAAATCAATCAAAGAGTTGGTTATGGGTTGGTCATTAGTACGGAAATTCACTGTAGGGTTCCCTAGGTCATTATATTTAGTCAACAGAGGCTGATCAATCATAATATCAGACAGTTTCCCCACAACATGGATAGTAGCAGGGTCTTTCGGTTTTCTTCCAGGATTTTTGACACACAAATCCCTCATTGTCTTAACATAGATAGGTACTTCCTTAAGAGCTTGTAACAACAGAATCCACACATACAAATTTTGTAATTCTTTGAGGAACTCAGATTCATATTGTGAGGCTGGTCCAGTTGAAATTACTCTTTAAGGGTATGGAGGATCGTGAATCTTAACAGCTGAGTCAGTTGTCACAGATGCACCAACCTTGATTGGGTTGGCTGATGTAGAAACAACAGATCATCCCGAGCTGGCTGCTACATGTGTAACAACAGGTGTTGTATCAGCTGTTACATGTGTAATAATTGTCTCAGAATCGGCCATATCCTTCCTAGGTGACTCACATTCTTCTTCAGTGATAATGGAAGTACGTTATGATCTGATTACTTTTCCTGATCGAATTTGAACCTCGTTGAGTCCAATAGGAGTAATAAGATAAGTCTAGAAGGTAACCGGAGCATCTATGCTTTGAGATGCCTTATTATTCAGATTAGGTTTAGGTTGCATAGGTAATTGGGGTCAGACATTAGGTGTAGGATTTTGAAGAGAAGGCAGTTGTAACTATTGTTTCATTGGTACTAGAGGGGGTATTGGACCTTGGCCATTACCTCTCCAATTCTGGCTCCAAGGATGAGGTTGTGATGGAGGATATTACATTGGTGGAGGGGAAGGCCACTGGTTCCATGGTGAAGGAAATTATGTTGAGGAAGGAGTAGGACACTGCCATGGATATTGATGAATATTATAAAAATTATTCCTAGGATTGAAAGAGGAAAAATCTGGAGGCATACCTGTAAGTCCTGGCTTCAATGGCCTCTTTGATCCAATGAAATAGGAATATTGGACATCCTCGCTTGATTCTTGAAGTACAACCTTTAGTCTGGGCAGTTCAGGACATTGATTCTTGGAATGTGACACTACTCAATCCACATTCTCTTTCTAAATGTTTCTTTTTGCATCGGGGATAGAATATAGCCAAGGCTACTTCAGCTTCTGCTTGTGCTTTCTTAAATTGTACCATAGAGATCTAGGTAGAGAGAGTGCTAAGGAGGTCAATTTTAAAATCCTCAAATATATTTCTGATCTCTCCTCTAGTTACTCCTCCACTTGTGGACTTCTGTATCCAGACTGAGGGAACCCGTACTGAACTTCTCCCTTTGACCAATCCTCTTGAGCTCCAAAGGCAAAGCTTCATTATTTCTTCAAGCAGTTCTTGCGATATGTCTCCTTTTCCCCACAGATTCAAATGCTCCAGACAATCATCTCTTATACCTCTTAATATTATTGGTTTCAAAATTTCCGAGGCTAAGTTACTAAACTTAGAACTTTGTAAATTGTAATGGAATCGCTCCATATAGTCTTCCAAACTCTCCTCCTCCTTCTGTGCAATTCTGAAAATCTCTTCCTTCAAATCCATGGTTCGACAATATTCCTAATATTTAAAGAGAAAGGCCTCCCCCATGTCATTCCAGGTTCGAATTGTGTCAACACCCAGTCTCATGAACCATATTAATGCTGCTCCTTTCAGAGTAACAGGAAATAATTTCAGATTTTGGGCATTTGAAGTGTAGAAATAATATCTACACAACACATCGAATTCGAACAAAAAGGTATCAGGATCTTCAACTACCATCCCTTGAAAGGATGGTAGGGATGACAAAGGAATATTTTTCATAGGAGCCTCATGTCGTGTCACTACTATTGGGAATTCAAAAGTAACAGAGCTATTGTCTTGACCTTCTCGTCCCCCATGGCTGATTATTCTTGATGGGATGAACTGACCTGGGAGTATGCAAGAGATTGACAAATAGAAGGATCAGGCTATTCCAAGACCAACTGTTTGATTGCACTACCAGTGTCCAAATTATGATCAATTAAATGTTATTCCTCAGGTCCCTAATGCTCCCCACGGGTCTCCCCTTGTCCTTCGATTCTCAGATCCTAATCAACGATTTTCCACTACTGTTTTATATCTGGAGTCTTGATATCAGGAGTGGATATGTTGTTCTAAGGGTGGTGAGGCCCAGACACGGAAGGCACCAATGCCTCAGGCTTTGATATAGTAGGCGCTTTCCGTGTTCATGTCTTCTATTATCTCTATATGAAGTATATTTTTCCTTTTCTACCTTTGAGATCATATCTCCAAGTAATATCTTTCTTCCCAAGTCTACGCTCTTATTTTCCTTCTTACGACCCATATTTCCTATAGTTAGTAGAGTGGGGGGTATTTGTGGATTTTGTATCATCCTACTGGCACACATGGACCCTATGTGTATCAATTCATCCTACAAGTGCTTCAGTTTCTACAGCAGTGAGCTCGCCCAGGTATGTTAGAGTAATGCAGAGGTTCTTACCTCTCGTCTTACTGCCCAAAAAATGTATAGCTGAAGACACCCTAAAGAAAACACCCGAAAATTCACACTTCTGAGTATCTCAGTGAGACATTGGTGAGCTCGCTCAGGTATGTTAGAGCAATGCGCAGATTCTTACCTCTCATCTTACCGCCTAGAAATTATGTCACTGGAAACACTCTAAAAAAGAAACACACAGAAATTGCACCTCTAAGTGCCCTAGTGTAGCATTGGTGAGCCCGCTTAGGTATGTTAGAGCGATGTGCAGGTTCTTACCTCTCGTCTTACCGCCCGTCAATTGCAGACTGGGTACACTCTATCATCTAAAAAACAACTCTAGTTGATTGGATCATCACTACCATCCTCAAAAACAGTGCCAAAATGTTGGGATGTATTAATCACATCTAAATGACTAAAACAATACACATAAATTATCAATCCAGGGATGTCTTTTATTTCAATGACAGTTGAATTATTTGTGCCGATACATCAAACCAGAAGCAAATCCAAATAAAGGAAATCATTGCAGAAGTCAATGCTAGAAATAAATCACTCATGCAGAAATAAAATGATCTACAAGACTGTGATCACACCTCAATTAATCTATCCTAGCGCGCCACACAATAATTACCTAGCTTGTATCTTTAATCCCACATGTGTAACAACATATAAAATATTGGAATTGAAGAAGATATGTTCACAACTAATAACAGTAGCAACAAAACTTCCACTGATACATAAACAATATATATATATTAACCGTTGTAGTCCCTGCTAAAGAGGAGGGCCCTTCCTCCCTAGCAGGGTGCAGGAAGAGAAAGAACTTAATAGAAACTAAATCAGACAATGCATGTAACAACAACAACATGATAATTTGTATTAATGTGATCAAAATTACAGAGCCAAAGTAATGTTGTTCTCCACTAAACTTTCGACCTTAAGGGTTGAGAGCTATATAGTGGTTACATCTCAGAAAAACGAGGGATGGATCAGTCATGAGAATCTTGTGATTCTCATGTTGATCAAAATAGAATACATATGGTTACAACCACTTCTTAATAGAAATTCTGACTGGAAAATTATAGATTACAATCAAAACCACCTAGAGGCGGTTATCCAAAAATACAATACGTAATAACTTCTACAGCTATCTCAATAAATCACAAATGTAGTGTAACATATAGAGTACATGTCAACATCAGAAGTTGAAAAGATCCATTCAACAGTACAACTGTAACAATAGTTCATCAGCAAGTCTGTAACGACATGGTGTAACAACTCACCTTTAACTGCTCTTGTACACCTCATGCTCTATATATTTTTTTCTACAAATATCATCTGGAAAGACAACAAAATACCATAGATATTCTCCAAACATTCATCCTCAGTTAGTCATAAAAAAAACACAATACATCATAATAATCGATGAAATGGGAGGGTAATGAAAATAAGGTGAAACAACACAAGTTAAGATATAAAGGTAGGTAAAAGAGGCAAATATAGTCCCAATGGTTATAGTCATTAGGTAAAACATGGGAAACAAATGTAGGAAATAAGTGCAAAACTGGCACCCAACACCAAGCTAGGTCAATTTGTTGTCTGCATATCTAGAACATCAATATGACTCTGGTTCTTAGTAACAACATTGACTCTTGCTTTGGCTCTAGCTACCGACTCTCATTCTTATTTATGACTTTAGCTTTGGTGATGGCTTGCTTTCTCCCATAATGTAGATTTTTTCTCACCAAATCCTTTGATAAATATTTATATACAAACTTTGAACTCAATATTCATTCCCTCTAATAGTCATGAAGCCAAGTCAAATATCATTCTTCATATTCATGATGAACTTAACACGCTACCATCGTGTAACAAATACTCAGGAGGAAGTATAGTTGGCTTCTTCTACTAGGATGAACTACGTACATACATGGAAATAATTCTATGTTCCCATGTCTACTGAATGACTTATTTTCATACATCTACAGGTTGGTCATAGGATTCCTATTTATTGGAAAGTTGTTCATCCAACGACGATTCAATATTTAACCAATTTGCAATGAAAGAGATGTCAACCCATGATTGAGCTCTGTATAAGCCTCGTGCTAACCCTATAACTCCTCATTAATCCCTAAATATTAAGTGATTACATTTATATTGTTATATTGTTATTTAGGTTAGAACCCATCATGGTCCCATTTTATTACAATTGTACCCCTTGTCTCACTAAGGACATCTAATATTAGAATCATTAAATATTGTCTTGTACATTGTATTCATTATAAAAGGAGGTTTTCCCCTCAAATAGGACTATAATTATTGGTTTCCTGTAATTTTAAGTAACAAGGATCATAAAATTTGGTATCAAATCTCATGATCCTAGGGTTTCGCTATTTCAAATAGGTCAGCGTGGAATTTTAGCTAAACTTTTTTTTGTGTCGTTTTTTATAGTGAAACATGGAGAATAGTGAGAAGAAATATAAAGTAATATCTAGTTCAAATTTCAAATCTTGGTTCACTATATTTTCAGAGATAATCTCCAAGGAAGTTATGGTTTTTGAATGCTCCTAAAATCAGTCACAAATAGGTCAATTCAGAATTTTCAGTATAACGTTTTTTTGGGGAGGCTTTAAATGGTGAAACTTGGATAATAATGAGAATAAATCTCATGAAATGTTTGATTCAAATTTTAGAGATATGCTCTAAGGTATTTAGGTTTTATAAATGCTCCGAAAATTAGTCTCAAATAAGTGAGTTCGAAATTTTGCACTATAACTTTCTTTTGGTGATGGTTTAGATAACTCAATTTGGACCATTTCGAGGAAAAATTGCAGTGAACATCTATTTCAAATTTTAGATCCTTCTTTTCAATGGGTTTGGATATATTCTCAACATAATTTTAGGTTCCTAAATTCCCCTTAAATTAGTTTCAAACATGCATATGTTAGTTTGGATTTTTCGCAATAAATATTTTTTTATGGTTATATATAGTGAAACTTGAAGCATATTGAGGAAGCCCAAGGAACACCTGGTTAAATTTTTATAATTTAGTTCGCTATAATTTTGGGGTTATACCTTGTGGAAATTAAGGTTTGTGAACAGTTCAGAAATAAATTTTAAGTAGGCCAACTTGGTATTTTTGTTGTCTTATTGTCTAGGAATTTTAAGACTGAAATCTTCAAAGATTTCAGGAGACATACATAAGTAACTTAGACAGAAATTTCATAATTATATTTGAAGAATTATAAGTTTTTTTGTGGGAAGAGGCAAAAAGTAAGTATTTTGGGGAAAGTTTGTTGTGTAACCAACTCCAAAAATAGAAGAAAAGAGATATCAATGCCTTAGAAATAAGCCACTTCAAGGGGGAAACCTCCAATACATTACATAAATGAACAATTCTTGGATGATACAATTTACAAAACCTCCTTTCTATATATAGGAGTCCATGGGGCCATAATGTAATCCTAGTGGCCACAATGTAATCCCTAGCCGACCTAACAATAATAATTTAAGGGCACAATAATAACAAAATGGGGGTTACAAGGGTACAATAATAACAATAAGGGGGTTACACTAACAACAATAAGGGACTATACTAGTAATATAGGGACCTAACATGCCCTCTCCTTCAAAAAAGTGTTGTCCTCAACGCTTGAGTAGCTCTGGGTGCTTCTGTATAAAATTATCATCCTCCCATGTAGAATCTTCAGTGGGTAAGTTCTTCCACTTGATGAGATACTCTGAAATTGATCGATTCCGTAGCTGTCGAGTTCTTGTTTCCGTGACCGCTTCAGGTTCCACTATGATTTTTCCTTCCTCATCAAGTTCTGGCAATATTGTTGAACTGGAAGACTTTCACCTACAACCTTCTTTAAGCATGAAACATGGAAAACCGGATGCACTCGCGAAGAAGCAAGAAGCTCCAATTTGTATGCCATAGTACCAATCTTTTGCAACACCTTGTAAGGACCATAGTACTTTGGCGATAATTTATTATCCTTCTTAGCTTGCTTGAGGGACATTTGTTTGTATGGTTGTAGCCGTAAAAATACCCAATCTACTACATCAAAACTTCTCTCGCTGCGATGTTGATCTGCCTATTGTTTCATTCGATTTTGTGCCAAATTCAGGTTATCCTTTAAGAGTTGGAGAACTTCTTGCTGATGCTCGATGTGATCTTCCACCGCTTGAACCTTCGAATTTTCTCTTAAATATGATGTGATGGATGGTGGATGATATCCATAAAGTGCCATAAATGGGGTCATTTTTGCTGCAGTATGGAAGGAAGTGTTATACCACCATTCAGCGAGAGGTAACCACTTGACCCATTGTGTTTGTTTATCAGATACAAAACAACCAAGATATCCTTCCAAACATTTATTTACTGTCTCAGTTTGACCATCGGATTGAGGATGATAAGATGAGCTATGAGCTAATTGAGTACCCAAACAAGAAAATAACTCCGTCCAAAAATTTCCAGTAAAAATGGGATCTCTGTCACTCACAACAACCCTTGGGCTTCCATGTAGCTTTTGAATTATGTCCATAAATGTAGTAGCAACTGTACTTGCTTTAAATGGATGAGATAATGCAAAAAAGTGTGCATACTTGGTAAGTCTATCAACTACCACCATGATGACACTCTTTCCTTCGGACTTAGGTAAACCTGTGATAAAATCCATTGAAAACTCATCCCAACGTTGACTTGGAATGGGTAAAGGTTGTAGAAGTCCCGAGGTCTTAATTGTCTCAACTTTATTCTGCTGGCAAACCAAACATTCTGCCATAAAATTTTGAATATCAGATTTAAGGCCATCCCAAAAAAATTCTTTCTTCACCCTGTGGTAAGTTTTTAAAAATCCTGAGTGTCCTCCTAAAGGAGAAGTGTGCAATTCCAGAAGAATCTTTTGTTTTTGTTGGGAATTCTTATAAAGATATAAGCGATCTTTGTACCATAAGAAATCATTTTTCCAACTAAATGTATCAGATGTACTAGGATCTTGCTGCAACTTTTGAATGAGTGTCCATACATCTTTGTCCTTCTTCCATTCATCTCTTGCTTCGGTTATCCAATCCGGTTGGATAATAGAAATGGCACAAAGCAATGCTTCCACCTCTTCATTCTTTCTTGAGAGTGCATCTGCAACAACATTAAGCTTTCCTTTTTGTAGATTATTTCAAAGTCATAGCCCAACATCTTTGTGACCCATTTTTTCTACTCTTCTGAAGATAGTCTTTGTTCCAAAAAGTGTTTAAGACTATCATGATCAGTTTTTACCTTGAAGTGTCTTCCCATTAGGTAAGTTCGCCATTTCTTTAGTGCATGCAGTATTGCTAACATTTCTTTCTCATAAATAGGTTTCTGTAAATACTTTCCTTTGATTGGACAACTTTCAAAAGCAATGGGTCTTCCTTCCTGCATTAAAACTGCACCAATTCCATTTCCTGAGGCATCACATTCCACAATAAAGGTTTTTGTGAAGTCTGGTGTAGCTAAGACCGGTGCTAGGCACATTGCCTCTTTAAGACGTTCAAAGGCCTTAGTTGCTTCAGGTGTCCATGAAAATGCATCTTTCTTCAATAATGTTGTTAGAGGTGCTGCTATTCTCCCATAATTCTTAACAAACTTGCGATAATACCCCGTTAACCCGAGAAATCCTTGCAACTGTTTTATTGTTGTGGGGACTTTCCATTGCTTAATGGCTTTAATTTTGTTATGGTCTACCTTAACGCCCTCGTGAGATACAATATGACCCAGATATTCCACCTCTTGTACTCCAAAGAAACATTTGGATGTTTTTGCATATAATTGTTTCTCTTGCAATAGTTTAAGCACCATGTCAACATGTTCAACATGATCCTTCCAAGACCTGCTGTAGATTAGTATATCATCAAAAAATACTAGCACAAATTTTCTAAGGAAGGGTTTGAAAATGGAATTCATCAACCCTGAAATGTAGAAGGTGCATTGGTAAGGCCAAAAGGCATGACCAAAAATTCATAATGACCCTCATGAGTTCGAAATGCTGTTTTTGGAATATCTTCAGTCTTCATTCTAATTTGATGATATCCCGAACGAAGATCCAACTTGGTAAAATAAATTGCTCCATGTAATTCATCCAATAATTCATCAATCACAGGAATGGGAAATTTATCTTTAATGGTGAGCTTATTGAGCTCCCTATAATCCGGACACATTCGCCATGATCCATCCTTCTTGTGTACCAATACTACAGGAGCAGAGAAAGAACTTTGACTAGGTTGAATTATACCGCCTCTAACATTTCTGCAATCATACGTTCAATTTCGCTCTTTTGGAAGTAAGGATATCTATAAGGCTTGATGTTTGGAGGAACACTTCCTGGAATCAAATGAATAGCATGATCATGATCACGAATAGGTGGGAGTCCTTTGGAAGTTTCAAACACCTTGGAATGATTGTCCAAGACTTGTTGGAGATCTGCAGAAATAGATGATTTTGATGTCGGAACTTCTAGTGAGCATAATTGTTCAATTACGCCTCGTTGTTCTTTCTTTAGAAGCTTTGTCATGACATTAGAGCTTATTATCCTTCCTGGCTTCCCTTCAATACCCCGTAATTCGACTTCCTTTCCTTCTGAAAAAAATTTCAAGAAAAGTTCTTGAAAATTAAAAGCTACCGTCCTCAAAGATTGTAACCATTGTACTCCTAGTACAACATCAGCACCTCCCATAGGAATGGAAAGCATTGGACTAGTCAATACATATTCCCCCATGGTTAGCTTCATATTATGGCATTTTCCAGAGCAATTTATAGTTCCTCCATTTGCAACCATCACTTGACATTCTGGTGCTGGGTATAGGAAACAATTTAATTCTTTGGCTACCTTACAATGAATAAAATTATGGGTGCTACCTGAATCAATCAACACTATTACCTTTCTCTTCTTGATTTGTCCTTTTATCTTGAGAGTTTGAGGAGTGGTAATTCCTGCCAGTGCATTACACGATATGGTTGGATTCATTTCTTCCTCTTCTGGGGTTGGTTCCCGGTGTATATCCTCTTCTTGTTCATTTTCTTCTTCCTCTTCACAATCTATGTAAAATAATTTCTTCTCAGCACACTTATGACCTTTAGTGTATTTGCTATCACAACTGTAGCAAAGCCCCTTTTCTCTTTTTTCTTCCAATTGTTGTGGTGTCAACCTTGTAGGTTGTGGAAATCTAGGCGTAGCAACACTTCCTTCTTTATAGAATTGAGTGGTAGGCTTCCTTGCCGCCATAATTTTACATTCAAATTTTCTTGCCAACCTGAATGCCTTCTCCAATGAATTAGGTTCCAGAACGCGAACTTCATGTTGGATGTTATCCTTTAAAGTGCCTATGAAGAGATCAATCCTGTGTTCCTCTGGAATATCAGTTACCCTTATATTCAATTTTTGGAAGTCCTCAATGTGCTGCCCCACTAAACCCTTTGTTTGAGATTTATCAATTGGCTAAAGAAGGTGTTGCTCTTTGTATCCTCATAATGTGCTATCATTTCCTCCGTAAAAATTGACCAAGTGACAATTTTTTTACGGGAGCAAAGCCATCGATACCATACAAATGTGTTTTGTTCTAATTGTAAAGTTTCAATGCGTACCTTTTGTGTGTTTTGCACATTATGAAGATCAAAATATTGCTCCATCTGTAGTATCCATGTTACAGGATCCTTTCCATCAAACTTCCTCATATCCATTTTTGGAATATGGTGGTTCTTCCCGCCAACATTAGAGTTTATGAAATCACGATTAACATTTATTTTGTTCTCATCATGAGGTTCTTCTACTATCTTTTCAACATTAGGAAACATTTCTTGTATCAACTTTGTCAAACCTTCTATGTCTGCTTTTAGATCATTCTTCACGTTTTCCATTTTAGATTCCATGTCAGCTTCCATGCCATCTATCTTAGATTCCATGTCTTTCTTCAAACCATCCATCTTTGCTTTCACACCTTTCTTCAAAACTTCCATTTCATTTTTTGCTGCTCTTTGCGAGAGCGAAATTTGGTGCACTTGCTCTTGTAATTTTGATAGATCATGTTGCAATTCTTCATCTTCATGAGTCATAGTAGAGCCTTCTGAAGGCTTAATGGGTGTTGAATTATTTTTACGGGGCATTTTTTTAGAACCCAATACTGATATCTATTCTACAATATTCCCTTGGAATCAATTCAAATTGATTTTTCAAACAAGACTTGTGCAATTCGGAAAAAAATACACACCTTTTTCTTTCTTTTGAGGAGCTCGATATTGGAATTTAATTATCTCTGTGATTGCGGCTCTTCAATATTTGAAATTCAGCACTGAATTAGTCCTCTGAATTTTATTTTGAATGCCATAGGTCTGACCTGATTTGGATTCTCCAAGACAAAGTTATGTCCAATCTCCCACAATGACCTAATTATGGACGGGTTCAGTAGAGCGAACTTGTACGACTTGTCACATATCACTATTTCGTCCTTCGCCTCTGAAATTGATATCCAAGAAACTACAGTCCGTGTACTTGTGACCACTTTTTACGACACTCCAATCCCATCGCTCAGAGAGAGAGTTATTGAACTTTTCTCACAATCACCTCTTTGAGATGAAATTCAGGAGCCTGAAAACGTACCACATTCCACAGATCATATCTCAAAAAATATTGCGAATCAAGCTCTGAAATTTTTTGACGAGTTTCCTCAGGATTTCAACTTCGCACCCTAAACATTTCAGATTCTGAACCTTCGTAGAAAAAAATTTATAGCGCAAATTCCACGATGACCTATTTAGGAGCCTGAAAAACGACCTAACTTCCACAGATCATATCTCTGAAAATATGGCGAACCAAGCTCTAAAATTTTTAGACAATCTTCCTTAGGATTTCGGCTTCGCACCCTAAAAAGCTCAGCTTCTGAAACTTTGTAGAGAAAATTTATAGCGAAAATTCCACGATGACCTGTTTGGAGCAGCGAAACCCTAGAATCCAAAGCTCTGATACCAAATGTTGTATAACCAGCTCCAAAAATAGAAGAAAAAAGATATCAACGCCTTAGAAATAAGCCACTTCGAGGGGGCAACCTCCAATACATTACATAAATGAACAATTCTTGGATGATACAATTTACAAAAACTCCTTTCTATATATAGGAGTCCATGGGGCCATAATGTAATCCTAGTGGGCCACAATGTAATCCTAGCCGACCTAACAATAATAATTTAAGGGCACAATAATAACAAAATGGGGGTTACAAGGGTACAATAATAACAATAAGGGGGTTACACTAATAATAATAAGGGACTATACTGGTAATATAGGGACCTAACAAAGTTACCATAACTTTCACTTGACACATCAAATTAAATTCCCACTTGTGGAATTGAAGAAAAGACATATCATAGTATTAGTAAACAAATTTTCAGATCTAGAAGGGCACAAACATTAGAGATATATCAACAAAACTTTAGTTATTTTGATATTCCTCAAAGTAAGGTATGTACCTTACCAGTGACCTAATTTTTTATTAGAAGATCCATTTTGTTTTACTAAAAGTTGCGATAGAAAGGAGTGATATTATTATTTTCTAACATGCCTCCAAATAAAGCTACTACACCAATTAAATATATTGAAGGCTCACACTTGACTCATGAAGAAAGTGAAGATTTAGAATTTATGTTATCTCAATTAGAGAAGAAAGTTAATAAAATGGATGATAGTATGTTGAAAAAGGTTGGTTTATCAGGTTCTCAAGAAAAACTTAAAAGAGAAATGGAAAATATGATGAATGAAAATAAGGAAGGAATAGAAATGAATATGAATGAAAATAAGGAATAAATAGAAAAGAAGATAAATGAAAATAAGGAAGAGATACAAAAATCCATGATTGTCGTGGAAAATATTCTCCTAAAGAGGCTTCTTAAAAGGGATGTGGAGATCCAAGGAAATCATGAACATAAGGAGAAGCATGTTGTTGAGAATAAATATCATATGGGGAGTATGTCATCACAATTGGAGAGCACAAATATTGAATTATAGAACCGTAATCATGAATTTTCAATCCAAGATCCACATCATCAGGGCTTCAATTTAGCATTAAGGAACTACTACATTCCAAAGATCAATATGAGGAATTTTGGAGGTAATGATCTTGTTACATAGATATTTTATATGGAGAAATAATTTGATCTACACCTAGTAGCATGCTTACAAAATTTAAATATTTCTTCCATGTTTTTAGAATAAGACCAACATGTATGGTATCAATGGCTTTGTGAAAGAAGAAAGTATTATGTTATATATTTGTTTGTTTTTAAAGAGGAATTGATAACACATTATGGAGATATTAAGAGCAACACTTTCTTTAGTCGATTGATAAATCTTTAGCAAAAGGGTACAATTACATGGCACATTCAACAATTCCAAAGTCGAGTCTCATAGTAAAGAATATTTCAGAGGATAATTTGTTAGACCTATTTATGGGAAGTTTAAAATAAAGCATCCGACATGAGGCATACCTTTTTGAACCTAAATATATAGAGCATACTTTAAATCTGGAAAGGAAAGTTGAAGATCATACTAATAACTATAGCGAAGATCATGCTCCCTTTCCTATACTGACAAGGTTGACTCCTCAAAAAATGGATGAAAGAATAGCAAAGGGGATATGTTTCAACAATGAAAACAAGTAAATGACATAAACGTAGTGAGAATAAATGATTCTGCATAGACTCTGAAGAGGAAGAAGATCAAGAATTGGAACAATCACAAGATATAGAGCTAAAAGAGACTAACCCAACAATATATTGTCATGCATTGGCTAGCTTCAATACTCCACAAACCCTCAATATAGAAGGATATATAAAAAAAAATAATAAGGTAATAGTGTTGATTGATTCGGGTAGTACCCATATATTCATAAATTACAAATTAACAAAACTTCTCAATTGTTTGATATATCTAGCACTAGAGCTTCAAGTAATAATTCCAAATGGAGGCACCATAAACTTTTTATGGAAGTTCCATAGTATTAATCTCAATATGGGGTAGTATTTATTGTACATTCCCATTATTGCAATATAAATGGGTGGTGTTGATGTTGTATTTAGGGTTTAGTGGTTACAATCATTGGAAACAATGACCTCTAATTTTCCAGATAACTTCATAATATTTACCTCAGAAGGAAAGGAAATTGATCTTAAAGGTATCAAAGGGATACCCTCTAAAGTGATAATATCTAATGGAATGAAAAAATTACTCAAAAAGGATCACCAAGGTGTAATGGTACAATTACCTTCAATAAATTTCCAAATTTCAATATCATCTATGTTAAGGGATATTCATAAAGCTATCAACAATCATCCCAAGTTACTTGGATTATTTCCAAAGGGTCTTCCACTTAATCAAGATCATGACCATGTTATTCATCTGTAGCCAAGAAGTGTACTAGAGATAAATGAAGTAGGGAAAACCATACTAGAAGTAGAAACAATCCTTGAAACAAGGATTAAGTGGTTGAGCAACCCATCAATGTCGAGTACATCACCAAATATAAGAACCTACCAGTGGAAGAGATGAAATGGGAAGATGTCTTATCCTTGAAAAATCAATAGCAGTGAGTCAAGTGTTGAGGACAACACTTGTTTAAAGTGAAGGGACATGTTAAGCCCTATATAAGACCCATGTTAACCATATAACCCCTTATTAAGCCCTAGATATCGAGTGATTAAATTTCTAATGTTATAATTTTATGTAGGCTAGAAACCTTCATGGCCCCATTTTATTACAACCGTGCACCTTATCTCCTATAAATACTAAGGAGACCGAGCCTTAGAATCATACAATTTTGTCTTCTACATTGTATTCATTGTAAATGGAGGTCTCCCTCGTTAAAGAGGATTGTAATTATTGGTTTCTTACCATTTTTAAGTCGTAAGGATCATAACATTATTAATATTGAATTAAACAACTACTTGTTCATTGTTTAGTGTAACCCTAGCACTACAATCACATATAAATGTCACAAGAAGATGTGTGGTAGGCTCTCTCTTGTTAGGAATAGTTGTGTCTCATCATCGAAGCAACCCTTCAATGCTTGCACATGCTTGCAAAAACATCATGAATTCTTTAGAACTCTCCCAAGGTCATTGAATTCCATGCACCAATCTCTGGCATAACTTAAATATGGGTTTATTTGGATGCCATAATGAAAAACAAGAACTAGATTGGGGTTTCCCCTAGCATCAACCTATTGTCCACCTTGTAGGTGTCACTAGCTTCTTCTGTTGCTATGACTCCTTGGCTATATTTTTATTTTTTGACTACAAAAAACTCTTCATCTTCTTTAATATTCACTCTCCACACCCTACTCTTGTTTGTGTGGTTTCAATGGTGAAGCTCTAAATGGATTTTCCAATACTTTTCTTACTAATTTCCACTCAACTCATAATGCTTGAAAAGAAAAATTGCTTCTACAAGGATTTTTTGACATACTCTTCCTCTCCATGTGCCTCTAAGTTTCCTGTTGAATTGAAGTATTCTTTCCATTTTAACTTTGAAAGTAATATAAATTGTATCAAGTAGCTTACGTATCCTAACAATATTCCTCTTAATAAAATTTATTTCCGGAGAATGAATAGCCTTTGATTGCCTGCAAATCATAGCATTGTAGCATCTCTTATTGTAGCAGTGACCAACAACGAGTGTCTTGTTTGATGAATTTTTTTTGATATTATTATTCTTCTTTCATTGAATTTCCTTCTTGTTGCTTCTTCTAAGTGTGGGTGTAGTATAATTATTCAGTCTCTTATTATCACTAAACTTCTTCAATCCACCATAAGAAATTTGATATGGTTTAGCCTTCATTTACTATTGTTATTTTTTCTTATGAGTAGGGAAATTTTTACAGCTTTGGCCTTCATAAAAAAGGTCTTCATGATCATGTGATTTTACATTATGCCATCAAAGTCGAGGCCTTCATGATTGTCCTTCTATGTGGCTACAATGAGACATAAGATTTCATATCTTCTCTCGCCTAGCCCTTGTCCATCATAATCCATTTACCTTAGAAGTTTGGAACCAATCAATTTGGTATGAATTTCGAATTCACCAAATTTCTTTTGAGAATTGTCTTAAAAAGATGAAATTACCAAAAGGTTGTTGGTCATGGCACTAACTTTGGTAGTAGGAACGGAAGGTAGCCTTGCTTCTTAATGCTCTTGGACCACTACATGGAGCCTTGCCAAGGCCTCCTCCTTCTCTACCAAGCCTTGTTGTAGCTAAACCATCATCTATATGAGCCTATCCTCTTGTCAGTTATGAAAATGAATGACCTTCTCTCCCAAAGTGTACAAGTTGCATTTTTGTGTTTGTCTCAATTTTTTTTATCATTATGAGGTATTCTTGTTGTTCTTCAAACTTTTGCTTGAACAATAGTAGTAGTTTCTTCTCCATCTTTGTAGTTCTTTAGTTGAACATTTGGACTTGCTCTTTCAAGTGCTCATTTTCTTCTCGAATGTCAACATTGTTGGCGCTTGAGTCTTCAAAGTTTTCTTTGCTTTCGTTACCCATGTCAAGGTCTATAATGTTTTCTTCAAACTTCTGATAACTTTGTCAAAATCAAGGATGTAATTTCTCTGATACCATCTAATCGTAAATGGCATAAATATGGCATGTTTGTCTCATTAACATGGATGTTTTTTCCTTTTAATAGCTCGCATGGAAAATAGATTTTGAAGCAAACAACTTCTTTAGGCACAACTTTTGAATCAAACAATTTATGCAACAATAACAATGTATTTCACTCTGCACTTCAACTTTGACTTATAAAAAGAAATAATTTTCTATAAAAGTGTTGATACACATCTATATTCTCCACTTATAAGTTTATGATCATATCAACGCAACCAAATAATGGATGATAGAGGTAATAATAACTTGGCTCTACAAAAATGAATTTGTGGACTGGATGTTGAAAATAATTGACCAACATGTGAGAAAAATGCCCAGGGAATGAATTAATTGACTAACAGTGAAGGAAATGTTTAAAGGATAGATTTAAACACTCAATGAAGGAGAAAAATTCCCAAGGGATTAGACTCTCAATTTTTTGTAGAAAACTCCCCAGGGACAAATTTATACACTTGATAATTCAGAAAAACACCTATGGATGGAACATTCTCAATGATGGAGAAAAATGTTTAGGTGTGTGTACCTTCACCCAAGATAAGTATAAAATGACTTAGTAGTAAAAACTATGATTGAAATACGAATTGAGTCACTTATCATTGGAGAAAAACACCCAGTAATGGATGTAGACACTCAACAATGTCTAAGAATAACCAAGAAAGTAAAGATTCGACCAAAAAACGCACAAATTTAACCCAATGACAAAGTATTTTTCTCAATAATTAATTTAAATACCTAAAAACTAGTTTAAACACTCTAGAGAGAGATAAATTGATGCACATATTGTGTGCATCCCATACGAAATCATGAAAGAAAAAATTCCCAACAACTAAAAATTCACCTCAAGCAATGAAAAACTACTCAGAGAGAGGATATATGGCACTGAGGAAGGATAAATTCTCCAAGGGAAGATACCAATGATTTGTGTAACTACCCCTCCCACATTTACTCGATTTCATAAGCTTGTTAGGGTAAACATGAGATGAGTGTCACTATGTCATGACCCGACCTCCCAGTTCTAGTTAAGGAAGTGGGGCCTATAAATTGACCACAAACTGACATCTTACAAGGACTACAAATCATCCAGGAGATGAAGAAACACCCCAAGTGGTCAATCCCTAAGTTGGAACCTTGTTTCACTAACCTAAACCCACAACCACACGCTTGACACTACATCCATGAGGTTATGATGCTATAATTTCACTCATGGGCTTGCCTCCATGCAATCATGGCCTAAAATATTTAGTTTTGAGCATGTAGTCCCAGGATTTATGCCACCTTTTAAGGCCAACCTCCAGACCAATACCCAAAATTTCCTAAAAATTTTCAAAATAATAAATAACATGATGATAAATCTAAAACTTCAATCTCGAATCAAAAAATTGACCTACATTACCTAATCTGATAACACGATTTTCGTCAAACACATGGAAAACATATAAGCTACATGTCATGAATGAATATATGATCATAAGAGTATGAGATTCATCTAAGAATCACCATGAAGGCTCTATGCCCTCTCCACATAACTACGACAACACTTATTATTCCATGTATTCATCAACCATTGGATAACTAAACAAATCATGAAAAGAGCCATAGATAACATATTATCCCTCTCCACATAGTTATAATAAAACTTATTAGTACATGTATTCATAAACCATTAGATAAATAAACAAAACATGGTAAGAGCCGTAAATAACATATTACAACATGTAACCCGGATGCGGGTGATATTTACCAACCGGAGAGGCCACCTGGGCGCCATGTGGAGGGACATCTGTCCACCCCATGCGCTCGCACATGGTCGGCTGTCCAGCATTAAATGCCACAGGATTGTCATGAATTTGCACTCTGCCACCTTCAATTCGATGTCCTCTCGCTGCAAAGCATTTAGATCTCTTTAGTCCAGCACCATGGCTATTAAGCCCGCCTCCTGTGTCCATTCTGCCTCCATTCGGCTCTTACTTCTGCTTTCTCTGCATGCTTCCCATTCAGCCTCTCAACCTCTCTCTCTTGGCCCTCCTCAGCCCTGTCATAGTCTCCCCTCAGCGTTTTCTGGCAGAGGCAACTCCTCTCTGGTGTTTTCAAGAACTTCCTCCTGGTCCTACACTTCCGCTCCTCTGCCTAACATCCCTCGGCATCACTATATGCAATGTCGCAGAGCTGGAGGTCGAGGACTTCATTCCATACCTCCACTTTCATAGGACATGGGAAGAGAACTGAATCTCTCTGTTGGCTGGGAGGAACTGTGTAGGCTTGACCCTGTCAATCTCGCTACCCAGTTATCTCTGCAGCTCCATGTTTCCCCTCCAGCCTCCTCCAGCATTCGGCCCAAGAAATGTCCACGTAAGTCGACCATCTCACCTGAGCCAGCCTTCATCCCTCAAAAGATGAAGGCTCTCCCTGTGAAAAGTGCCTCCATCAGCAGCCACTGCACCAGTATTAACTCAGGTTCCAGTGATGGGCGCAACTCTAATAGTGACGTTGAAGACAAGGTTGAGGATAGCAGTCAGCTTGCGGCCACCTCCATTCAACTAGACGCTCCAGGGTTGCCTCAGATACAGGCTACCAACCACGCGATGTGCAAAGAGGAGGATGACTCCTTCTATGTCTACAGGATTGAGGAGGAAGAACCCATCTCCAGCAGGAAGGATGATGGTCTTCACCAGCCTCATTTGTAGGGATCTCTTCCTTTTTACCAGTTTTTTCAAAGTGCTCTCTAGTTTATACATGTTTTGGATGACTTTGATTTTAGGCTTCAGTTCAAACTTCAATACTGTGTATGCTAGTTTCCCGTTCAGGGAAACGTTATTTTTGTGCTACTGGTGGAATGGTTTCCCCAGCTGGGGCAGTCTATTCTCTAGCTTCAAACTCTTGATACTTCCCTCCGGAATTGCCTTGCCAAGCCTGGAGGAAAAGATATGTAATTTTTTTCCATGTATGATATAATAGCAATAGTCTAACTTAGAAAAAAAAATATTACAGCATGTAACCATCATATAACTAGAAAAAAATCAACATAGAAATCATGGCAATTCAGCCATAATATCACCAACATAATCACTAAAAATGCTCATACATTTCAATAGGAAAATGTCACATATTAACATATGAAAATGCCAACCAAGTCAGGGAATTCCATGAACCAACCGACCATAGATTCGTTGAACAAAATCTCTCTTCAGTAAATCACCCTTGTGCCATATTCCAAGCATGAATGTGGGATCATATATATTAAACCAAAACAGGACTTCCAAAGGCCCAACCACCTCAACCCTCAACCACAATGATTCCACGTCTACAATCGAACATCACTAACACCAACCAGATTGGTCTCTAGCCAAGTTTTCCAGGGCTCCAAGAACGACTGACTAAACCCACATCCTTTCAGGGCTCTAGAGAATTTGTCTATCGCGACTCCAAGGACTAGTAACTCAACCCACCAAGAGCTCCAAAGAATTTGTCCCAACCTAGGCTCTAGGGCTAATAACTCAACCCAAGTTATTCCAGGGCTTCCAAAGCATATGTTCCAACCCAAAACCATAAGGAACTTGAGCACCAATTAGAAAACAACAAGTTGAAAAATTTACAACACCATGGCTATCCAGGAAACTGAAAGGCAAGGCTAAAACCACTATCACTCTAGGAAAATATCCATGCCAATGAAAACAAAAAACCTGAAAAATCACATCCATATACCATGCATCCAGAAATCAACAAGGAAATCACACATGCAACCTGTTACCTACAAATAAATCTTGTTGTAGTTCCTAATCTAACTGTTTCATTGTGCTTTCTTGATTTCATTTGCCTTCTTTCTCCAATCAAAGTGAATTCCCAAGTGCTCCAATAATTCTCCAAGGTTTCTCTAAGTGTGCAAGAGTATGAGAGAATGAGAGAAGGAAAGACATCTCAACCCAAAACTATAAAATGGATAGAAATTGATCCTTGGAAGCCTTTTTATCATTGATGCCTCTATTTTCTTCATTTTCCCTCTACTTCCTTAGCATGAAAATATGTGTCTCTTCACATTTATTTTCTCCTATTTTACGTATTTTCATAATTAAAATGCCAATAAATTCCTCTTTGACTTTACCAATTTCCATAGCCATTAATTAATCAAAACTGATACTCACTAAAGTGTTTTTCCCAATATTCAACTTCGTATATGTATCCCATGAACTTGGTCTTATTTTATTTACATGGAAAATCAACTAGGGGTTGTTACAAACCCCTCCCCATTAGGGGAACCTCATCCTTGATGTTCTATGACACCTATGACCAACCAACCGCTGAAAAGAAAAACATAATATCCATGGAGATTTATACCATAGCTCGATGCAGTATTTACAATGACACCTGCTGAAAACAAACAAACATAATGCCTATTGGAGCTTTATAACACAACTCATTGTGACATATACAAAAAAATCCATATATACATATACATATACCAAAAACTCATTTTCTTGAACCAAAAAATAACGAAGCATATAAAGCTCACATCTAATCATCCATCTTCCATGTAGCTTCATCGGACCCAAAGTGCTTCCACTGCATTTTAACCACCTCGATTGCTTTGTTCCGAAGCATGAGTTGTTTCCACCCCAATATGCACTATGGTTCTGGCTAGAATTATCCCTTTGGTTCCCCCTACAATACAAACTAGTCAATCACTTGATAAACATCCTAGACATATCTCTTAAGAAATTAAACATGGAATACACCATGGTCTTTCACTGTTGGAGGAAATGCAATTCAGCAGGCCACTATTCCAATCCTCTCAAGGATCTTAAAAGGCCTGCAAATACTAAGGTGCCAGCTTGGCACATAAGCCAATCCTCAAGGATCTCCTCTTAGGCTTGATGCATAAGTACACATGCTCTCCAACCTGAAACTACTTGAATTATCCATATTAATTTTCATAACTCTTCTACCTGTCATGTGTTTCCTTCAAATTCCTCTTAATAACCTGCATTTCATATTCCATATTTGCCAATATATTTTGTCCAATCAGCACCATGTTCACTGAATCACTCCAACCGATGGGAGTATTACAACCTCACCTATAAATATCCTCAAATGGACTCATCCTCAAAGATTCTTGATACCCATTATTATTTGAAAACTCCGCCAGTGGAAGACACTCCTCCCACTTCCATTGTTTATGCATGAAAAAAATCATCAACATGTCCTCAAGAATTATGTTAACCCTTTCTCTTTGTCCATTTGACTGCATATGATAAGTTGTATTGAAAGCCAAAATTTTCCCCAATCTTGTAAACAACTCCTTCCATAACCTGGAAGTGAACTTGGAATATTTTTTTTATATGACCTTATTAGGATCACCATGCAATCTCACTATATCCCTGATAAAAATATGAGCTACCTCGCTAGCTGAATTCGTAGACTTAAGTGCAACGAAGTGAGCTACCTTACTTAACATGTCAACAAAACCCATAATAGAATCATGTTTCTTCGTTGTCCTTGGAAAACCTATAATGAAATCCACGAAATTTACCTCCCATTTCCACTTTGGAATAAAAATAGGTTGTAATAAACCACCTAGATTATTAGATTGTGATTTTACCTGCTGAGAGTCCAAACATCTCGCAACAAATTCAACCACCCCTTTCTTCAAGTTCTACCAATGATAGAACTTATTAATTTTTTTCAATGTCTTCTGATATCCTAGGTGACTTGAATATGGATCAACATGAAACTCCCTCAAAATAATCTTCTTGAGCTCATTGTTTTCTGACACATAAATCATGTTCATGAATCTGACCAAGTCATTTGTTGTGAGATGATGCCCCTCATCCCTATCACCTTCACTGTGTTGTTGTAACCCATGCCTCAATTGTTGATACATGTCATCATGTTGTCCTACCTGCAAGATCCACTCCTACAAATTTGTCCCATAATAACTCACTGTTGCAATGTGATTCACCTGCACTCTCCTATTAAGAGCATCTGCAACCCTATTCTCTTTTCCCTTAATGTATTTGATCGTGAAATCAAACTCACTAAGGGTAGCCAACCATCTAGCTTTTATAACATTCAAAATAGGTTGGTTAAACAAATACCTCATCCTATTGTGATTACTCATCAAGATGAATATCCTACTAAGAATGTAACGTCTCCACATCTTCAATGCATGAATGATAGATACAAACTCAATATCGTGAGTAACATAGTTCTACTCGTGCTCATTCAACTTCCTTGACTCATAGAAAACTACATGACCTTCCTGCATTAGGACTCCACCAAGTCCCTTCGAGCAAGCATCTTTACAAACCACAAACTCTTTATCTATATATGTATACTTCAAGACCGTATCAATTTTAAGAAAATGCTTCAACTGTTAAAAACTAGTTTCACACTTCTCAGTCCATTCAAAATTCTTCCTTTTCGCTACAAATATGTAATAGGATAGCCAATCCGTGTGAAGTTCCTGATGAACCTCCTATAATAACATATTAATCCCATGAATTATATGACCTCATCCACATTCCTAGGAGCTAACCACTCCATGATAGCTTTAATATTTTCTGGGTCCACTACTATACCTTCCTTGGAAACAAAATGCCCTAAGTAATGAAATTCATTCTGAAAGAAATTGTACTTGTTGAGCTTGGGATACAACTACAGCTCTCTCAAAAATATTAACATTTTTTCCATGTGTTTTGCATGATCTTCCTCATTCTTAGAATATATCAATATATCATCAATGAACACTATCTCAAACTTGGCCAAATAAGGATGCAACACACTATTCATCAAACACATGAAAGTAGTTGGAGAATTAGTAAGACCAAAAGGAACCACCACAAACTGATAATTTCTATATCTATTAGAGAATTTGGTCTTGTATATGTCCTCTTCTTTGATGTGTACCTGATGATATCATGGTCTCAAGTCCATCTTTGAGAACACTACTACTCCCTTCAATTGATCAAACAATTCATCAATCCATGGAAAAGGATACATTTTCTTGATCAACTTCCTGTAATCAATGCACAATTTGAGAGTATCATTCTTCTTCTTTACGAGCAATACTAGTGCACCCCTAAGTGACAGACTTGGCCTAAGTGTCTCTTATGGAGCATTTCCTTAAGCTGCAACTTCAATTCCACAAAATATGGAGTGTTCATCCTGTAAGGTGCCTTAAATGTTGGTGTTTCTACCAGCATCAACTCAATATAAAATTCCACTTCCCTGTAAGGAGGAAGCTCTGAAATATTTGCAAGAAACACATCCTAAAACTACTGCAAAACTGAATATCTTCTTGTAACTTCAACATCCTCAACATCCCTCCCTTTATCACTAGAAATATTAACTGCAAACAATACACATCCTTTCCTTCTACTACACTTTGTCTGCATATTTGTAACCATCCTCAATTATGTAGGCTTCTTCTTTCCCTGTAATATTACCCTCTTTCCATCATCATCTAGGCACTCAATATCCTTGTCATAGCAATCCACCTTAGTACTATGAATGTACAAATATTCCATGCCCAAAATAATATTGTATGAACCCAAGGGAAGCACATTTAGATGTGCTGATGTAGACATACCATTCAAGTCAAATGCACAAGATCTCACACAATGATGAACTCTTTTCTTGGTACATGTAGTCAACTACACCAACCAAGAATCTGCATGCACTTATTTATTCAAGCAACACTTATCAACTAAGTCAGGATTGACGTAGCTATAATTAGATCTAGGGTCAATAAAAATACAAACAACTTGATCAAAAATATTACCTTCCATATCGATAATATATGCTTGATGATCAACCTACATGCTATCCAATGTTGCATAAATACGAGGAATGTTATGCCCAACATCTCCAACTATATCTACCTCTGGAGCACTGTAAGCTGAGGTCTGCCACCTTGATGTCGTGGGAAATATCTCCTGCTATTCTCTCCACCATAAGTCCAACACTGTAAAGGCTTCTTTCCATTGCCCTTTTTCTGCTCCTCAGGTTGAGACCCCTGTACTTTGTCAACTGCATTAAAATTCTTGTATGATGCTACATTCTCCTTGTTACTTGTATCCAAAGGAATTCCTTGCTTCTTGTCCCACTTTCCTTTATTCTTGTCATTACCCTTCCAACCCTTCTTAGGCTCAGACTTATGCTTAGACTACTCATAATAATGCTTCAAAATCCCAATGAATTCCTCCAATGACTGAGGCTCATCATACTCAATCTGATCCTCGAAAGCTAATGGAAACCCACTAACGGCTATTTGAACCTTCATATCGTCATTAAGATATGGCACATACCTTAAAAACTCCAAAAACTTAGTCATGCACTCTTCATTTTTCATATACCCCATCTTCAATTCGTAGACCTCCTTAGCCTTATCGTCATATTTTATCTCAGACAAGTATTTATTCAAAAAAAATCTTTTGAACTCATGCCAACTCAACTCCTTTATCCTGATGCTTCTGACATGCTTCACATCTTCCCACCAAATGTCTTCTTTTCCTTTGAGACTAAAAATATCTATCATGGATTTCATATTCTCTAAATAATCATGCAGCTCGAAGAACTTATTCATCCCAAGAAGCCATGCTTCTGCATCTTCTGGTTTCTTTAAATCTCCAACAAAGGTAGGTGTTACACAGCATTTTGTCACCGTCCTTGCAATCCCTCGTGTCATACATTGGAGGACTATTCCCGTGACCTGTGAACAGTAAAATGTCCTGGAAACACCTTGATGGTATCCTTCTGCATAAGGGCAAGAATTTTCCTCAAGAAAATTTCCTCTGAAAAACCCTAAAAACCCATGTTTTGGCATTGGCGTGGGTAGCCAGTTCATTCCTCGTGCCAATGGGGAAAATACACACCAGTGGGAGCGCCAGCTGGCGCTCTGTCCCTGTGTTGTGCCCACACCAAGCCTATTAAGGAATGTTTTTTAACAATAGAAGGTGGAAGTTTGATTCTAACAACTTCAGAACGAATCATCAAAAAGAGGTTGGGATGTTTGGCTCCGGATCTCCCTAATTAGGAAGTGTTTTTCCACCTCTCATGCAACCTTCCTAAAAGATAGGACTCTCCCCCATGATTATAGGGAGCCTAACCTCTCCTTCTCCCTATATAAAAGCCTACCCTCTCCATTTGCTAGCTAGCTGAACTTTTGGGAAGGAAAGTATACTTGAGTGACAATGAAGAGCAGAGCTAAGGAGAACCCTGTGAGAGAGAGAGTTTTGTCAAATCCCTGATGAGCTTTGTGAGACACATCCCACTAGAGCCCTGTCGAAGGAAGATCATGACGTCAGAGCATCGGTTGTAATCATTCTCTCATATCTTAATATACATGAATCTTCTATTGGTTCCATGATTGTGTTTGTCCATGATATAATGCAATTTCATTCGCTCTTCTCTGATTGATCGATAGTTATAAAGTGTGAAATATTACGTTGCATGTTGTCTCTTATTTGCATGTGTACAGGTATCTGGATGCAGAAAGCTCACGGATCGTGACCTGTCCAGCTAGGAACAGAAGTGCCACTTCTTCTTCGACAACAACAGCGAAGGGATCATGGTAAGTGATCTATCGCGATTCTATCCTTTGTAACTAGGAATCAATAGCTTTGCGTGTTTCGATTTTTGCTAGACCAACTCTAGGGCTAGTGGGATCACCTCTGTCCGCAGAGGGGATTTACCTCCACAACAATTTGGCGACTCCACTGGGGATCAGTGGGAGTTGGTCCTTCCTCCATTCGGTTGTTTTTTGGATTTTCATTTGATTAGTCTGCTTTTCTGGTTCACCTTCCTTGGTGTTGAAACCTTGTTCAGCCCCCAGAAGACCAGATCTTTCCTTTGTTCATTCATTTTATTAATTTTCTAGGGTAAACCTGATTGGCGTGGTTATCCCTCTGACAGTTGCACCAGAGGGCACGAATTTCTAGTTAGGCACCTGCGCCATCCCCTGTTTGGCGCAGATTACAACCAGACAGGCGCGCCAACCTTACTTGGTTTTAGGGTTTTCCTGTTCCTGGACTCTCTAAGCTTGAGTTTTGGTCCTGGGTTGTTTTTTCTGATTTTTTGAGTGCTTTGAAGTAATTTTTGACTATCTTTAGCCCTTGTCCTCTGGTTTTTTTCCCTTTTCTGTCAGTTTTTCATTTTAGCCCTAGGGCTTCTAGGTGCTTCAGTGTGCTGAGCCTCCTATGGAAGTTTTGGGTCTTTGCTTTCCCGGTCAACTTTGTTTCTGCTTCTTTGCATTCATCTTGCTGAATTAGATTGAGTCATTGCGTTTATTGAGTGATTGTCCTCTCTTTCGTTCAGTTTCGCTTTGTGTTGCTCCAAGCCTAGATCACACGACTTGTTTGAGTCTCTTTCGAGATTCTTCTTCGCTTTGAGGGATTTCGTCATTGGTTTGAGTCTTGATTGTGTTTGTTTGAGTTGAGTGAACTTGTTTGGTTTCAACTCTCTCTTTATCATTCTAAAATTGATGTGTTCATTAGTTTTTAATTTATTTAGTGCATTTTCTCTAATATATTGAAAAATACAAAAAAATCTTTTGCATTTTTTATTTGCATAGTGAAAATTGAAAACTCTTTCGCGTTACTAGTGTTGTATAATTCTAGAGAAAAGTTTTCTGGTTTCATTAGCTTGCATTGAAATCGGTAGTGGATGTTTTTGTGTTTTCTTTTCGCTATCATTTGAAAGCTCTCAACTCTCCCGTAGATAGCTCTTCATTGAAAGAAATGATGTTTTGTGGCATGTAGTTTGCATCTAGAGGTTTTATGAGATCTAAACATTCGATAGGGCCTTGAAACCGAAAATTAAATTGAAGATCAACTTTAAAATTTACTGAATTAACCTAAGGCAGCATAGAAACTTAACGAAACATCTAATAGTCTAAGGTAGAGACGTGTTCCAGCGTCTTTAAGCCTAGCAGCTGTCGAGCGCCATCTGGCTACAGACGGTGCTAGTACGGACTTGTGCTCCCCGTACCGTCACGTATATAAAGGGAGACCCCATTAGGTTGCAAATCCTTTATCCATAGGAAGCCGAGTCTGCTGCCTTTTACCCGTGATACACTGGACACAACATTCGGAGAGATTACCTGCATTTACGTTAAGTCCTTGGTTGATTTCTCTTTCATTTTTACCAAGGTTTATATGGCAGTTCACAGATATCTGGTACACCCATTTACCTAGATTACCAGAGCATTCATTTTGATCTTTACTAACTCCCTAAATGTGAAAAGATCATCAAGCGCTTGTCCTTTCACGCTTGTTTCCAAATTGAAAGTGATAGAATCATCTTTTACTCGTTTCTAGACTCTTAAAACATGAAACAGTAAAATTTCCAGTTTCAATGTGGTAAAATTAATCACCTACGATCACACACCCATTTAGAGATTGATTTTTTCGCCTGTTTTTGTTTGCCTTGGTTTTTTCCCGTGGGTATTTGTTTTTTATCTTTTCCTCTTTTGCTATAGTCACCATGGCGGAACCATCAATTTCGTCTACTGGTAGTCCTTATACAAACGATTCATCAGAAGTCTCTCATTCCTCTACTGAGCAGCCCGTTGTATTCGAGTTTCCCGACGGGGGACCGGTTATATCTGAACTTCCCTTTAGAGGACCAGTTGAGTTCAATTTTCCCTTGTCCAATGCTTGGTTTGGATTTGGAGTTGGGGAACACTTCCCTCCTCTTACATAGGGATCACCATTTTTGGCTGCTCTCATACCTCCTAGTCCCCGTCGTCTTTTAGAAGATCTTACGGCAGGGTCAGATATGGACTTGTCCAGTCCTATTCCTAGTGAGGGAATTCCTACTTCTGGTGAAGGCTACTAGCTTTTTCCCGAAGACATCCCCGAACCGTTTGTTCTATCTTCACCTGGTCCATCGCTCCCAGTTGGATATATGTCTTTCAGTCAGGTCATGGCCGTTATTGCCTCTATGGTAATATCGACTCCGTCCACGGAACTGATCATTCCCTCATTAGGGATGTCGCCACAGACACCTCTCATGACATCTCCTTTTGTCACATCAGCACCTGTTAGACCTACTGTCTACATGGCTGCGTCTATGCCTGTTTTCACCACTCAGTCAACTCGGACCTCGTCAGTTCCAGAAGATCTTTATATACCTTCTGCCATTCCTGAGAACCTCTCTCCCAAAGAGTATCAGATGACTTTACAACTGCCAATCTCCCAGGTTGATCAATCATCTCAGGATCTAAATCGTCCTTACTTTTCTCATTATGGAGTGGATGGTACCCCGATCTATTCATACCCATTTCAATATGATGAGAATGGCAACCCCATTTATTTCCCTGCTCCTGAGGCTTATCAGTATATCAACAGTTTCATACCTACCCTGCCTGTGCAACCTTCTAACGAACAAGGACAACCCTTTTAGGGACAACCTTTTTTTCAACAAGGATATGCTTCTGGCCCAAAAGGACAACCCTTCCAGGGACAACCTTTGGCCCAGCTAGGGTATGCATACGACTCACAAGGACAACCCTTACAGGGACAAACTTTGGTCCAGCAGGGATTATTTTATGGCCCACAACGGCAGTCTTACAATCCTCAAGGTCAACCTCTACAGCCTCACCCTGTGGTCCAACCAGGACAACCTCAAGGACCGGCAGGGCAACCGGTGTATCAACCTAGACCGTCATATGGTCCTGGGGGGTAAACCCATCCGTCTCAACCTTTGGTGCAACCTCAACAGCCTCATTCTACAATTGGTCAAAATGTTGCACATCCAGGGCCATCCTATGGTCCTGTCCGAGGTCAACCTGGTTATCAGGCACAACCTGGCCCACTCCCGCCATCAGGCCAACCTGCTCAGCCGGGGCAACCTGGTGTCCCTCATCAGCCAGGTCAACCTTTTCAACTAGGACAACCTGCACAACCTATTAACCCTGCTCAGCCATCGATCTATTCTATGCCACAACCAAATCCACCTGTGCACCCAACTTATTCGACTCAGCAGGGCCCCACTTACCAGCAACCCGTTCGGCCCCAAGGTGGCTATTACCCTCAAGGTCAATCTCGATCGGTTTACAACCTACCTCAAGGTTCTGTCTATTACCCTCAACAACCAGGCTATACTTATACTCCACAGCAAAATCCGTATGCTACTCAATCAGGGCCTACGTATAATCAGAATCAGTACCCTGGTTATCAACCCCCATATCCTAGTTTTCAGCCGCCATATTAACCCAATTATTTGGCTTATACCCCCTATGGTCGGAATCCTCTGGGACAGAACCAATGGGGGTAGAGTTATGCTCAACCAGGATGGAGTATAGGTACAAGTCCTTATCGGGGACCTGGCATGCCTTTTAACCCTCAATTACCTTTTCTCGCCATGTTGGAGTTACCGAACATGTCCAAATTGACCAATGATCCGATTCTTCATAATCCATATTGGCCTCCAGTTCCAACGAAGGTGCCTAGTGATTGTCCTAAGTTTGAGGGAAAATCTGGAGAATACCCCCAAGCACATGTCATGACATACCTTTTATGGTTTTCTTCAAATTCTTGGGTGGATGACTCGATTCGTCTACATCTTTTCCAACGCACTCTCATCGGCGCTGCTGCTAAATGGTATATAGAACTGTCCCGTGGTATTTTTCAATATTTTAATACTCTAGCTATGGAGTTCCTAACGCATTTCCAATTACCGGTTCGTTACGAAGCCGAGACGCATCTCCTGACATATCTGAAATAGGACAAAGCTACCCATATTTTAGATCACATTCACGAATGGAGACGTCGTCATCATCTGATCAAGTTTGACATTCCTGATCAGCTTCTAACTCACTGGTTCACTACCTCCTTTATCAATAAGATTGCACAAGATATTGCTATGGGGGCATGTGTAACCGAGGAACAAGCCATCGGTCATGCCTAGTACCTCGATTTAGTGTACTCTCAATCGAACACGTTATATGACATCTTAACTGATGCCCCAAGACCAAGGACCTCTAAAGCGCTGGCTAATCCATCAGTAGATAGTGTTATTGGTTCCGTCACTCAGACTTCTCACAAGTCTTCAAATGGGAAGCAGAAATCAAATTCTTCCAATACTTCTACTTCTTAGCTTGCTCCATATTCTAGTAAAACTGCGGAGGTCAACGTCGTTCAGGCCAATCCTGCGGAAAATACCGCCAAAGGGAAAAATAAGGGCAAAGGCAAGACCAAATCCAATGCCCCAAAACCAGAATCGTCTAAACCCTGTGCTGATGATGGTTCGCAGCGAAAACCAAAGTATCCCTGCCTTATTTGTGAAGAGGATCACTATACTAAGGATTTTCCTCGACGATTTGAGGTTAGTAAACTACTAAAAGGAACTAAGGGAGCTCTGGCAGTCCTTAAAGAACCTTTCCCATCTCAGCAAACCCAGATGGTCGATCAATATGCACCATATGCGTCGTTCAGCTCTCAAGTTTTCATGATGAACGGTTCTGCACCCGTTTCCATTGCTACTCAGTCGAAATATTATGCTGGATCACATCAGGTAGCTAGGAAGGAGGTCATTAATGGTCCTCCTCCCCCACCTACCTCTGGTCCCCTTGAAATTTAGAAGCCTAGTGTTGAACCCATTATATGGCCACCTTCTAAAGGTGTTCTCCTGAAGTCTTCCTATAATCCTAATGCTCGTGCTGCTCAACATTACAGTATTGTTGAGGATTTAGCACAGGCTCCGTCCACGATGTCTGTGTTAGAAGTCCTCCAGAGTTGTCCGTCTCAACAGAAAGCATTGTTATCTGCAATCGGCGGTATCGATCCTACCAATTCTAGTCTTCTCACTTTCGATCTAGAAAATTTCGTCCCTCGACTTCCGAACTAGATTTCACTTGTTATACAAGTTGGTATTAATGGTCTCAAAATCCATAGGGACGTGTTGGACGAAGGTGCATCTACCTGCATCATGTCATCTACGTGCTGGAAGGCCATTGGCTCTCCAGCCCTCAATTCGTCACCCAATTCCCTCAAGGCATTTGATGGAAGGGAGTCAAAATCCTTGGGTGTTCTCACTAGCTTACTGATTACATTACAAGGAAAGATTGTCAACGTTGAAGTGGAAGTCGTTGATGCAAAACTCAACTATAATATTCTACTTGGTCGCAGTTGGACTCACGCTATGTTGTGCGTTCTGTCCACCCTCTTTCGACTTCTGAAGTTTCCACATGAGGGGAAAGTTATTACTATTGATCAGTTGTCATTCTTTACCTCGTCTTCCGAGAACAACGTGCCATACGTGGACCAAATTCCCAATCCCCCTGACAGCATAGGGCCGGGTCTTTTCAAAGATCCTGCTCTCATGGGAATTTTTCCCTTTCCACCACCCAATACCATTCAAGTCAATATGATCTCTAGGTCAGATGACCCATGGATCATCCCTTCTCCTGAACAGGTTGCTTCTTTTGGAGAATCGATGCCTCTGACCCCGATTGAAATCAATTATTGTGAGATCATTGCTGCATCAGATCCTCCTCCTGCTGATGATGCTCCTCTGAGAATGGCTCTTGATGTTTATTCTCAATCCCCTTGGCTCGACGATGTAGATTCGCCCGATCCTTTGAGAGAATTTTTTCCATCTGACGAAGCTATTGTGGAGACTATGTCTCTCGAAGATCTTCCGTGGAGCGATGGGCATCATCGTTCCTCGTTCATGCCTAGCCTGGGGGAAATGTCTAATTGTCTCGAGCATTTTGCATCTCAGGTTCCCTCTCCACCACTCCAAACGCCAATATTGACTCACGAAGTTTTCTTGGAAGGAAATCTGAGTAATATTACCCAAACGATGCCTATCGACATCTCCATTAAACTGGGGGTTGTCGAGAACATCCATGTGGGAGTCACTTGTTCTCCCGATGGGATTCAAGTGTACACTAGTCTCTTCCATGAATTTCGTGATGTTTTCGCATGGTCTTATGAAGAGATGCCTGGAATTGATCCTAGTATCATTGTGCACAAAATTCCCACCTAACCCGGTGTGAAGCTCGTGCGCCAGCGTCTGCGTCCAGTGCATCCTCGGAAAGCCGCTGCTATAAAAACTGAAGTTGAGAAACTTCTTAAATCGGGTTTCATATATCTGATCCCTCTGATAGAGTAGGTTTCCAATATTGTCCCTGTGGATAAGAAGCAGGGCACAATTCGAGTCTGTGTTGACTATCGAGATATCAATCGCGCTTGCCCTAAGGACAACTATCCCACCCCTTTTATCGATCAGATCATTGACGATTGTGCGGGGAGTGAAATCTTTTCCCTTATGGACGGATTTTTAGGTTATAATCAAATCAATGTCCTCCCATCTGATCAACATAAGACCGCTTTCATCTGTCCATGGGGAACATTCACCTATAAGAAACTCCCTTTCGGCTTGAAAAACGCTAGGGCTACCTTCCAGCGTGCCATATATTATGCTTTTCATGACATACGTAATGTTGTTTAGCCGTATCTGGATGACCTTCCGACTCATTCAGCCCTGCGCAAAGACCATCCAAAACATCTCCGCCAGATTTTCCTCCGCTGTAGACATTACAACATCAGGCTTAATCCTCATAAGTGTGTCTTCTGCACTGACTCTGGTCGACTATTAGGATTCATTGTCTCTAAGGATGGAATTCACCTCGACCCTCTTAAGGTTGAGGCTATTGTTAATCTTCCCTCCCCATCCTCGTTGCATCAGCTTCAGAGTCTTCAAGGGAAAGCGAACTTCTTACGTCATTTTATCCTGAACTATGTGGAGGTAGCCAAAGGGTTCACGCGACTTCTAAAGCAGGACACCCCTTTATGTTGAGACGAGATTTCTCAGCAATATTTTGATAACCTTAAGACATTGCTTGTCAACGCTCCATTAATATGTCCTTCGAATTATCATCGCGACTTTACCCTCTATTTGGCTGCTGCATTCAGTACAGTTGCCATGGTTCTGGTACAGGATGACGATGACGGTAATGGACACGTGATTTATTACCTGTCTCGGAACCTCCTCGACACTGAAACGCGTTATACACACGTCGAGAAGCTAGCACTGGTTGCGGTCCAGGTCGTTCATCGATTTCGCCATTACATCCTGTTACGCACGGTAACCGTGATTTCCGACTGCAACCCCATGACTTAAATTTTGTCTTGACAATTGCTGGGGGGCAAGTACTCAAAGTGGATTGTGATCCTCCAAGAGTTCGATTTGGAGTTCACTACTGCCAATTATAAGAAATCACTAGTTTTTTCTGATCTCATTTGTTCTCTCCCTACTGACTCTGTTCCGTCTCAATCTGAGGATCATATCCTGGACAAAACTCTTTTATTAATCAACACTCTCGATCCATGGTACGGTGATATCATCGTGTACCTCCAGAAATCTACCTTCCGGTCCGAGTTAACAAAGGATTCTCGATGCCGTGTTCGACATCAGTCGCAACCATATCACATTGTCGGAGATACCCTATATCCTGTTGGAGTTGATTCCGTACTCCGCTAATGTTTGACCTTAGAAGAGGCTGAGAAAGTTCTGAATGACTGTGACATTGGCGCCTGTGGTGATCAAATTTCTGGTTATGCTACCACACAGAAGATCCTTCGTGCGGGCTATTTCTGGCCATCTATATTTAAGGACTGTATTGTTGCAGTATGAAAGTGTCATGCATGCCAGATCTTCCAACACAAGATGTGTGCGCTGCCTCTCCCATTACATCCTGTCATTATCGTGGGCCCTTCTGCCAAATGGGGCATTTATTTTATGATGTGTAACCCTCACTCGGCCGGGGGGCATGCTTATATCATCGTTGCCATAGATTATTTCACCAAGTGGGCCGAAGCAATGCCTACACTGGCTGCAAACGGTAAGACAGTTGCACAGTTCATTTTCAACCACGTGATCACTCGTTTCAGCATTCCTCAAGCCATCGTCACTGATCATGGCTCTCATTTTCGGGACTATATGATGGCAGAGCTGACATCTAATTTGGGCTTGCGTCACGACAACTCGACACCATATTACCCTCAGGAAAATGGTCAGGTTGAAGCTGTGAACAAGTTACTTGTCACGATGCTTCAATGAACAATTGGTATACACAAATCGAGTTGGCATCTCCAGTTGTTTTCAGCTCTTTGGGCCTACCGAACGTCAGTGAAGAGTGCAACCGGATTCACACCATTTCAGTTGGTGTATGGTCTAGAAGCTACTCTTCAGGTTACATGTGAGATCCCTTCACTAAAATTGGCAGTGGAATTATTTCCCGATACTTCACCGAAGGAATAACATCTCCTATATCTCGAGAGATTGGATGAAACTCGCCGCTTGGCTGCTTTGGTTATCGAGGCACAGAAAAAGCGAGTAAAATCTCATTTCGATCAAACGGTTTCTCTGCGCTCTTTTATAGAAGGGGACCTCGTCCTCTTGTATGATCAAGCTCATGACAAGCTTGGGCTAGGTAAATTCCAACCTATGTGGCATGGGCCCTATATCGTTAAACGTGTATTGAAAAATGGAGCTTATGAGCTAATCGATTATGAAGGTCTTCCTTTGGCATAGCCCAAAAATGGGTTGTACCTGAAGAAATATTATGCTTGAATCATTCTTACGTAGAATATGTACATAGGTGATTTTTTCATTTTTGTGCATGTGTGGTGTGGTGTGCTTTGTAAGTGATTTTCTACTTATTGGGTCTTCCTGATTGTGCAGATGTCTATTACTCCTTATGTCAGTTTCGCATATGGTGCCTCCCGCAATACCAGGAACCTGTCTTTGACAATCTAGGTAATTTACAATCCTGCTGGTGAGTTGGTTAATTTACAAGGTGTTTGTCTAGGGCCTGCTACAAATAATGTCGCAAAATATAGTTCTGATTTGGAATTATTAAATGAGGATGTTAACCTCGATATTCGTGCATTACTTGTACATATGGACTCATAGCTTGTGGTTTTACAGCTCAATGTTCATTATTCAGTTAGAAACCCATGCATTTTAAAACTGTATCTACGTATTCGTTTACTTGAAAGAATTTTTTATTACATCACATATCAGCATATACCAAGACGAATGAATACACTAAAAAATGCAGTAGCCAATATGGTATTAGATATAAATTTAAGAAATTTGTAAAAACATCATCATATGTAAGCAAGATCCATGTAGAAAATATATGTATATATATATGTCGAGTGTTTGCAACGTGTGCATCATATAAAACAAAAAATATACATGTTTGTTTCAGTTACATCTGGAGGTGACATGTCTCTCAAAAATATGCAAATAAGAAGCCTAGGTGACTAATCAGCATGGTGCTCATGGTAGCACGTCACTACCCGCACCAACCACCTCAATAAGCGGTGGAGACGACTTGGCACCCCTACGGTGTGACTCTGATAAGCTAGGGGAACATCAGCTAAATAAGCATAATCTGGAACTCCACAAGTGATCCCCTCTAGGTTATGTACGAGCTCATCCCCCTCGCCCCCCTCACCTTGAGGGTCATAAGCGAGAGGGGTCCTCCTCGCTATTGGTGACATTCTAGCGAGCCTCTCTGGGCCAAAATCTGCATACATATAGGATTAGCTGTTAGAACATGCATGCATACCAAAAAATCATAAAACTCATAAAATTAAAAAGAGTCTTACCAAGGTCCTCTTCCCAGTCCTCTCCCTCTGGGAGCAGAAGGTCTGGGTCTCCGATAAAATCGGTGCCTGCATAGGGCCAGTCCTCCACGACGATCAACTGTCATCAGAGCCAGTCAAAGAACTCGGGCCGCCAGGACATCTGCTGGCCGCCCCCTACCCTGGGTATCAATGCCGCCCATCGAGCCATCCGTGGCTCTCTCAGTGGTGGATCCGGGACTATGGCCTCCTGGCGCTAAAAAATTGATAATCGTTCCAGGAAGAACGACACCAGAATCGACCCATATCCAAACTCTTTCAGTTTGGTCTTCTTGAATTTTGTAAGTTGCCATTTAATGTTCATGGTCACGGCCATGGCCCAATAAAATATAGTTGGGTTTATATACTCCAATGCAAGAAGTAGCTGCATCTTTGTAGCCTCGTGCGATGCCTGTGATCCCACAACCTGCGCAATGGTGTGTAGCACTACTCTCAGTGCTAGATCGGGGACGGTCTGAATGTCTACTTTCCCGCTCCTTGTTCCTTTGCGTGCCCCTGGGCACACCCTGTTCATGACCATTTCCATGTTTTCTCTTGAAGGCCTAGTACCGGTCAGAATAGGGACTGGACCCCTGCGTGACAGTCCAGTGATGAATTATACATTTGATAATTCGAGCTCAAGTTCCTGGTCTTGAAGTTTGAATTTCTCCTCATCCTCATCCCAAATACTGATGAGATATTGCAGAAATTCGAGCTGAGCCTCGAGACATGGCGTCAAAAAGAACTTTTTTAGCCAGCAATTTCGAAGAGCAGTCATACAATGCTCATTTCCCATTGCCAGTTCATCTTCTTCGCTATGTTCTCTCCCTTTCCATTCAATAACCATCCTTTTTGATGGATACCTGCATCAATCAATCATAGGAATGTTATAAAACTCCCTGGGTATCCAAAATTACATTTCATTGGTTGATTTTTGAGAAATTTTAGCTATATTTTGTGTTGCGCCGTTGGCACGACTGTTTTGCTAACAGTCGCGCCAACTGGCGCGACCTTTGTGTAAGACAGAGCGGATTGGTGCGGGTCCGTGCCCAGGACCCACGCCAACCGCGGAGCCCTAAAATTTGAAAATACTTCCCTAAAGGACCTCAAACAATGATAAAATACAGTAAAATGTAACTTAAAAGATGGACAAAAAGGTCGGCTCCTACCTGAACCAGACGAAATTCGATTTGGTCCATTGGATTGATCGCACTCGTCGCCTGAAGATTGAAGCACAAAAGGGTCACTGTTGCTCTGCAAAGAGGTAAAAAGTGAAAAGTAAATATTTTTTACCACTGTTGGTCTTTTATAGCTTTTCAAAGTCCTAAATGGGTTTTTAAACATGTTTTTTAATATATTTTTGCATTATTTTCGTCGAATATGTTTTACACGCATCTTTTTGTGCAGCAATAGGTTTTCCACATGATTTTGACGAAGAGACAAGTTGTATTTTATACTTTTTCGGACTTAGTAAAAACACAAAAAAGTCACTACTGGAGTCACCTTTCAGCTCTTTTCTGACTCTCTAAAACTGAAAAGATTGCCGAGTCGCTTGTCATTTTGAGCTCGTTAAATTGGCTGCGAAACGACATCTACCCAGTATACGTTTACCCCTTTTTCGAGCTGGGATAGATTATTTACAAAAAAGGAATACCCTAGCCTATCGCGGCTAGGAGTTTCTCTCAGACATAGTTTTCTACCTTTTCGGATCTGTGGGACTATCTATGAAAAGGGACTGCTGGAGTTTTCTTTTCCGCTATCTTTTCAAACTCTCTAAATATAAAAAGACGTCGAGTTCTCCATTTGTCAGACTCGTTAAAAACTGATGACATCGGACTCCGTTGTAATGACGTTACTCGAGTTCTTCCTTCCTAGGGCTCGTAAAATGTACTAGGTTGGATTTGTTCGAAGGATGAACTTATATCACAAGCACATGCTATCCCCTTCAAGCTTGTTTCCAAAAAAAAATTGGGGTACTCGCCAGAAATGGTGGGGGAAAATAGAACCAATATTATAGTCGTGTCGGCAGTATGTCACTCTTGAACATGGCACTTGTCCGCATTCGTGTCGGGTTGGGGACATCTCATCTTGTTATCTGGTTGCCTTCATGGGTTTGGGTAATCTCTTTTGACCGCTCATCTGTTCTTTTCCATGTCACCATGACCTAAGATCCCTTGATGTCAAATACTGCCAAATCCGGTGTCGTGCCGCTGATATGTTCAAGAGAAGTTGGCCTCTGCAATTTTCAACCTCCCTTTGATTCTCTGTTGGTCTTGATTCACAAACATCATGTTCCTCTGTCTCGTGTCGATGATGTGGGAAACATTATGGCCCACCTTCAATCTAGGTCACTTCCTATCGACTTCAGCTCATTCTCCAGGAAGCTGATCTAGAGACTCCCTTCAGGTGCCTTGGAGCCTGCATGCCTCAATGGCAGGTTCTTCGCATTCGACGCAAGGTTTTCATTATTGGCCTTCGATCGGATGATTTTGTAGGTGTTTGACGCCAGATTACTATTCACACTCCGTGGATTGTACCGCTTGTACCTTGAAGGCCATCGTCATTATTGGTGGTTTCTCTCGCATTTGTTAACGAATTTCATTATTGGTTGGGAATCAAACGATGTTCTTGCATGTTCGACTTCAGCTCACATATTCACATGCTCAAACTTGTACTCTGTCAGGGTCGAGATGGAGCACAAGACCCTGGATTTTGTCTGATAACCATGCAGGCTATGGGTTCTTTGTGGATTATTATTTATTACATGACTCTTTTGATTGGATGGCTACGACCATACCTTAGTCTACTTGTTGATCCTTATTTACTGGATGGCTGCATCCATACCTTGGATCCTGGTTTTTGTGCACTTTATTATGGATGGCTGCACCCATACCACATATCATGTATCAGAGATATCAGTTGTATTTGTACTCGTAGGTCTTCCGACGGCAATGTTTCAGTTGGACACATTCTCATAAATCATTTCACCCCTCCCTCTCTCTCGGACCTCATGCTTTAGGGGGCATATGTTACATAGAATTTTGTCACCGTCCCTACAATCCCTCATCCCGTACATTGGAGGACTATTCCTGTGACCTGTGAACAGTAAAATGTCCTGGAAACACCTTGATGGTATCCTTCTCCATAAGGGCAAGAATTCTCCTCAAGAACATTTCCTCTGAAAAACCCTAAAAACCCATGTTTTGGCATTGGAGCAGGTAGCCATTTCATCCCTCGCGCTAATGGGGAAAATACACACTAGTGGGCGCACCAGCTGGCACTCTGTCCCTGTGTTGTGCCCACACCAAACCTATTAAGGAATGTTTTTAACAATAGAAGGCAGAAGTTTGATTCTAACAACTTCAGAACGAATCATCAAAAAGAGGTTGGGTTGTTTGGCTCCAGATCTCCCTGATTAGGAAGTGGTTTTCCATCTCTCATGGAACCTTCCTAAGAAATAGGACTCTCCCCCATGATTATAGGGAGCCTAACCTCTCCTTCTCTTTCTATAAAAGCCTGCCCTCTCCATTTGCTAGCTAGCTGAACTTTTGGGAAGGAAATTATAGCTGAGTGACAATGAAGAGCAGTTTTAAGGAGAACCCTGAGAGAGAGAGAGTTTTGTCAAATCCCTGACGAGCTTTGTGAAACACGTCCTGCTGGAGCCCTGTCGAAGGAAGATCATGACATCAGAACATCGGTTGTAATCGTTCTCTCGAATCTTAATATACATGACTCTGCTATTGGTTCCATGATTGTTTTTGTCCATGATATAATGCAATTTCATTCACTCCTCTCTGACTGATCAATAGTTATAAAGTGTGAAATATTACGTTGCATGTTGTCTCTTCTTTGCATGTGTACAGGTATCTGGATGCAGCAAGCTCACGGATCATGACCTGTCCAGCTAGGAACGGAAGCGCCACTTCTTCTTCAACAACAACAGCGAAGGGATCACGGTAAGCGATCTATCGCGATTCTACCCTTTGTAACTAGGAATCAATAGCTTTGCGTGTTTTGATTGTTGCTATACCCACTCTAGGGCTAGTGGGATTTACCTCCACAACAGTAGGAGGCTTGGTTTTCTTAAACTCATCTGGTAAGTATTGCTTCTCATTCCTCCTATAAGGATGATAGGGATGTGTTGTACTATTCAACAACCCCACATTTATTTTTTATAATAACTAATATCCTAATAATAAATGGGGACCCTTTAAAAAAATTTCCAAAATTCTTAGCAAGTAAGAGTTTTTTTCCTTAGATAAATATTAAGGCATTGAGTTAAGTCACTTAGGACCAAGCACTTCTCCCTTTATCACAAAGCACGGAATCTAAAATAATGCGGATTGATCATAAATCAGAATACGCGATCAATAAAACCCTTTTGTAAGACCAAATGTAGTGTTTAGTTTTTTCTCACTTAAAAGGCCTTGAAATATTTCTTAAGTCTATAAAGTGCTTGTCTTAATGAAACAATCTTTCACATAAGGAAAAGTCGCTCAAAAACTCAATAAATATATCATGCATCGCAAATCGCAAAACATAAATGAATTTTGAAATAACATAACCCCGACCTTGCGACCTTGCGATACTACAACATTGTGATATATCAACCTTGTGATATTGCGATTCCATGTTATTGCGATATTGCGAGATATTACGATTACAACTTTATTATATTGTGATGTTGTGATTTTGCGATATTGTGATTTATCTGAATCGCAAGATCGACATTGCACTTAAGTCATATTAATTTGAAATATCATTCAGGATTTGTGATGCAATGTTTTGATAAGACTTTAAAGGAATCACACGTAGGCCTTAATGCATAATTAATAAAGATTAGTTGCATTTACTCTTTTAAAGGCTCGAGAAGATTTATATTTGTTTACTCGTGTTTGTAATAAAATTCCCATCCTTATAGTATTTACTATGATAATTGAGTTTCTGCTTTCATTTTCGCTCTCAGTTTCATTATGTTTTCTCTATTGCTCAATTTCAGGGAACAACACTTGGAAATGACTAAGAAAGGAAAAAATACAGGTGAGGCTACTACGTTTGAAGACACAAACATGCATCTACTCTTTACTGATACTGCATGCAACAAAGATGGTGGAACTACATCATGGGAAGCTATGTATAATATAATGGTGGATGAAAATCCAACGATACTAGAAATCAAAGCAACGACCGATGCTAAAATATCATCTGAAGCTTCCTATTTTGAAGCAACGTGTTCTTTCCTACACAGAATAGCTGCAAGGCCCAAAATCCTGCCATACACAGATATGGTGAAGTTTATTATTGACAATGTGGATATTTCAAACAGGACATTCAAAAATTCAAGACAAGAAGTCATGGGGTCATTTACCTCAGGCAATTTGCGCAGAATGTATCACCTGCCAGAACCTCAGAAGCCCTATGACAAAGCTTTCATTGAGAAGTTTACAAAAGAAAACGAAGACTTGATAGATGTCATGCAGACTTGGAGGTCTGGCTCCAACAAATTCAAGTGGGATAAATGTGGTATGTACCCAATTGTACCCTTATTAGCGCCACAAAGTTATGTAGCTGCGATGATGTGTAGGTTGTTTGGAAAAGATGATAGTACCAAGTTTTCGATGGAATGGGTTCCAATAATTGATGCGACTATTAATGCCACAATTATGAATTGGAGTAATATTTTGTTAGATAATTTGGCTATGGCCATTAGACAGTATAGGCACAACAGATTTGTCTCCACTCGGGTTATCCCTCCCTTTTTTATGAGTGCATACATAATGGATGCTATTTTTTTTTGTTCATGATTTCCAAACATGGGTGGGAATTAGACTATGAAAGAACCTACTCCCATCCATGTTTATCATAAAATTTTGTGGGAATCACAGTTTCGCCCCCATTTTTACAATATTTTTCAAAGCAATATGTTACCAATCTATCAAACCATTTTTGATGTAAACCCAGGCTTTTAGAAGAAGCAAAGATAGACATCTTTCCAGTGCAGGATGGTTTGGTGAAGAATCAGTTACTTATATCAGAGTTTTTGGGAGTATTTCAGCTCCCCATGTTCTTCCATATTATGTCCCTGATAATTTTTGGCAAGAGAGATTGCCTATCAAACAGTAGGGGAAGGTATTACCAAAACCCTCAAAGATACGAAGAAATCTATCTGGCCAATTTTTTCAGTGCAATGTAGTCCTTTTGCATTATTTTATTTTGGACACGAATATAAAGAGATACAAAATATTTCCAGGCAGACAGTATGACCCCAAAAAATTAGCCCAAGACTTCATTGCTATGGTTAAAATCAGACAGTTCATTCATGAGAAAGATGAATTTGTGATCTATTTGAAAAGGCTGAGACATTCTCACGGGTGTTACATTTGGCATCAATCAAATTTACCCCAGCTAACCTAAATCATTTTCATATATACAAGAATAAAATATTGACAAGGGTTCCTTTTGACCTATTGCAAATTGAGGAAACAAGAGAGCCTACTCCCAGTGTAAGCCTGGAGGAAAATTTTGATCACAATTCTGATCAAGAATCTCCAGAGAAGTCAATTCAAGGTTCATAACATTCTGAACATAATTCTCAAAATCATGAAGAAAACCCTAAGGAAGGTCTTGAGAATGATATAGAGAAAAATAATGGATAAATGGCCAAAGAGACCTTGGTTGAAGAACAATTGGAGATTTATTCTACACAGGTTCAAACACAGGCGATCATAGTCAATGATCTAGATAAAGAATGGGAGCAATTCATACAAAATATCTAAGTACAGAGAACATAGACAGTTATTGAAGGAACTTCTGGATTTCAGACCCCTAAGCAGACCCTACAAGTTACAAATCCAAAGGCAGAAGTTGAAATCATCCCGGCCAACCCAACTTCACAAATTGTTTTAAGAATTGAAGAGATACCCCCGCTAGATATATTTTACAGTCCAAAACACAAAGTAGTAGTAAGGAGACAGAAGAAGAAAATAAAACCCGATTCATCAGCAGGAACTCCAGAAAATGAATCAATCGAGGTAGTATGGAAAGACACCCCCATTGTGTTGAGATTGCAACAAGATGATGAGCTTAGTGGAAAGGAGTCACCTTCATTAAGTGGGCCCGCAGGCTATTTTTGGCGCAAAGTCTATTTTTAGACTATGTCTATTTTTAGACATATGGATCATGTTCTATGAGTTGCAGGATGCTATTTGTGGATGGTTGGTCAAGTCGGAAAAAATAGATGGACTTCTATTTTTAGACATACTGGGCGGAATCTATTTTTAGATTGCCGGTCTAAAAATAGATATGTCGAATATTATTAGCTCTTAATAATATTTAGACTCTAAACATTATCTTATTCTCTTGGAGCACTTCAGTTAAGTGCACAGATGTGGCACAAGAGCTGACAGAAGGAATTATGCTATTCTTGAGGGTTATGTGGAGCTATTGCATGGATACTTCAGTTAGAACTCATGTGACAGAGTTTGGTGGAGTTGATTGAGGAAGTTAGTGGAGTTGTATTCAATTTAACTAATCTAAACATAGTTGAGCTATTTGTATTCAGTTTAACTAATTGATACAATTATTGAGAGTGGTGTGAATTAATTATTAACTATTCACTAATTATAAACTCATAAATCAACTAAAGAATGCATCAGTTAACTTCAGTGCATGGACAGTTTCAGTGGAGACCAGTGCAAGAATAGGTGAAAGAGCAGGTTAACTATCAGTTGTGACTATACTGTTGCTATTTGCAACACACAGATAGGTGAAGTAGCCCATGAGGATTGCACAGTTCAAGCCAGGTGTTTTATCTATTTAATGAAGCCATCCCATAGCATTAATTACGCAATAGAGGCTGGCTATCAAGTGGCAAAATATTGGAGCATGTGTTTTGCTAGATCTAGCTTGATAGTGTGTAGCAATTGAGGGTGTGCATGAGAGCTTGTGAGGAGCTTTGTACTATGATTTTTACATGATCTCCATGACATATAATATACGGATAGTTGGGGTTTTCAGCTTTAAGCTTTCCCATTAAATACTGTGTTCATATGTGTGATTGTTTGTGGTTTTAATGTGTGCATGCAATTGATTTTATTTCCGCATGTAATGATCAATGGTAGAAGAGATTATGTATTGTGCATGAAGCTAAAATAGTGTGTGATCAGGAGAATCTTGGTGAATAATATATCAGTTATTCAAATTTCTACATGGTATCAAAGCTTTATGGATCATCGGAGCAATTGCAAAACATTGAAGCGGTTGAGTTTTGTGCTGGTGGAATTCGAATTTGCAGGAGTGTTTTCTTGGTGTCAAAGTTGAGATGTCTTTCAACGGATTGCGATTAGAGTATGCCCTTGAGGGCAGCTCGAATTATGTTGCATGGAAGGACAGGATGGAGGCGGTGCTAGATGACAATGGGTTGAAGGAGTTCATAGATGCTGAAGTCCCAAAGCCTATTTCTAGTGATGCTGTCGTACTTGATGCATGGAAAAAGAAGACAGCAACGTGTCGAAGGATTCTGTTGGAGGGCGTGAAGGATCACATAGTATCCAGACTTCATGGTAAGGCTTCTCCATTCTTGATGTGGAAAGCTTTGACAGATTTATTCCAAAGCAAGAGCGACCAGAGGAAGTTGGCACTCAAGAACAAACTCAGAAACATAAAGATGGAGAAAGGCGACAGTATGCCCAAGTATCTCACAACGTTCATCTAATGCAGGGATGAGCTGGGAAGTGTGGGGGTGACTGTTGATGACGAGGACTTAGTGAGCTTGGCTCTCCTTGGGCTTCCGAAGAGTTGGCATTCCTATTAGGGCTCTGTCAATGTTCGGGATAAATTGCCAGGATGGGGGCGACTTTGGTCGGATCTTGTGCAAGAGGAGATAAGGCAGAGTACCAGGGACGGATCTTCATCAAAGAACTCTGATGAAGAGAATTGTGCTTTGTCTGTCAAAGCAAAGAAGGGGAAGAGCATGAAAGCTTCTCAATCCGGTTCGAAAGGCAAGAATCAAGACATGTCCAAGGTGAAGTGCTTTCACTGTCACCAACACGGACATTACACCACTAATTGTCCACAGAAGAAGAAAAATAAGCAGGCTGCTGGGACTACAGCTGGAGAGGCCTTAGCCTCGCAATTTGAGCTGTATTTTTCGCTGATCGCATGCTTGGTCTCAAGTATGACGGGATCAGTGTGGTTTCTTGACAGTGGTGCATCTTTTCACATGACAGGAGATCGAGATTTGTTTACTGATCTGGATGAGAAAGATCTTGGAGTGCACATCAAGATGGGCGATGATGGTAGATACAGTGTGACCGGTATTGGTACCATTTTCTTTGAGAGGGATTTTGGTAAACCCTTCATATTGAAGGAAGTGATGCATGTTCCAGGATTGAAGAAGAATCTTATCTCTGTGGCGATGTTAGAAGACAAGGGATATGATATTGTCTTTAGCGAGGGAAAGGCTTTCCTGCATAGTAAGGTAACTAGTGAGACCTGGAGGATAGGGGTTCGAGTTCAGAACCTTTATCAATTGCGGGGTAGATAGTTGTGCAACAATGGCGAGGCAAGGCGAAGGAGTGGTGAGCGGGATGATGGCGAGTTGTGGCACCGGAGATTGATTACCTTCACCATGGAGCTTTGAAGTGCGCGACGATTTCTGCGGAGCTTCCTAAAGGCACTCTTGCATAGTCGGATCGATTACCCAATGGGTGTGCAACAGAATTTGTTGAAAGCCACCTTTCACCGGAAGGATAGTCGCGCCACGGCCGATCCTTGAGAAGAATTCACACCGATACGTATTGTGGACCTTTCTCACGGTAGCTTGACAGAAGAAAGCACAAGTATTATGTGATATTTGTTGATGATTTTTCTCGGAAGTGCTGGATCTTCTTCATGCAGAAGAAGAGCGAGACATACTTAAAGTTCTGTGAGTTCAAGGCACTGGTTGAGAAAGAATCGGGGAAGTAGGTGAAGGCTCTTAGGAGCGACAATGGTGGTGAATTCATCTCTGGCGAATTCAAGGACTTTTGCAGCGTAGAAGGAATTCGAAGAGAGCTCATAGCACCTCATAACCCACAGCAGAACGGGGTTGTTGAGCGGAAGAACATAACGATCGTGGGTGCTGCACGAGAAATGTTGCATGATCAGGGCCTACCCATACACTTGTGGGCGGAGGCATGAAATATTGCAGTATATGTGCAGAATCGTTGTCCTCACGGGATACTTGGCATGAGTACACCCGAGGAGGTGTTTTCTGGTAAGAGGCCTAATATTTCCCATTTGAGGATTTTTGGTTCACCTGTTTACATTCATGTGATGAAGGATGCCGGGGAGAAAGTGGAGCCGACTGCGGGAGTTGGGATATTTGTGGGGTACACGTACACACAACTATCGTGTGTATTTTCAGAACGGTCGCAAGGCGACTGACAACGGATATCAAATTTCGGGAGGAGAAGCGAAGTGTTCACTTGAGAGGGAGCCACACTTGCATGCAGATGAGGAGCTATTAGTTCCTAAGGATGAGTCTCAGGATGTGGATCAGCCACAAGATGAGTTTCATGGAGTGGAATAGACCACTCATGCAGCGCTAACCATCACAGGGCGGAAGCGCACTACAGAAGCTGAGCGACTGGCTCAAGATGCAGAGAAGGTTGTAGGAGCACCTACATCACAGCGCAGACAGAGACAGTCACCTGATCGGTACACTGGATACATGGCTCTTGTGAGCAAGTGTATTGTGACAGAGCCATCCTCTTTTGAGGAAGCTGTGGAGGATCCCGCATGGGTAGATGCCATGGTGGAAGAGTATGATTCGATTGTCAGAAACAGTGCCAGGGTGTCCCAAGACGGGAGGGAAAATATAAATCGGTAGTGGGTTTGAGAAGAATCTGAAGTGAACGGGCGGTGGCGACGGGAGTGTGGAGAAGTACAAGGCAAGATTTTTTCACGAGGCTTCTCACAGATCAAGGGGATCGATTATGAGGAGACCTTTTCACCTGTCGCAAGGTACTCTTCCATACGGACGATCCTAGCTCTCTCAGCGTAGATGGGATGGCACATCCATCAGATGGATGTGAAGACTGCGTTCCTCAACGGAGTCATTGAGGAGGAGGTGTACATAGAGCAGCCTGAAGGTTTCGAGATCTTCAGCAGTGAGTCGCATGTGTGCCGACTCAAGAGAGCACTGTACGGGCTGAAGCAAGCACCTCGTGCTTGGTACACTCGGATAGACAGCTACTTCACTGGGCTTGGATTCTCCAAGAGTGAGGCGGATCCTAACCTATACCAAAGTTGTGGTGGAAGTTGGTTATCATTGTACTTTATATGGAGATGATTTGATTTTGATAGGTGATAGTATTTGTTGATACACTCATGCAAAGGTGATCTTGCAAAGGAGTTTGAGATGAAGGACTTGGGCCTTCTTTGTTATTTCCACAGGGATTGCGTGGGCGGCGCGGTGGTGTTGTTTGTTTCTCAGTGTAAGTATGCCTAGGAGATACTGGAGAAGTTCAACATGCATGGCTGCAAGCTTGTTGATACTCCTCTTCCTCGTGGTTGGAGGAAGGATGATGCTACTTTGTCGGAGGTAGTGGATGCCACTGTTCATCGACAGTTGGTGGGGTCGCTTATGTATCTGGTCAATACACAACTCGACATATGCTATGCTGTTAACCAGCTTTCACAAGATATGGTTAAGCCCACCAAGCTCTTTTGGAAGGCGGGGAAGCATGTATTGAGATATCTCAGAGGCACATCGGGATATGGATCATGGTACAAACGATCGGACATATAAATTTCATGTGGCTTCACGGATGCGGTGGGGCGGGGAGCCCAATGGACGGAAAGAGCACATGCGGGAGGGATTTTCGGTATTGGGTCGGCAGCCCCGGTTTCTTGGTATGGCAGGAAGCGAGAAATCCATGGCACTCGGTTCCGCCAGAGGCCAAGTATATCGTGGCGAGTTTGGGTGCATGCGAGGCTATATGGATGAGGAAGATTCTGGTCGGGTTGTTTGGTTCACACTTAGAGCCTACTGTGATTTATTGTGATAATCAGAGTTGCATCAAACTCTCGGTTAATCTAGTATTTCATGATAGATCTAAACACATTGACATCTGGTATCATCATATCAGAGATTTTGTGCAGCAGAGGATCATGTTACTTTCATACATTCCTACGGAGGATCAGGATGCTGATATCTTGACGAAGGCGCTCACCAGGAGCAAATTCGAATACCATAGGGGCAGGATAGGGGTTGCAGATAATCCATATCTTGTTGAGAGGGAGTGTTGAGATTGCAACAATATGATGAGCTTAGTGGAAAGGAGTCGCCTTCACTAAGTGGGCCCGCAGGCTATTTTTGGCGCAAAGTCTATTTTTAGACTATGTCTATTTTTAGACATATGGATCATGTTCTATGAGTTGCAGGATGCTATTTGTGGATGGTTGGTCAAGTCGAAAAAAATAGATGGACTTATATTTTTAGACATACTGGGCGGAATCTATTTTTAGATTTCCAGTCTAAAACTAGATATCTCAAATATTATTAGCTCTTAATAATATTTAGACTCTAAACATTATCTTATTCTCTTGGAGCACTTCAGTTAAGTGCATAGATATGGCACAGGAGCTGACAGAAGGAATTACGCTATTCTTGAGGGTTATGTGGAGCTATTGCATGAAGACTTCAGTTAGAACTCATGTGACAGAGTTTGGTGGAGTTGATTGAGGAAGTTAGTGGAGTTGTATTCAGTTTAACTAATCTAAACATAGTTGAGCTATTTGTATTCATTTTAACTAATTGATACAATTAGTGAGAGTGGTGTGAATTAATTATTAATTAATTCACTAATTATAAACTCATTAATCAACTAAAGAATGCATCGGTTAACTTCAGTGCATGGACAGTTTCAGTGGAGACCAGTGCAGAAATAGGTGAAAGAGCAGGTTAACTATCAGTTGTGACTATATTGTTGCTATTTGCAACACACAGATAGGTGGAGAAGCCCATGAGGATTGTGCAGTACAAGCCAGGTGGTTTATCTATTTAATGAAGCCATCCCATAGCATTGAAAACGCAATAGAGGCTGGCTATCAAGTGGCAAAATATTGGAGCATGTGTTTTTCTAGATCTAGCTTGATAGTGTGTAGCAATTGGAGGTGGTGCTGAGAGCTTGTGAGAAGATTTGTACTATGATTTTTACATGATCTCCATGACATATAATATACAGATAGTTGGAGTTTTCAGCTTTAAGCTTTCCCATTAAATACTGTGTTCATATGTGTGATTGTTTGTGGTTTTAATGTATGCATGCAATTGATTTTATTTCCGCATGTGATGATCAATGGTAGAAGAGATTATGTATTGTGCATGAAGCTAAAATAGTGTGTGATCAGGAGAATCTTGGTGAATAATATATCAGTTATTCAAATTTCTACACATTGATCCATCATAAAATCTTACAAGGCTGTCATAGTTTGCATGTGCTTATGCAACAACAACAATGGATAAGGCAGCAGAGGTTAGCCTTTTGCTTAAAGATAAAGATGAAAGAATTCAACTGTTGGAGAAACAACTTGAACATGAAAGACATAACACCAATAAGCAAACGGAGCTGCAGATCGTACAGTTTAATAAAGATTTTGAGAAAATGAATTTACAGCACTATGAAAGCATCACATAGAAAGATACATAGATTCAACAAATACGCATTGAAGTAGATAAACTTAGAAATCATCCTCAAACAGAGGAATTCTTCAAAGAGACACTTGAGTTAAACACTCAATTGTCAAAACAACAAGAAATATTTCACCAGAGAACATCAATGATCAAACCATATTGTGAAACAAGTGATACATTAGTCAATCAATTTGTTGATCAAAGATTAGAATATGAAGAAGTTGATAAAAATATTTCACAGTTTATTTATTGACAAGAATCTGAACAAGGAAGAAAAGTCGATCTGCCAAAGATTGAAGAATCCCACAAAGTTATTTTATTCACAGATTGGGATATGCAATTGAAGCAAGCATAAAGGGAAACAACTAGAGCAGATAATATAGCAAGAAATATAATTTAAGTTGTAAATTAAAACCTTCATAATATCAATATGATTAAATAATGCAAGCCATGAGTTTTCCTAAACATCAAACAGTTAGAGAGACAGTGGAAAGAGACTGCTAAAAATCAAATTAAAGTAGTCAAACATCTATCTAAACTTGACTGAGAAACTTATTGGCAGTTTCTAGTGAAACCATACAATCAATGGATGGCTTTGCATTATCTAACGAATTCCACTCAAAATATGGTGCCACCACTCTCTGATGTTGTGTTTATGGGACAACTAAGATCCAAAGTTGACCAGACATCCCAGGTGAAGCCAATGACGGATATCCTTGAAATCAGAATTTGAATGGCTAGGAAGGACCGTTCAACATGATAAAGAACGTCATCATATTTTTTAGTTTTTATCTTTTTATTTTTCGTATTATAAGGAAGGTTGTTTGAAACCTCCTCAACTTTTTATGTAATAATCTATTTTTGATACATATGTAGTATTATTTAAACCTCTCTCACGCATTTAGTGAGGGGTCCAGGATTTTATCAAAAACAATTTGTAAAATCTTTCACTTTTGTACTTTTGTGACTGTTTTGATGAAATATATGGAACAAGATCTTGATTTTCTTGGAAATTGAAGCATACTCTACTGAATTTTGATTTATGTACTCTTAGAGTGTATTTGGTTGAAAACAAGCAGATCAACGTTGTTGATTTCATGAGTAGAACCTTTCATATTTGGTACTTATAACTGTATGATTGATTTTTGTTTATGTATTAGCAATAATATTCCTTATATTGTTTTATGTATGAGATCTAAGTTACATTTTTTCATTAAAGAACTTTTGTATTATGTTTCAACTGTAGTTCCTTATTGAATATATGATAATCTTTCACTTTTGTACTTTTGTGACTGTTTTGATGAAATATATGGAACAAGATCTTGATTTTCTTGGAAATTGAAGCATACTCTACTGAATTTTGATTTATATACTCTTAGAGTGTATTTGGTTGAAAACAAGCAGATCAACGTTGTTGATTTCATGAGTAGAACCTTTCATATTCGGTACTTATAACTGTATGATTGATTTTTGTTTATGTATTAGCAATAATATTCCTTGTATTGTTTTATGTCTGAGATCTAAGTTACATTTTTTCATTAAAGAACTTTTGTATTATGTTTCAACTGTAATTCCTTATTGAATATATGATCAATTGATATATGCGATATAGTTTTCACAATTATTTTTCCTAACTATTTAGTCAAAATAATTATCTTTAACAATTTCATCTCTTATAACAATTGAATGATATTTATTACATTTTGATTTAATATATCTTTGTAGATCGCATGAGTTAAGTTATTCCCGAGTATATATTAAGATAAATATTAGATTAAATAGATGCATGTGTTTTTCGTTTAAATAGATCATTTCTTTTAGTTTAAAATCATTTTCCATTTCACCTTATATCAAACCCATCATCATCATATCAAGCCTTTGTTGGGAAACTGGTCCCATTATCCCCAGTCAGAGCCACTATACCAAACGGAAAAGGAGTTTCTTCTAAGGTTCGGACCGAGTGGTTATCCCCCATGTTGTTGCAACGGAATTCTGGGGCTTCAACGTGATGATGACCATGTTGTCTATCTTAACCAGAATTAGAATAGAACCCATAATTTCTACCTCACTTGTTAGGTGTATCCATCTATCTGTCGCATTTGACCATGTCATCCATGTCTGACATGTGTCCTACATGAGACTTTCTACCATATGATCCATTTGTCCTTTCCTTCTGTCCATAATTGATTCACGGTTGTCCATGTCTCTGTAATTGTGATAAAAGTTGAAGGATCGTTGCATTGACCTCTGCTTTGTTTTCCTGAGCTCTAGCAAGTATTTCTTGTGACTAAATTATCCTATCATTATCCTCCTTACAACTTCTAATCTATACCTTTAGAATTCTCAAGGTATTTATTATAGCAGGGGATTACTCATCTCCATGGTGCTTAGTTGATCTGTAAGAAGAGTCACGTGAACTATAATATACCATTTTTCTTGTCATCTATGATCCTCTTCTTCCTACAACATACCATGTAATATAAATAAAACATAAGCATATTCAAACATACCTTAGTCAGGTTTAGGGGAGGTTATCTCGTCTACACAATCAATCCAGATTAGCACAACATATGTATATAATGAAATCAACATATCAATCATCTCAACATCAACATAATGACGACACAAGACTACAACAATAAGCATAATGATGCATGCATAGAAAACATATTGACAACTAACATGCATACATAACAATCACATCTACCCCAAGGTCTAGTGTTGCAACCTCACTTTGATACCAATATATAACCACCCCTACCAAATTTACCCAATTTCACAAGCCTTCTAGGGTAAACATGAGACAAGTGTCATTATGTCATGACCCGACCTCCCAGTTCCAGTTAAGGAAGTGATTCCTATAAACTAACCACAATTTGACATCCTACAGGGACTAAAAATAACCTAGGAGTTGAAAAAACACCCCATGTGTTCAATCCCTAAGTTGGAACCTTGTTTCACTGACCTAGACCCACAACTGCACCCATGAAACTGCTTCCATGCGGTTATAGCCTAAACTATTTAGTTCTAAGCATGCGGTCCCGAGATCTATGCCACCTTTTCAGGCCAACCTCCATACCGCTACCCAGATTGCCTAAAACTTTCCAAAATCATAAATAACATCATAATAAAGCTAAACATGCAATATTGAATCAGAAAATTGACCTATACTACCTAATCCATAACATACATTTCATCAAACACTTGGAAAACATAGAAGCTACGGGTCATGATTTCATATCTGATCATAAGAGTGTAAGATTAATCTGAGAATCACCAAGAAGGATTTATTCCCTCTCCACATAGATGCAAAAATACTTATTATTCCATGTATTCATTAGCGATTAGATAAATAAACAAATCATGATAAGATCCATAGATAACATACATCATGTAACAAACATATAACCAGCATATAAACCATAGCAACTCAATCATGATATCACCAACATAATCACTGCAAATTCTCATAGATATCAATAGGAAAATGTCTCATCTTAACATATTAAAATGCCAACCAAGTTAGGGACTTCCACATAGCACCCGATCATATATTGGCTTAACCAAATATATCTTTAGTTAATCACCCCCATGCCATAATCCAAGCATGAATGTGGGATCATATGGATTAAACCAAAACAAAACCAAACCACGGCTTCTAGAGGCACAACCACCTCAACCCTCAACCATAGTGATTCCACCTCTACAGTTGGACATAACTAACACCAACCAGACCAGTCTCTATGCAATTTGTCCAAGGCTCTAGGAAATAGTAACTCAACCCACAGACTTCCAGGGTTCCAGAGCATTTTTCCAACCCAGCTCCAGGGACTAGTAACTCAACTCACCAAGAGCTACAGAGCATATGTCCCAACCTAGGCTCCAGGACTAGTAACTCAACACAAGTTTTTCCATGGGTTTCAGAGCATTTTTTCCAACCCACATCCATAAGGAACCAGAGCTCAAATAAAAAAACAACAAGTGGAAAACACACAACACCATGGATATCCAGGAATTGGAAAGGCGAGGCTAAAACCATTGTCACTCTATGAAAATATACATGCCAATGACATAACACAACCATAAAATCACATTCATATGCCATGCATCTAGAAATCAGCAAGGAAATCACACATGCAACCTATTACCTGCAAAGAAATCCAGTTGTAGTTGTAGTTGTTGATGCACCTGTTTCCTTTCACTTTCCTGCTTTCCTTTTCCTTCTTTCTCCAATCTAAGTGAATGCCCAAGTGCTCCAAGAATGCTCCAAGATTTATCTAAGTGTGCAAGAGTACGAGAGAATGAGATAATTAAAGAGAGCTCAACCCAAAACTATCAAAAGGCTAGAAATTGATCCTTAGAATCCTTTTTATCATTGATGTCTCTATTTTCTTAATTTTCCTTCATTTTTTCTCTAATTTCCTTAGCATGCAAATATGTGTCTCTCCACCTTCCTTTTCTCCTATTTTCCTTATTTTCATAATTAAAATGTCAATAAATTTCTCTTTTCCTTTTCCAATTTCCATAGCCATTAATTAATCACAAGTGATACCCACTAAAGTGTTTCTCCCAACATTCAGTTTGGAATACATGTTCCATGACCTTGGTCTTATTTTATTTACATGGAAAATCAATCAGGGGTTGTTACAATTTGATAAGAGGAAAAATATTTATATATAAGGGAATGGAATTAGCATCTTAGTTATTACAAAGCAATAGTTCTTTATTTTGAACCATAGATTTCAATTCTAAGATTAAATTATATGGTGTCCATCAAAAGATATTGGATTCATAGAAAATGCATGGGAAAATATTTTTTGAGTGTTGCTAACAAGAAAATGGTAGTTATTTCTTCATTTTCCTTATAAATTCAATTATAGGAAACATTAAAGTAGAATGGAATCCATATATTATCTCAGAAAGCAAAGAAAATATAAATTATAACTTAACATAATCATGCACTTAGAAATATACAAGTGACTCAAGACAAAATAAACACCATAGTTACCTTGGAAACCCAAGTGGAAAAACCAACTTTGAATGGGGGCTCAATATTTTCATTTTGGAAATTTTTGGTACAAAGCTTTCACGGATTTCTATCCATCCTACGCTCCTTGGACAAAATAACACTAGAGAATGAGGTTGAAGGAGGAAATAGGGAGAGATGGGGGGTAGAGATAACCCTTAATTTCCCCTTTATTGACCTTCTCTCCTTTTTTTTCTTATTACATTTAATTCTCTATTTTCCCCTCACGCCTTAATTTTTTCTTATTCAACTTTACATAAGCATTGGTTTATAATGTTTATCAACCTTTATTGCTTTATTAATTAACTTGTTGGTACCGAATTTGCATCCATTCATCTACTTGGATCCAATTTTGTCATGCCCCTATAGTCTTCACATGATTTTAAGTTCCTCATGATTTATATTTCTATGCCACCAACATGTTTCTCACCAAAGGCTTAACCATCTTGGCAGTACTTCGCCTAGACTATGCCTCACATGTTAACACTTGTTTAAAATGCCTTAGACAATTTATTTAGTGGAATAAAATTGATCTAGATTTGTGAAGGGAACAAAATGAAATACATATTATAACAAAAATAGAAATATATGTTGAAACTTGACTTCTATTAATAAATGGAAAATGCTAAAACTATAAAAATGTGGAATGAAAAAAAAACTAGCTTGAATGGTGGTAGTTTATTTATGAGGAGAGGTGTGACAGTTAATCACCTTCGAGAGAGTGAGTTATAATGAGGCTAAAAGGCCCTTTTTAAAATTAAAATAAATTAGGAAGCCCTAAACATCAAAAATTGAAACGCAAAAAGGCTTATGGGTCTTAATCCAACCCTAGGAGTTGAAACGCCAAAAGTATTATGGGTCTTATTGGGGTTAGTTGGCATATAAACTTCCTAGGGTCATAAATTTAGCATAAAATATATCTTTGGCGTGCTTAGTAGGTCGTTTGAAAGGTATAATAAATAATTACACATTTTTTACTGACCTGAGATTTTCATATGGTTATAACCTACGTATCTGCTATGTCAAAAAAACATCATTAAGGGACTCAAAACGGCCACAGAAGTTTAAGACACAAAAAACTGTAGAAAAAGTGCCAGGATGGAGAATTGTGCTTTAAGTCGATGGAGTAGGTGGATGGCCACATATATCCACCTAAATAAACCCCCCTCCTCCCCCTTAAGAAGAAATGGTATTCATTTTGTTTAGGCCCCCCATCAAATGGGGAAACTCCTGCTAAAATTGGCTCCTGGTAAAGAAGTTGCCCGACTTTCACAACCGAGTAGAGTTAGATGTGTTATTGAAAGGTATCATTTATCTTAGTGTTGATGATTCGATCTACTATAGCATGTTTAATTTAGTTATCATTTAGCTTCATAGGGGCCAATTTCTTGACTACCTGTGAGGTATCCAATAGAGGTGGATAATATGGTCGAAGCAACTCCACAATGAACACTAGGTACAAGCCAAGGAATAAGTGAATGCTCTATTGAAGTTCAACAAGAAATTTCAGCACCTACACTAGTGTGGGACCAGGAGGTCCAAGAAGCATCTACACTAGTGTGGGACCAGGAGGTCCAAGCAGCACCTACACTAGTGTGGGACCAAGAGGTCCAAGCAGCACCTACACTAGTGTGGGACCACAGGTCTTAGTAGCACCTACACTGGTGTGGGCTAAATTTGGTTCATGTCTATTTTAGTTATCCCTTAATTAAGATGGACAATAAAATGTAAACTAATCTCAAAATAATTTGTAATAGCTAGCTGAGTGTGATAAACTTAGTTAGCTCATGAATTTCAAATTGAGGGTAGTTGGTGGGGCATGCAGAGTAATTCTAGTTGTAACAGAGTTCGAAGTGCAGTGGTGCATTAGTTAATGTAGGTTGTAATCAGTTTAACTCAGTTAAGTGAGTTAAAGTCATTTGTGCTGGTTGTAACTATTAGATACACTAGTGAGAGATCAAGTGAAATAAATATTATTTAATTCACAATCAGTGATCTCACATGCAACTGAGGATTTACTATTATTGGTTGCATGCATGTCAGATCCAGTGGATACCCATTTGAGATCTAGGTGAAAGGGAAGTTGATTGTTAGTTGTAGGATTATTGGGTTGCACCCATGCAACCAAAAACCCATTTGGATTACCCGCGATCCTTTCGTAGTCAAGGAAGGCAAAAATCCCTAAGGAATATGGATTGCATTCCACATGAAATGCGCAAGCAAGGTAGGCTGTCAGGAGGCATAAAATTGGCTAAGTATTCGTCGGTTTTATCCAAGACAATGTGAGATAGTTAGTTGAGTACAATAGGGCTCGTGTGAGAAGAGTTTTATGTAATTGTTTCATGTATCCATGCTAAATATACAATAGAATATAGTGGGGTTTTGAGCAGCAATATTTCCCTGGGAAATTATCTATGTTGTGGTTTGATTGATTCTTCTTTGCTTCATGTGATTGGCGATTGTGTTTTTAATTCCACAATTGATTTGTAGAAGTGATTCAGTATCTAGCTTTAGCACATTGTTAGATCAGATTGAATCCATGATATACATTCTTCCTGTATAATTTCTACATGGTATCAGAGCACAATAAATCACAATAGTGAAGGAGGAGTTGAGTTGGTGACTGAATAGAATTTGAATTTGTAGAAGACTTTATTGGTGCTATAGCTGATTCAGGATCGAAATGGCTTTCAATGGCTTGATATTGGAGTATGCACTCAAGGGCAGATATAACTATATTACTTGGAAGGACAGGATGGAGGCAGTACCCAAGAACAATGGCTTGAAGGAATTAATTGATAATGATGTTCCTAAACCCGCTTTGACACATGTTGCAAATCTTGATGCATGGAAAAATAAAGTGGCAAAGGCGAGGAGGATCCTACTGGAGGGAGTATGAGACCACATTGTCTCAAGTCTCCATGGAAAAGAGACACCATATTCTATGCAGAAAGCTTTGACAGATCTATTTCGAGCAGCAATGACCATAGGAAATTGGCATTGAAAGATAAACTCAGGGAGATTAAGATGGATAAAGGCGAATGTTACACAACATTTTGTCACCGTCCCCGAAATCCCTCATTCCACATATTGGAGGGTCTTCCCCGTGACCTGTGAGTAGTGTCAAAATTTGCAAATACCTTCCTTGCATCCTTCTGCATAAGGACATGATTCTTCCTGTTGAACATTTCCTCAGAAAACACTCAAAAACCTATGTTTTGGAATTGGTGCGGGTAGCCAGTTCACCCCTCGCGCCAATGGGGAAGATTTGCACTAGAGGCCACGCCAGCTAGTGCTCTGTCCCTATGTTGAGTCCGCGCCAGCATTTTTGGGAATTTTTTTTAACAAACTAGAGGCAGAAGTTTCCTTTAACCACCTCAGGTCTGACTCATTGCAAGTGGTTAACTCGATAAGCCATGGATCTCTTCCTTTAGGAAATGGTTGATGGAACATTCTTGGAGGATAGGACTTCCTCCATTATTATAGGAATCCTAACCTTTCCTTCTCGATCTATTTAAATTGGCCTTCTCCCTTTACAAAAGCTAGAGCTGAACCTATAGCCAAGAAGCTGAACTTGGAGAAGAGACATTATAGCCGAGTAATCATTATAGAGAAGGGCGAACCAAGGAGGATCCCGTAGAGAGAGACCCGTCTGAATTCTCGACGAGCTTTGTGAGACGTGCTCCGCTGGAACGCTGCTGGAGGAGATCGCAACGTCGAAGCTTGGTTGTACTCTTCCTTCTTTAATTTAATATACTCGACTATGATATTGTTTCCATCTCTGTGTTATGTTTATTTGACACATGTGATTTAGTCTTCTTCGACTGACTGATAGTTAGGAATGCGAAGTAGTATGTTGTGTATCGTCTTCATTTCTTGTGTATGTGCAGGTATTCGGGCGTGAGAACGAGTGGATCATGATCTATCGAATCAGGAGCAAGAGGTAGCCATTCTTCCGGATGACACAACAGCGCAGGACCTATGGTAAGTGATCTACCAATTCTTTGTCCATTCTTAACTAGGAATTGATGTCATTGCGTGTCTTGTTTGTGGCTAGACCCACTCTAGGGCTAGTGGGATCGCCTCTGTCTGCAGAGGGGATTTACCTCACCAACAAATTGGCCACTCCACTGGGGACTGATAAGTCTGGGAGTTATGTTGCTGAACAGCCAGCCAATACTCCTCAAAAAAAATGTCGTCAGGGATTGCCATGGAAATTGAAGTTTTTGTCGTAGTTGAAACTCCCGACGACTATGCAGTGACAACCGGTGCCGAAGCAGCCACACAGACGGTGGGCCTAGTGGGAACAGACGTGACAAAAGGAGTCGATGACAAGACAGGTGTCGTCGGTGTCATACCTAAAGATAGAAGGACCGAACCCCTTGATGGAGTTGATGTTTCCATGGAGGCAATATCGACCATAATCTGACCCAAAGACCTATATTCGGCTCGAAGCGACACCGATGGTGAAGATTGAGTAGGTTATGTTTGGATATCTTCCGGGAAGAGTTGGTATTTTTCATCAGAAATTAGAATACCCTCACTACCGTTAGGACCAGACGAATCCATGTCTGAATCCACCGTAAGAAAAAGAGTACGGGGGCTAGGAGGTATGATAGCAGCCAAAAACGGTGATCCCGATGTGAGAGGGGGAAAATGTTCCCCAACCCCAATTCCAAACCAAGTGTTGGAAAGAGGCCAATGGAACTCAACTGGTTCTCCATAGGGGTACTTTGATGGGATGACAAGCTGTTCAAGCTCGGTAAAGCTAGAGATCTGAGAAGTTTCAGATGAATCGTTCGTGTAAGGACTATCAGTAGATGAAACTGACGATTCTGCCACTGTGACTATAGCACACCAGAAAAGGAAAAAGATCGAAAATGAAGACTCTTGGATCAAAACCAAGGCAAACAAAAACAAGCCAAGTAATCAATATTTAATGGGCTTGTAATTGTAGGTAGTTTATTTTACCACATTGAAACAAAATTTTGTTGTTTCATGTTTTAAGAGTCAAGAAATAGTCAAAGATGACTCTAGTCTCTTTCAGTTTTAAGCGAGCGCGAAAGGACAAGTGCTCGATGATCTTTTCAAATTTATGGAGTCAGTAAAGATCGAAAATGACAGTTCAGGTAGTCTAGGCAAAAGGGTGTACCAGGTTCCCGTGAACTGCCATATACACCTTGGTTATAAAATCAAAGAAGAATCAACCAAGGGCTTGACGTACGTGCAGGTAGTCTCCCTGAATGTTGTGTTTGGTGTATCAAAGTTACAAGGAGGCAGACTCGGCTTCCTACAGATAAAAGGATTGCAACCTATAGGGGTCTCCCTTTATATACTCGACGGTACGGGGAGCACAAGTCCGTACTAGCACTATCTGAAGCCAGATGGCAAGCGAAAAGTTCGTCGGAGCACAATGCATTTTCTTGTGTCAAGCTCCTTAAAAAATGAAACAAGGTCCTCGGATCAGAGTTCGTTTTCTTGTGTCAAGCTCCTTAAAAAATGAAACAAGATCGTCGAAGCAGAGATCATTTTTCTTGTGCCAAGCTCTTTAAAAAATGAAAAAAGGTGTTCGGAGCATAGTTCGTTTTATTGTGTCAAGCTCCTTTAAAAATGAAACAAGGTCATCTAAGGATAGTTCTTTTAATGTATCAACCTCGTTAAAACAATGAAACATGTTCCCGTTCAATTTGAGTCTTTGATTAGATCTCGTAAAATCCCAGTCGAGTCTTTCTCTTGCTCTCGTAATTTGAACCTTCACTCCATCTACCTTTCATATGGATTGAAGCTTGGGGGGCATGTACCTCGAATTGAGTCACCATGTCGGGGGCATTCTTACTTTTTCAAGCATAGTTTGTTTCCGTTTCAAGCTTGTGAAAAAATGCAACCGGTTTCAAGCATAGTTTATCTTTGTTTCAAGCTTGTGTTAAAATGAAACCAACTCCAAGCAGAGTTTCCCATGATTTCAAGCTTGTGTAAAAATGAAACCATTCCCATTTTACCTCTTCTGATTGCCATTTTATCAACCTATTTTTCTAGATGAGCCTTGGTTTTTTCATTCCATCGCCCCCATCTGCTTGGCCGATCATACACCTTCACTTGATTGTTTTACCCATTCCTGAGGAGCCGCTGCAATGAATCATCTCGTTATCCAACCTCTTGACCTTTATATTGTTCTGAGCAGTTCCACCATTACCCGAACCAATAGCTACCCTTAATACCACTCGTTCCTCCAAGAGGAGTCATCTTTCAGCTCTTTTCTGACTCTCTAAAACTAAAAATATTGCCGAGACTCTTGTCATTTTGAACTCGTTAAATGGCTGTGAAACGATATCTACCTAGTATACGTTTAACCATTTTTTGAGTTGGGATGGATTATTTACGAAAAAGGAATACCCTAGCCTATCGTGACTAGGAGGTTCTCTCAAACATAGTTTTCTACCTTTTCGGATCTGTGGGATTATTTACAAAAAGGGACTGCTAGAGTTTTCTTTTCCGTCGCCTTTTCAAACTCTCTAAATATGAAAATATGTCGAGTTCTTCCCTTTTCAGAATCGTTAAAACCTGATGACATCGGACTCCGTCTTCATGACGTTACTCGAGGTCCTCTTTCCTAGGGCTCGTAAAATGTACTAGGTTGGATTTTTCTAAAGGAAAAACTCACAGCGCAAGCACATGCTATCCCCTTCAAGCTTGTTTTCAAAAATGATTGGGGTACTCACCAGAAATGGTAGGGGAAAATGGAATCAAGATTGTAGTCTTGTCAGCAATATGTTGCTCTTGAACATGGCACTTGTCTACATTCGTGGCAGGTTGGGGACATCTCATCTCGTTATTTGTCTACCTCCATGGGTTTGGGTAATCTCTTTTGACCACTCATCTTCTCTTTGCCACGTCACCATGACCTCAGATCCCTTGATGTCAAACACTGCCAAATCCAATGTCGTGTCGCCAATATGTTCAAGAGAAGTTTGCCTCTACAGTTTTTAACCTCCCTCTGATTCTTTGTTGGTATTGATTCACAAACATCATATTCCTCAGTCTCGTGTTGATGATGTGGGAAACATTATGGCCCACCTTCGATCAAGGTCACTTCATGTCAACTCCAACTCATTATCCAGGAAACTGGTCTAGAGAATCCCTTCAGGTACCTTGGAACCTGCATGCCTCAATGGCAGGTTCTTCACATTCGATGCAAGGTCCACATCATTGGCCTTCGATCGACTGACTCTGCAAGTGTTCGACGTCATATCACTATTCACATTCCGTGGATTGTACGTCGTGTACCTTGAGGACCATTGTCATTATTGGTGGTTTCTCTCACATCTATTAATATCTTTCATCATTAGCTGGTAATCAGAAGATGTCCTTGCATGTTCGACTTCAGCTCACATATTCGCATGCTCGAATTTGTACTATGTTCGGGTCAAGATGGGGTGCAAGACCCTGGGTTTTTTTTGATCAAATCCAGGCTACAGGTTCTTTGTGGATTATTATGACTTATTGTATGACTCCTTTGATTGGATGGTTGTGACCATACCTGAGTCTATTTATTGATCCCTACTGCTGGATGGTTGTGTCCATACCTCAGATCTCATTGTTTATATACTCTCTTATGGATGGTTGCGCCCATGCCACATGTCATATATCAGATGTACCAGTTGTATTCATACTTGCAGGTTTTCCAACAACAATGTTTTGGTCGAACACATTCTCATAAAGCATTTCACCCCTCCCTCTCTCTCGGACCTCATGCATTAGGGGGCATCTGTTACACAACATTTTGTCACCGTCCCTGCAATCCCTTGTCTCACATATTGGAGGGTCTTCCCCGTGACCTATGAGCAGTGTCAAACTCTGCAAATACCTTCTTTGCATCCTTCTGCATAAGGACATGATTCTTCTTGTTGAACATTTCCTCAGAAAGAACTCAAAAACCTATGTTTTGGCATTAGCGCGGGTAGCCAGTTCACCCCTCGCGCCAATGGGGAAGATTTGCACTAGAGGCCACACCAGCTGGCACTCTGTCCTTGTGTTGAGCCCATGCCAACCTTTTTGGGAATGTTTTTTAACAAATTGGAGGCAGAAGTTTCCTTTAACCACCTCAGGTCTGACTCATTGCAAGTGGTTAACTCGATAAGCCATGGATCTCTTCCTTTAGGAAATGGTTGATGGAACATTCTTGGAGGATAGGACTCCCTCCATGATTATAGGAATCCTAACCTCTCCTTATCCCTATATATATACTAGCCTTCTCCCTTTACAAAAGCTAGAGCTGAACCTATAGCCAAGAAGTTGAACTTGGAGAAGAGACATTATAGCTGAGTAATCATTATAAAGAAGGTCGAACCAAGGAGGATCCCATAGAGAGAGCCCTGTCTGAATTCCCTACGAGCTTTGTGAGACGTGCTATGTTGAAACCCTGCTGGAGGAGATCGAAACTTCGAAGCCTGGTTGTACTCTTCCTTCTTTGATTTAATATACTCAACTATGATATTGTTTCCATCTCTGTGTTATGTTTATTTGACGCATGTGATTTAGTCTTCTTTGACTGACTGATAGTTAGGAATGCGAAGTAGTATGTTGTTTATCGTCTTTGTTTCTTATGTGTGTGCAGGTATCTGGGCATGAGAACGAGCGGATCGTGATCTGTCGAATCAGGAGCGAGAGGCAGCCATTCTTCCGGACGACACAACAGCGCAGGACCCATGGTAAGTGATCTACCAAGTATTTGTCCATTCTTAACTAGGAATTGATGTCATAGCGTGTCTCGTTTGTGGCTAGACCCACTCTAGGGCTAGTGGGATCACCTCTATCCGCAGAGGGGATTTACCTCACCAACAACAACTCCATACCAAAATATTTAACAAAGTTTGTCTAATGTCGGGATGAGTTGGGGAGCATTGGAATTATTGTCGCTGATGATGATTTGGTGAGTTTAGCTCTCCTGGAACTTCTCAAGAGTTGGCATAGCTATCAAGACTCTGTCAATGGAAGGGAAAAGTTGCTAGATTGGGAATGACTGTGGTCGGATTTGGTTGAAGAGGAGTTTAGATGGAATACCAGAGATGGATATTCATCTAAGAATGAAGATGAAGAATATTGTGCTGTGGTTGCCAAGGTGAAGAAGGGGAAAGGAAAGAAGTTCCATTCCAAATCCGAGTCCAAAGATGGAAAGAAGTGCGATATGTCCAGAGTGAAGTGTTTTCAATGTCACGAGCATGGGAATTATGCTATTAACTGTCCACAAAAGAAGAAGATAAAAGAAGGCTTCAGTATCTATAGCTAGTGAGGCTTTGACCTCGCAATTTGAGCTTGACTTCTCATTGATCACATGCATGGTGCCAAGGGCATTGGAATATGTGTGGTATTTGGATAGTGGTGCTTCCTTTCACATGACGAGAGACAAGGAAATTTTCAGTAGTTTGGAGGAGAAGGATCTCCAAATGCATATAGAAATGGGCGATGACGGGAAATATAGTGCTACCGGGATTGGTACCATTACCTTCTAGAGACAGTCAGGTAAACCCTTTCAATTAAAATATGTAATGCATGTACCAAGTTTGAAGAAAAATTTAGTCTTTGTTGCAATGTTGGAGGATAGAGGCTATGACGTTGTTTTCAGTGAAGGAAAATCTTTCCTGCGACACAAAACAACTGGACAAGCCAGGAAGATTTGGATTTGAGTTAAGAATATCTACAAGCTGGATGCAGATGGCTACACAGCATTGATGGGAAAGGCAGAAAAAGTGGTAAGCCGAGATGAGGGCGAGTTATGGCACATGAGATTGGGGCATCTTCACCACAAAGCCTTGAAAGTCATGAATCAGATTTATACGGGTCTTCCCAAGGGTACACTTGCACAGTTAGACACATGCAAGGGATTTACTATGGGCCAAAAATATGTAAATTCCACCTTTCATGAGAAGGAGAACCGAGCCTCGAGGATCCTTGAGAGAGTTAACACAAACATGTGTGGACCATTCTCTGTAGCTTCGACAACAAAGCATAAGTACTATGTGATATTTGTTGATGACTTTTCTCATAAGTGTTGGATCTACTTCATGCAGAAGAAAGATCAAACATTCTCAAAGTTTCTTGAGTTTAAAGCACTGGTGAAGAAAGACATGGGGAATCCAGTGAAGGCTCTTAGTAGCAATAATGGTGGTGAGTACATCTCTAACGAATTCAAGAACTTCTGTAGAAAAGAAGGAATTCAAAGAGAAATGATAGCGCCTCATAACTGACAATAGAATGGGGTCGTTGAAAGAAATAATAGAACGATTGTGGGTGCAGCAAAAGCAATATTGCATGATCAAGGCCTACCAATGCATCTGTGGTTGGAAGCATGCAACACAATAGTATTTGTGCAAAACTGTTGTCCTCATAGGATACTTGGCATGAGTACACCAGAAGAGGCTTTCACTGGTAAGAAACCTGATGCTTCACATTTTAAGATTTTTGGCTCATCTTTTTATGTGCATGTGACCAAATACACTAGGAAGAAGCTGGAACCAATAACTGAGATTGGAATTTTTATGGGGTACACTAACACTTCCCACAACTATCGGGTGTATTTTCCAAACAACAGAATCACTGTTGTGTGACAGGATATAAAATTAGATGAGGAGAAAGCCATGCGATTGTCCCTTGAGAGGGAGATGGATTTGCATGCAGAGGAGGAACCCTTGGTTCCTAAGGATGAGCCTCAAGATGTGGATCAGCCACATGCGGAGGATCATGGAGTGGCAGAAAATATTCATGCAGAGCCATCCATTAGAAATGGTAGATGACGCACCATGAAAGTTGATATATTGATACTTGATGCTGTAGAGAATGTTGGGTCCCCTACTTCATAGCGCAGACAGAGACAGTCTCCAAAAAAGTTTACTAGATACATGGATCTTATGAGAAAATTTATTGTGACTGAACCATCTTACTTTCAGGAGGCAGTGCAGCAACCAATTCGGGTTGATGCAATGGTGGAGGAGTATGACTCCATTGTCAAGAATAGTGCATGGGAGATTGTCCCAATACTGGTCAGAAAATCAGTGGTTGGATCTAGATGGATCTACAAGGTAAAGCAAGTTGTGATCGGAGTGTGGAGAAATATAAGGCCATATTTGTGGCTCAGGGATTCTCACAGATTGAGGGGATCTATTATGAAGATACTTTTGCACCAGTTACAAGGTACTTTTCCATTTGATCAATTATTGCACTCTCAACGCAGATGGGGTGGTGCATTCATCAAATGGATGTAAGAACTGTGTTTCTCAATGGAGTCATTGAGGAAGAAGTGTACATAGAGCAACCAGAAGGTTTCAATATCTTCGACAGTGAGTCACATGTGTGTCGACTCAAGAGATCACTATATGGGTTGAAGCAAGCACCTCGTGCTTGTTAAACTTAGATAGACAGTTATTTCACCGGATTGGGCTTCACCAAAAGTGAAGCTGATGCAAAACTGTGCCAGATTGTGGTTGAGGGTAAGCTATTGATTATTGTAATTTATGTTAATGATATAATTTTGACTGGTGATAAGAAGCTGATACACTCATGCAAGGAGGATCTTGCAAGGGAGTTCGAAATGAAGGACATGGGACTCCTTCATTATTTCCTTGATTTGGAAATATGGTAGCAAGATGGTAAATTTTTTGTTTCTCAAGGAAAGTATTCCAAAGAGATATTGGGTAAGTTTCACATGGAGAGCTTCAAACCCATGGACACTCATCTTCCAGGAAATTGGAGGAAAGAGGATGCTACTTCTGGAGAGGTGGTGGATGCTACTGTCTATAGGTAGTTAGTTGGTTCACTGATGTATGTAGTGAACACCCGACCAGAAATTTTCTATGCAATTAACCAACTGATTCAATCTATGGTTAATCCTACCAAGATATTTTGGAAGGCAGGGAAGCATGTCTTGATATACCTGATGGGCACATCAGAGTATGGATTATGGTACGTACGGACAGAGGGAGTGAAGCTTCAAGGCTTCACGAATGAAGATTGCGCAGGCAATCCATCAGACAGAAAGAGCACATTAGGATTGATCTTCAGCATAGGATCAATAACAGTTTCCTGGTACAACAGGAAGTAGCGATCTGTGGCACTCATTTCAATGGAAGCAGAGTACATGGAAACAATTCAAGCTGCATGTGAGGCTATATGGATGAGAAATATATTTGTTGGTTTGTTTAGTTCTCAGATGGATTTGACAATGATACATTGTGATAATTAGAGTTGCATTAAACTCTCGATTAATCATGTGTTTCATGATAGGTCCAAGCACATAGATATCTGATACCACTATCTCAGATATTGTGTGCAGAGGCGGATAATGTTACTTTAGTACATTCCCACGGAAGATAAAGATGCAGATATTCTAACGAAGGCGCTCACCAAGAGAAAATTTGAATACCATAGAGGTAGGATCAGGGTGAAGGATAATCCCTTTCTTGTTGAGAGGGAGTGTTGAAGTTAAACAAGAAATTTCAGGACCTACACTAGTGTGGGACCATAGGTCTTAGCAATGCCTACACTGGTGTGGGATAAATTGGGTGCATGTCTATTTTAGTTATCCCTTAATTAATATGGATAATAAAATGTAATCTAATCTCAAAATAACTTGTAATAGTTAACTGAGTGTTATAAAATCAATTATCTCATGAATTTCAAGTTGAGGATAGTTGGTGAGGCATGCAGAGTAATTCTAGTTGTAAAAGAGTTTGAAGTGCAGTGGTGCATTAGTTAATGCAGGTTGTAATAGGTTTAACTCAGTTAAGTGAGTTAAATTCAGTTGTTCTAGTTGTAACTTTTGTATACAGTAGTGAGAGATCAATTGAATTAAATATTATTTAATTCACAATTAGTGACCTCACATGCAACTGAGTATTTGCTGTTATTAGCTGCATGCATGTCAGTTCCAGTGGAGACCCAGTTGAGATCTAGGTGAAAGGGAAGTTGACTATCAATTGTAGGATTATTGGGTTTCACCCATGCAACAAAACATCCATTTGGATTTCCCATGATCCTTGCGCAGTCAAGGAAGGCCAAAATTCCTAAGGAATAGGGATTGCATTCCACATGAATTGTGCAAGCAAGGTAGGATGTCATGAGGCAGAAAATTGGCTAAGTATTGGTCAGTTTTATCCAGGACAGTGTGAGACAGTTAGCTGAGTACATGAGGGCTCTTGTGAGAAGAGTTGTATGTAATTATTTCATGTATCCATGTTGAATATACAATAGAAGATAGTGGGGTTTTGAGCAGCAAGCTTTCCCCAAGGAAATTATTTGTGTTGTGGTTTGATTGATTCTTATTTGCTTCATGTGATTGGTGATTTTGTTTTTAATTCCTCAATTGATTTGTAGAAGTGATTAAGTATCTAGATTTAGCACATTTTTAGATCAGATTGAATCCATGATATACATGGGTGTTATATAATTTCTACATGCTCAATCAAAAGAATCATCACCCACTACCTTTGTGATTGTGTGTGACCAATATCGAAGTGGTCGGAGCTTCCTATTGGGTCTTGTGAGGTGATTTTTCTATTAGTGTAACCACACCTTATCATAAATCTAGAACTTAAGTGGCACTCAATGTTAGTCATGTTGTTGCTTTAACTTGGAATTTGATTTCTACAATATATCATGGACCTATTATAGGAGGTGTTGGATCTGCTCAACAAATTTAGTTTCCATATAAACCTCAACCTAAGCATGGGAGGACTCGGTTGGTGTAGATGCAATGGGAATACCTACATCAGTTGGGGCAAATGGTTGGAACCCCAAGGACACTTGAAAAGGACTATGGCCAATAGAGCTTTAGAGGGCTATGTTATAATTGTGTTGAAATTATGTAAGTTTTTCGTCCCATGTACGTGGGTGTTAGGAGTTGCACATGTGAAAATATGGATATTCATCATCTCAACCACTTCTATTTGTCCATCTGATTACGAATGAAAGGAAATAAATTTGGTCAACTTAGTATCCATGAGACATCATAGGCTGGACCAAAAGGTGTTGAGGAACCAGTTGTCCTTATCTAAAATAATGATTTGAGGTAGCTCGAAATGAACCCAAACACACTCAAATAATATTTTGCATCGGCTTCAGTTGTGATTATCTTCTTACATGGTTCTAGAATAGACATCTTAGAGAACAGGATGACCACCACAAACACACAATCATTGTCATGCTTGGTAGATAGAAAACCTGACATGTAATCCATGGAGACTAACTCTAAAGGCTTGTCTGGGGAAGGTAGAGGAGTGTACAACCCCTACATTTTTATGGTTGGTTTAGAAATGGCACAAGCGGTACATGATATTATATTAATGCTATACATTTTATCAAAGATTTGGCTAGAAGAAATAGCGTTGAAGTATTGCTACTATATTCTCCACACTAAGGAACCTTTCTACTTGATAGTAATGTGCCTCCTTGATCAACATTGTACACTCACTTGAAGAAATAAAAGGTGGCCAAAGTAGCAAAATTGTGCATCATGGATGTTGAAGTTTGGAACTTGCTTTCCTTCCATCAACATCTGGTATATGGTAGTGTCCAAGTAAATATTGTATAAATGTGGCCACCCAAAGGTATTATTCCCAAAAGAGTTCATAATTGTGCTTAGCGCCACAACTTGGGGCTGACTGAGGCAGTTTGTAACATGATTGATGTTATACTTCTTGTATTTGATGTTCAAATGGAATTATTGTAGGTATGTGGACCATTTTTTATGGAGGTAATTTTGTAACTTCCCTTTTGGTTGCATAAATTATAAAGGAATTTGATCATTGTGGATGGTCATCTCCTTCCCCATAATATATTGCTTCCATTATTGGAATCCATGCACGATGGAGTACATATCCTTATCATAGGTGGGGTATCTTCGGGTAGTATCATAGAATGTTTCATTGTGATAAGATACTAAATGTCATTTTTGAGTGAGGATTGCACCCATAGCATACTTAGAAGCATCTGGCTCAATCTAAAATGGTTGTTGTAGGTCTAGGAGGGTGAGGACTAGTGCAAATCAAAGGCGGTATTTCAAATCATTGAATGTCTTATCTTGTGACTCAGACAAAAAAAAAATTGTTTTTTATTCTCCCTTGATCACTTGACTTAAAGATTGTAATGTTCCAAAATAGGAAAAACAATGTTATTGTAAAAAGTAATAAGTTTGCGCCATAGAAGTTTTAAACAATGCAGTAAATACCCAAAATAATAAATTTCATGGAAGCAAATGAGCCATTTTATATAGAAATGGGCAAGAGTACAAATATATATAAGAAATGCACATGGGCTTTCCTTTTTGGAAAGCGGAGCAAAACCCAGGTAAGACAGTGATAAACGAGAAACTACCCAGTGAAGGCTCTATGTTGTTTCGATTGCACTAGCTACTGCAAAGGAATGACTGAAAACTCCACCTCTGGTTCTTAGAAAATTCTGAAAAATTATATCTGAGGTCCTTTTCAAAAACCTAGAAATGGTTTGGCCTAGTTTTGACCTTCCAAAATCAACCTCAAAAATCCCTAGAAAATTTGCACTGTCTGTTGCAAATATATGGCTGAAAACCCTATCTTTAGTGCTCAGAAAATTCTGCAAAATTATTTCTAAGGTCCTTGTCAAAAACCCATAAATGGTTTGGCCTGGTTTTTACCTTCCAAAAATGACTTGCAATAGGCCTTACGCTCCCCCAGTATTTGTTGAAATTTTTTTCTACAGAACTACCAACGAAATACTCAACATCCCTCTAAGAATGCAACAAATAACTCCTCTATCACTTCCCCTATCTCTCCCGGCAAACAATGGCCCAAATGGTTGAGGCACTCTCCCACAACACCGGCCCAATGACTGCCACGTTGTTCTTGATATATGCTATCAATCTCAGCCTCTAAGGTTCACCTGTAGCTTAACAAGCTAATGAACCTAGGTTCGCCTATAGCTTAACAAGCTAATGAGCCTTTCTTCACTAAATATTCTCCCGTCAATCATCCCCCGGAATACCACTACATCCTCCAAAAATACGCGTTGCTAGGGAAACTAAATGAAATTATTGAATATATCATCATGAAGCTCTCTCATATGATAATGGAAATCCAATCTACGGTGGCACTCAAAGTCCCCTGAAGAATGGGTGAGTTATCCGCTCAGAAAACTCGTGCTAAACAACAAGTGACCTGGACAAGTTGCTCGAGCAACTGAGATCAAAATAGATAAGCCAAGAATTCCAAATGAAGTGAGCTTAATTCCTTTATAACCTTTGTTGAGCCTTCTTCCCACATTTTCCTCCATAAAATGTTCCCACTCATGCTTTTCGAACAAGTTATTAAGGGTGTGTGTATTTCATGTGTGGTTAGCCCCCATAGATTACCAACAAAATAACATAACATAATGTTAACTAAATTATAACTCCTAAGCCTTATAATGAAAATAAAATGGGCCCCAACATCACCAAAATTGGCCATCATAATATAAAAATAAATCTTGTTCCAAAATAATTTAGGAAGGGACATTATAGTCCTCCCCACCAAAATCTCTTGTCCTCAAGCAATGCCTAAGCAAGTTCCCTCTTTGACTGTTGATCACCATTGTAACCACCAATAATAACAGAGTACCAAATGTACCATTGGTTCATCCCCAATATTAGCATTTTCCTGACATGAAGGAATCCATCGATATGAGGATCCCAATCCATCCTAATACAGGTACAGGTACTAGAAGCCCTCTGCATACCAGAAATAAGTAGAGCATCATGATAATGTATGACTTTGTCCAACTCCCCAGGAAACTTCACTACTGAGTATTCCATCTCATGTGCTATAAGAGTAAACTCTTGAAGATGAAATCCAATCCTGTGGGATTGAACCCTCATCTACCCAGGCCTCCCCTGATCTCCTCCTGTCGATCAGCCTGCCACACCAGTGAATTTCACCATAGCATCAACGAATCACTAAAACCAAATGGAAGATATAGATGACCCTCCCTTGTAGAAACCAGCTCACCTCTACGGGTATTTGAACTACTCAACCTTGTTATGCCATGTTCCTCTGCCCATCGCAGAAGGAACCTATCCTGTTGACATCGTGACACTCCGGTCATGACTAACTGCCTAGCATGTTCGTACCAAATCCTCCTCTCACATAACTCTCGGCCATAATCTATGCGATGATCGAGGCTAGGACAATCCTGCCAAATCAACTCAACAATGTCAGAGTGTATCGCTCCATGGCTAGCCCCAATCATGAGCAACAATCTCCCTCATCTTATGGCGAGGGCTTCGGTGATCCCCTATGTGTTCGCCTGTGAATGAATCAGTCTGCCTGTTATCTCGACGAAGCTCATTGAGGAGTGTAGTATCCCACCAATCCACTGGATCCTTAGATACCATAACCATATTGGGGGTCCACAACCCCCAATCCTCTCTGCCTGCCACTATGATATGTTGCTAGCTGTTGGGACCCCTTTGTGCCCCGTCTTTGCTTCCTATAGGTATCTAATAGGTAGGCACTTAGCATCAATAACCTTTTCCATGAATAACCCACTACCATATGCCTGCAAAATTACACAACAATTTTTTCTATCCCAGCTCCGCATGATGTACTGGGGAACTTCTGAAAGCCTACGCATCATCCTTCCAACAAGGACTATTGTCCTATGCACCTCATGATCACCTAACACCTCGAGTTGTCTAGCTAAAATATCACCATGGAACTCCTCTCGGTCACTTCCCTAAGTGTGAGCCTAGGGGTGGAACATATGTTACCTAGACAATCAACCATGCCATCCCTAATCATGTAACCATCAACTTATGCACCACACAAGTGTCTCAACTCGAGAATCTCCTCTCGGCCCATGACATGTAGTGTCTCCTCCAATTGCCTAAGGTGATCCTCCCATGCCCTTCTGCTTGAATGGAGAGTGTCAAAATGAAATATCCAAACCCTCTGCGACTATAAGCAACACTGGAAGATGATGGGTGCGTATTTTCTAAATAGTATGATCAAGAGTCTGCAGGAATGCTCAAGAGTAATCCTACGGACGACCCTCTCTCCGCTTTGGATCTGTTGATAACCCCCCCATCCCGAGGCCCTTCCTCCACTAAAAATGTGGTCCCCATATTCTCAACAATGTCCTCATCAATCCTAGATGAGTTTCTTCCAATGGTACACCTATTGTCCATGTCCATAAGTCTCCCTAGAGATAATGCTCCAAGAGCCCATTGTGTTGCATCATGTGTCACTGCATACCACCTAGTAACACCACACTCCTCTTCATGCCACTGTAAGCCACAATTTTTCCCTGTACACCATTATATACCCTCAAATATGGCTATACCATCTTGTGGCATGCCTGTGTCACTGCACCTGTCACTCCCCGCATGTCCTCAATGCGATGCGAGTCACTCCTCCTACCCCACAGTGTAAACCGACATGCTATGGTATACCACCATGCATATCCATGCTCCTTTGTAGGCCACTTATCCTCATTGCATAGCCCTGCACACCACTAGGTGTTATGGCCTATAATTGGGTCTATGTGCATCAGGCCACATCCCTCTATATAACACTGGATACTATGAATTAACTTTGTGCAGTCTTGTGCACCACTACCTACTTTCATGCCACCCTGTAACATATGGTATCCCGCATGCACCAAAGCATCTTCCACTCTGCTAGTTACCCCACCATGGCATGTGTCATATCCCCTCTTCCATCCTGGTAGACCTGATCACCCTAACTTCACTCGCGTTAGAGGGAATATTTGTTTTGTGTTGATCCTATGTGAACCATGAGTCCTAAACCTCAATGAGAGAATATTGTCTCCATATAATATCTAGTTTGGTGGCCTACCCATGCCACCTCCTCCAACCAGCTCCTGCTAGAGAATGTTAATCATCCTGTGCCCCCACGTGCAACCAACATGCCAAAACAACTAATGGAGTCTTCTCAAAAACCACCTGGACACTAGTGCTGACTAGAACTACCCTAAGGAATGCATGTGCTCAGGCACTGGTTTGACTACCTCATTAATTCCATAACCATCTTGTATGTATGATATCATATAGGAATCCCTGCCTAGATCCCAATGCCAACTTGGGCCTCCAGAATCCTCGATGTGAGAGAGCTCCCACTGAGCTTCACTCCGGACTACGACCATATCCATGAGTTTAGCCCACCCCATTGGGTTCCAACTCATAATCTCTTGCCATCCAACCCCAAGATAGGTATCTAATGCATAAACTCTATCACATATAACAATCCCCCCATTATGCGAGCGTTGCACCCTGCACAACTCGTATCACCTCTACTCACCATCCTAGTCAACACATAAAATTTCTTAGGGGTTGTCTGCATCTCTCTCACCATGGTGCAAAGGTAGTATCGAAATGTTGCAAGCCCCATCTATATAATCTCATAGAGAGCTACTGTCTAGAAGTACAACAACTCTACTGATAATGTGTGCATCTTTTTGCTCTAAGTTAGTGATTGGCCCCAAAGAAGACTGCTCATCCTCCTGCTCCTCCATGACTAGCTCACGCCCATCTATGTGCTCTCCATGTTGTTGTAGATGAATTTCATCCCACAACTCTGTCATATATTTTGGTTCCTTTGTAGCTACCGACTCCTCATCAAGGGTGGTTATGTCTCTCAACATCTCATCATCCTGTTGTGTGCTGCTATTCCTTGAGAATTTAGAAACAACCCTTGATACCTCATTTATGGATGCCACAACAATGGATGGTGTCTCATCAACAGGTGTATTATCAACTATCTCCTTACCATCCATGGCTCCTTCAACTACTCCTTCATCTTCTACCTCAATCCTCCTCATCATCCCTGCATAATTCCATGGAATTCCCACTAATTTGTTCATATTTCTTAGTTCTCAAAAATCCCAAAAAGAGAGGGAGGCTTGAATTTCATGTCCCAATGATTAATATACCCTCCAATTTTATTCCAATAACTTCACAATTAGTTTCAATCATATCTTGCCATCTTGATGCATTATCCACAATTTTGGGCATAGTGGATTTGTTGTATAATTGAGAATGGCCTTGATTCCCAATTGTTGTATGAATCAATTGCCTCCCCACATGAATCGTCATTTTTTGCATCCCGATCACCTCATCCAAGGTTACTGCCATGTTTTTTATTTTAACCTTTCCCACATGTTGAGCCAATATTATGGTTTTGATAACACTTTAATCTTCCAAAATAGGAAAAATAGTGCTATTGCAGAAAATAACAAGTTTGCACCATAGAAGTTTTAAAAAATGCAGTAAATACCAAGAAAAATCAATTTTATGGCATCAGTTGAGCAATTTTATCATAAAAATGGGAAAGAGTACAAATATATTGAATAAATGCACTTGGGTGTGCCTTTTTGGCAAGCGGAGCAAAACCCAGGTAAGAAAAATGATAAATCAGAATCTGCCCAGTGAAGGCTCTGTGTTGTCCCAACAATTCTGCACTAGTTGTTGCAAAGGAATGACTAAAAAATGGCCTAGTTTTGACCTTCCAAAAATGACCTTCAACAGGCCTGACGCTCCCCCAGTAGTTTCCGAACACCCTGTTTACAAAACCACCAGTGAAATACTCAATATCCCTTCAAGAATGAAAAAAATAACTCCTATGGAACTTCCCCTATCTCTCCCAGCAAATAATGGCCCAAATGGCTGAGGCACCCTCCCACAAATGTGCCCAACTTTTCCTCCTTTATGCTAGCCTAGTGACTGTCGTGTTTCTCCTGAGATACACTATCAATATTAGCCTCCGAGGTTCACCTATAGCTTAAAAATATAATGAAACTAGGTTCACCTATAGCTTAACAAGCTAATGAACCATTATCTGCTAAATATTATCTCATCAATCAACCCCTGGAATACCACCGCGTCCTCTAGAATGCACACTTCTAGGGAAACTAAATGAAAATTTTGAAGATATCACAATGAATCTCTCTTAGATGATAATGGAAAACCAATCTAGTGTGGCACTCAAAGTCCCCTGAAGAATGGGTGAGTTCAAAGCGTGCTAAACAACAAGTTACCTGGCTAAGAAGCTTGAGCAACTGAGATAAAAATCGAAAAGCCAAGAGTGCCAAATTAAGTGAGCTTCCTTCCTTTTATAACCTTCGTTGAGCCTTCTTCCCACCTTTCTTCTCCATACATTGTTCCCACTCACGCTTTTCGAACCAATTATTAAGGGTGAGTGTATTTCATGTGTGGTTATCCCCATACGTTACCAATAAAATAACATAACACAATGTTAACTAACTTCTAACTCCTAAGTCTTCTAATGAAAATAAAATGGGCCCCGGCATCACCAAAATTGGCCCCCATAATATAAAAATAAATCATGTTCCAAAATCATTTATGAAGGGACATTAAAAAGGCCAATTGATATAATAGAACCCCAACATGAATCTTTGGTAGAGGTTATTAAGGCCCAAGAAGCTATGAAGCTCATCAGGGGTGGCCAATCCTGAATGACTTGGATCTTGGCTAGACCCACGTGCACACCTTGCTCATCAATAATGTATCCTAGGTGTTGGAATTTGTTCATGTTGAAGGAGAATTTTTCCAAGTTAACACATAGCTTGTGTTGTTGTAGAATGTGAAGGACCTACTGAATATTCTGCAAGTTTTTTTCCCAAATCTTGTTGAATATGATGAGATCATCTAGATATAAAACCAAAAACTAATCGTTGAAAGGCTGTAAGATATCATCCATAAAACTTATGAAAGTGGTTGGGGCATTCGCCAAAATAAAGGGCATGACAAACAATTCAAAAATACCCTCCATGGAATTGAAAGCAGTATTCCATACATCAATTGGTTATTTTGGTACTTAGTGATATACGTACTTCAAATCAATCTTACTGAAGTACTTCTCCCCCTTGATTTTTTCAATATGGTCATCGATCCAGGGATCGCATATTGGTTCTTGACTATGATTTTGTTCAAGGCCTAGTAATCATTGCAGAGTCTCCAAGCCTCTTCTTTCTATTAAATGAGTACAATTGGGATTACATAGGGTGAGTAACTTGGTCATACTCGTGTCATTTTCTGAGTATCTCTTGGACCTGGTGCTTTATTTCCTCATTTTCCATAAGAGAGTGGTGGTATATTGGGCCATTGGGTAGAGATGCATCGAGGGTCAAGTTGATCAAATGCTTGACCTGGAATTACATAGGTATCCCAGTGGGTGAGGAGAAGATGTATTTTTATTCTTCCATGACCTTGTCCACTTATTTATTCCATGTGGAGGGGCCCTATGTGGAGGCCATGGATGTGGCCAAAATATTCTCCTTACTTTGAGAGTGAATCAACAAGAAAAAAAAATTCCTAATCTGGTAGACGACTTCACTACATTTCTTAGCAAAGATCAAAGAAACAACTATTAAGTGGAACCACCTCTAGTATTTTGAATAGTTTTCTTCCTAAATAATAATGATAGTACGAGTTCTGGACTCATATATAACTTGACGCTTCCACAAGTATGGCTGGCCTAAAAGAACATCACAAACTTCAAGGGGAGAAATATCACACAATACCTCATCCCTTAATGTCTTGATGCCTTAGGGCAGGTGGCACTGTTGGCTAATGCAGATATATCACCCTTGGCAGAGCAACTTCACAGTGTATGGATGCAGGTGTGGTGTTGTCTATAGGTCCAAACGCTTGATAGCCTCTCTTGAGATGAGTTTATTTTTACTTTTGTTATAAAAAATGAAATGCAGTGGGCACCCTTCACCCACATCTGTGACTGAAAGAGGCACTCACTTTACTCTAGATCTTCAAGCTCACTTTGTTGGACTTTGGTGGTGGAAATAATGGCACTAGTTTCTACATCAATGATCTAGTTCTCCCTATAGTTTCAACATTTTCCATTTATCAATAGAATTCATGTTTCATTACATCTCTATGTTTTAGTTTTAAATATGTACTTCATTATGTTCCATTCACAAACTAAATCTAAAACTCAAGTTTACCTTTTCCCACTACATCACTTCCAATGACAAGTGTAATCACAGGTTCAATTACAACATTACCATCATTTAATATGCATGTGTAAATAAAATTATTTAATATTCCACAAATATATGCATATTCATTCATAAAAATACACACCATAAAATAGAAGGGGAGAAATCATTGGCCTTACTCCAAGAAATTTTATTTATAGCATAAAATTTTATGACATATGTTTGGCATGGGTTAGAAACCTTCCCAAGTTACCTGGCCAATACAGTAAACAACACACAAAAACCTATGACATGGGTCGTTTCCATCTGTTCACCTTATCATGAGGTCTTGTTGTAGCTTAGCTAATGATATGGCATGTCATTCCACCTTCCAACCAAGTGGTTAGAAGAGCAACCACTCTCCTCCAAGAAAATACTTCCCCTTATGTCAGCTTCAATCCCCCTTCATCTCATTCTACCTCGCCCTACAATATAGTTCGCTTGTCCTTTCACTATTTGGTTGTGTTGTTATGTTGTGTTATGTGTGGTGTTCTACTTATTTTTTCCACCAAGTATATATATGTGTTGTGGGGAATGCTAAGGGGTATATCCCTTTGTACATTTCCACTTGCTACATCTCCTCATGTTGGTCTAACCCATTATCTTTCCATCTCTTGCACTCTAGTTTTATTTGACTCATCGACCATTTTGTCTTGCCCATTCTTTGGTTTATTTGACCCCTCAATTTTTCTGTCGTTCCAACTCTTTGGTTTAGTTTACCCCTCGATTCTTCCATCTCACCCACCCTTTGGTTGATTTGACCCCTCGATTGTTTTATCTCACCTACTCTTCATTTCAGTTGACCCCTTATTTATTCTTGTCTTCTTGGCATGGTCTATCTCACCCATTGGCACAATTTATCTCATGGTTACTTAATCGTCTGCCCATCACACGGTTTTGGAATGTGTTCTACCACACCGCCCACTCGTCTCAATTATGTTAGTGCCTTGAATGATAAGGACTATTTGTTCTACCATGCCACATGCTCATCTCAGTTATGTCCTCTCAGCCATGTGCACACCCAACTGTGATCCCTCACAAATCACATCATCTTAGTTGGTTATCTTATGCACCCATGTTTCTTAGTTTGCACGAAAACCCAAATTTCGTCCATAAAGGCACAAGTATAATTGCACTTCTTTTTATGTCCATGTTGTCATGCTTCCACAGCTTCAGTTATGTATGTGATCAAATTTAAAGCCTGACATCCTCCCTTACTCAAAAAAATTATTTTCCTCAATATTCTTGTTGGGATGTGGAATTTGCATTCTTTTTACCCTTGTTTGTCCATATTTCCCACCATCTTTACCCTTACAACCATACTTTGTTACTCCATTAACCACATTTTTTACTGGTGTATGCCACTCTCTTATGTCACTCTAGTTTTATGCCATTTTTCTTGTATTTTGATCAATTGTTGATTTTTTTTAATGATTTTATAAATAATATTGACAAATAGGTTGTTTCAAGATGGTTCGGATCGTTGGAGTGTTGTTTTTTTGTATGCTATATTGTTTCTCCAACTTTTGTGTTGTCAATAATCTAAGACAATATTCCATTGATATTATTCCCATAGTGCAAATACTATGTTTCATAGTACTATGTTCTTGATGGGCCTATAAATTAGACATAAAATAAGGCCCATATAACCTTTATTAGGCCCATCTACCTCTATTATGCACATAAAAATATATATTAAATCTCTCCTTCTGCACTTAATAATGTTTTATTATGCTTTAATATGTTCTTAGGAAGGATTAAAGGTAGTTGCATATTTTTGCCTAATATTGGTTATTTTTGTAGAATGTTGTGAAAATATTTGGCAGATTATACAGATTTGGAGAAGGAAATGATTTAGGGACTTTCTCCCTACCACTGGAATATCAGGATTGGAGAATAAATGAGCACAACATAAGGGAATTAGGGAGAAATCATGGAGAGATACAAGGGGATTTTCCACCCTCCTTAACTCTCAAAGGCAGCCAAAGGATCCTCATGAGATCCCTCTCCAGAAATTTTAATTCCAAAGGCAACCAAGCAACTCAAGACCAAGTGCACTCAAGCCATACTTCACTTGGAGTCTCCAACAAATCGAATTCCAAGAGGCAACCAAGCAACTGAAGACAAAGGGCACTCAATCTATGTTTAGTTGGAGTCAAACTGGACTCAATCACCATTTTCAAGGGATTTGTTGGTAGCTTCCCTATAGAATTAATAGAGCAGAGCTAGAGCTAGGAAGGAGTTAGTTAGTTAGTCAGTGATTCGATTCCATTCAGAACTTTTGTTGCAAGCTATTATGCTTTTGCAATTTAAGACCTTCGGGATGTAATAAGATTTCATTTGGAATGCAATGAGTAGACAAAATCGACTTTACTGATTCAATTCTAGAGAGTTGGGCTCGTGGGTTAGGGCCCAACCCATGTGCCTCAGCTTCTCTGTTGTTACTATCTTGTCCTTTCTGTCATTTAGCTAGTTTTGCTTCTGCCATTTAGTTAGATCTAATTCTGATAGTTTCATTGTTGCTTAGTCTTTGCTTTTAGTTCGTTGTTGTAGTTTTATTTGCTTATGAGTAATAGAGTAGAGGAGAAAAACTCCAAAAGTTGTGGCTAAGCCTCCCCCTCTCATCTCTATCGGTAGAGATCAAGGAGGGTGTCTTCCCACAAACCCAAAAACTGATTTTGTTATGCCTCCATTCCCTCTTGTTTTCCGCTTATTTTAACTGTTGCACTTATCTTTTTCCCTAAACGCACTGAAGCCCTTCAACTCCGCCTTATTCCTTTGTTTTTTTCATTCATGGTTATCTTACCTTATTAACGCAAAACACGTAAAAGAAAAAACATTCAAAACCCATTTAAACGTGACCTTCGCCTTGCTCCTCGAGTTCCCCACTACCATACTTTTCCTATTCACGAAATCACACTTCGCAAGTCTTACCTTTTATCTTGAAGACTTACCACTCTCCTTTTTCGATTACCCGCCTTATTCCTTTGTTCTATCAATCGTCGTCACCAAACTTGTTTTAACGCAAAAACACTTGAAAAACCATCCAAGGTCGACCTCCGCCTTTTCTCCTCGATTTCCCCGCTACCTACTTTGCATATCGCACTTCTTGACTTTACCCTTTCACTTTAACACTTACCGCTAATTGTAGCCAATTGTGATATTTCAATATCGCATATCACAAATCGCACCTTTTCCATTTTTCCTTAACACTTATTGCCTCTGAACGCCGATTGTGATATTGTGATCATGCTCCATCTCTGGTCCCACTGCCACATCATCCCTATCGTAATCACATCCTGCAGTTTTTACCTTATCGCAAATCACATCCCGCACTTTTTATTTGGTTCCGTTAACACTTATCGCTCTTTTTGCTGATTGCAATAATGCTATATCACATATTGCACTCCGCAACATTTACCACATCACAATTCACAGTTCGCAACATTTACCTCATCGCATTTCGCCGCTTTATCTCCATTGCATTTCGCACTTCGCATCGTTTAGTGGTTTTCCTTAATACATACCGCTATTTCCACCGATTGCGATATTTCATTTTGCACATCGCAATGTTTACTCTGTCGCACTTCACATATTTTACCTTTTCGCAATTCGCACTTCGCTCCCACTCCCGAACTATACTCCCGCTTCTCCGTCATTGCAATTTTCAAACATTCCGCTCCAATAGCCTTTTCTATGATATAATAAGGTTTTATAAGGTTTACACCCCCTCTTTCAACTTCTAAGCCTCGTTTCATTTGTTAATCCCTCCATTAGCCTCTTTTGGCCCTTTTTTTCCCTAAACTACAAGAAACACCTTTTAAAGTTTAGTTAGATCATGAATAGTTGCATGGTTAGAAGCATGGTAGCATGGTAAATAGATCATAGGATAAGTTAAGTGTGGTTTAGAAATAGTTTCATTCCTGCCATTCCTTTTCAACAATATAGCTTAGTTTCTTTTCAGTCATTTCCTTTTCTGCAACTTAAATTAGTTTCATTCCTATCATTTCTTTTCTGCAATGTAATTTAGTTTCCCTCTGTCATTTCCTTTCTGCAATTTATTTTAGTTTCATTGAAGTTTTACAGACTTCACTGAGAACCCTTAGAAATAGCACCCTTTCATAAAGCAGAAGAGATTGACATGAACAAAATGCATCTTCAGTGTATATAGCACTATCACCTCAAACTTTGTACGAGCCCCGAGTTGATAAAGTAAAGTAGGGCAGCCCCTTTGAGTTGTAGCACTCTTGGTGCAATACCTGGGCTCACCATTTCTCTTGAAAACATCAATAGGAGTCAACACGGGTTGTCACTCTGTCTTAGTCAACCTAGACCATTGTGCCAACAAGAAAAAATACTTCTTGATGATGAAGCTAACTCAACTGTTACAGTTATGGTTTTTTATTGCTGACCTCCTGATATTTGGAGATACTATTATAACATTATTTTATTCTCAGTAAACTGGCTGTAATTTATTATGTAATACTCTAAATTAGGAAAACATGAGAATCGATATATTCATTAGCTGATTGTGATTTCAGGAATAAGCATGTTGTAATCTGTAAGACAAGAATCCCTTTGCCTCGGGTGAGGGCAATGAGACTATTGTATTTTTGGAGAGACTATGTATCTACAATCCTTTTTCTGATATTAATGCAAACTCTTATGGTTCGTGGCTTTATAATATTCTGCTGACTTAGTTTATGAGTTATGAATTACCAACTCCTTGCTAAGGAGGAAGAGCCCTCCTCTTTAGTAAGGATTGTTCTAATATTAAGGTAATGTAGCATTGTGCTTGATTTACTCTAAATTGTATTTTATCTTATTTCACTGATACCATTACAAATATTCATTAATATATTGTATTTATTTATTTATTTATTTGAAAAATAGTTCATATTCATTACTTGTGTAATGTCATAGGTCATGGATCAATTTATTTATCAATGTGTTCTATTTATTATTTTTATTATAGAGTCTTTAGGTTTTGTTAGATGCATTGTTACGTGCTTTTTATAGTGTGATTACACAAAATGATGAAGTGATGATTGTAGTGATTTGCTTGATTGAGTGAGTTTTTTTTTTAATGGTTTTTGCAATTATTTCCAGGAGAATTTATTTCTTTTCTACAAGAGTGATCCTAAGTGATTAAGTGATTTATTCTTGAAAATGTGTTTCCATTTCAGAGCTATGTGTGTATTTCTTTTGATATTGAAGTGTGACAATGATGTTTTTTGTATATTGAGAGTGAGCAATTACAATGACTTAATTTTGATGGTGTGTCATATTCATAGAGATCTTGGCATCAAAAATTTTAGCTAACACTGCTACCTGCATATACTTTTCGTAATAACCTTGAAATAAAAACACCTACCGTGGTTGAGTGTAATTAATTGATCCTAATCAAAAGAAATTTATTTTTCCCAACATTTTGGTGTAATTTTTGGGGAGGTTATTAGAGGTGCTCATGTGTGACTAAATTATTTTTTTATGCATTGTTCATAAGTGTGTTAGATGTGTCCCTAGCTATGAGGTCACAAGGTATTAATACAAGAGGTAAGAACTAGCACATCGCTTTGACAAACCGAAGTGGGATCGACCTCATAAGTAGTTGAGGCAAATAGGATTGCATGAATAGAGAAGAAGAAAAACACAGTGCCCCAAAAAAATACTAATTGTGGAGGTAAAAGAAGGCATGGAGGAAAGAAGACTAAAGACTTAGGAAGAGTAACATACATTCATGAGATGATTTCAAAAGTTGAGGTAGAATCATGTTAGGTCCCTATAATACTAGTGTAACCCCCATATTGTTATTGTTATTTCCTTACATTATTATTGTTATGTAGTCCCTAATTATATTTTGACCCCTTAGACTCTTATATATACCAAGGAGGTCTTGTCATTTTAATCATCCAAGAATTGTTTATTTATGTGATGTAAAAGGAGGTTTCCCCTTCGAAGAGGCTTATTTTCAAGTTTTTGATCTATCTTTTCTTATTTTTTGTGATTTGGTTACATAAAAGTTAGTATCAAAGCTCTAGATTCTAGGGTTTCGCCGCTTCAAACAAGCCTTCTTGGAACTTTCACTATATATATTTTTTTTCTACTAGGCTTCAAAAGCTATAATTTCAACCACGTGGAGCTGAAATATTGATGAACATTGTGTAAAAAATTCATGTCTTGGTTCGTTATATTCTCGAAGATATGGTTCATGAAATTTACGGTTTTTGTATGCTCTAGAATTTAGTCTCAATCAGGTGACTTGGGGAAAATAGTCATAACTTTCGTTTCAGGAATCCAAATTAAATTTTGTAAAAAGTGGCAGAAAGTGCATAGAATTTAGTTTCGTGGGTACCATTTTCAGGATTGAAGCTTGAAATGGTGACACGGGGAATTCCATACAAGATCACTCTACTAAACTAGTCCATAAGCAGGTCATCTTGGTATATTTGGTCTAACTTTATCTTGAAGAATCCAATATCAATCCATTTGGTGGGGTTAGAAAGAGGAAATATGGGGATATTACAGGACGAAATTTTAGACCTTGGGAGGAAAAAATCACTAATATAGTATAGTCTCAATATTATCCTATCAATAGTTCTAAAATGCCTCCCAAACAAAAGAATTATACACCCATCAATCCCTCAGAAAGATCTACTATGAAGCATGAATAAGAATAAACTCAACATGATATATAAAAATTGTAGGAACAAGTTCAACAATTGTCATTGTCACAAATATAAACAAAAATAAATTGGTAGCAATGAATATTAAGATGGATGGTTTAGAGGAAAAAATAAAAGCAGATATGGAAGTTTTTCCAAAGTTGTTAGAAGAAAGGCTTCCTAGTGGTGACAAGATATGCCATGAATCCCATGATGAGAACAAAAGGAATGTGAATCACGATCTTAGAGAATATAACTCTCGGATGAATACCAACCATATTCCAAATATCGATATGAGGAAGTATGATGGAAAGGATTTGGTAACACGGATACTACAGATGGAGTAATCTTTAATCTACACAATGTGCAACACACACACAAAATATACACATTGCATCCTTATATTTAGAACCCAATCTATTTATATGGTATCGATGGATTTGTTCTCATAAAACACTTGTCACTTGGATAATTTTTATGAAGGAATTGATAGCACATTATGAGGATTCAAAGAGAAATACCTTCTTTAGCCAAATGATAAATATAAAAAAAAGGGTTTAGTTGGGGAGCACATTGAGCAATTCCAAAGATTGATTATCAAGGTAAATGATATTCCAAAGAAGCATTTGATTGATGTCTTCATAGGGAATTTAAAGGATAACATCCAACATGAGGCTCACCTTTGTTAACCTAAGTCATTAGAGAATGCAATCAGGGTGTCAAGAGTTGAAAGAAAAGTTATGGCAACAAGAAAGTATACTACTCACAACTATAAATATGGAAGTGTTGTTGCTCCTAGCTTCCCACAACTATAAGGTTGACACCACAACAACTACAGGAAGAAAGAGAAAAATGGATTTGTTATAGTTGTGATAGCAAATATGTTGAAAATGGAAACATGGAATATTGAAAGTGGCATCAAAAGGGATTCTGATTTAATTTTCCCTTAATTAAATTAGAAGGAAATTTTAATTCCACATCACATGACAACTTGTACGAGTTAACTGAGTCAAGAAGACTTATTTAGCTCAAGTAATTCGAGATGAGGGTCGAACTAGAGGCATGTAGAGTGTATCCTACTTTGTAGGAGCCCTAGTTGTGTTTATTTTAAGTTGTAATTAGTTAACTCAATTTATTTGAGTTAAAATCAGTTTAATTAGTTCTAACTGATGGATGAGCTAGTGAGAGGTCCAGTGAATTAAATATGATTTAATTCACATGCAGTGATCAACCAGATAACTGATAATTCACTATAAATAGTTGTTGCATATCAGTTCTAAGGAAGGCCCAGTTGAGATTGGAGTTAAAGGGAAGTAGACTATGATTTGTATAATTAGAAAATTATATAGGTCATGTATAAGGTCATCAAGGTTACTTGGATGTATTGTGTAATCAATTAAAGGGAATTTCCTAATTAATAGGGACTAAATTCCCTCAGGAATGCGTGAGAAAGGATGGTCAGATATGGGCAAGGAATTGGCTAAGTATTTGACCAATTTTTCTAAGATCATAGTGAGACAGTATGAGATAGTGCAGAGAGATCTCAATCCTGAGAGAAGTATTGTATTGTTTCATGTTCTTGACTTTATGCAATATACAGATAGTGAGTTTTTTAGCTGAGGATTTCTCCAGATACATATTTGTGTTGTGCAATTTTAATTCTTTCTCTTTCTTGTTCATGTGATTGTGCGATCGTAATTGGTTTCCACAATTTGTAGAATAGATTCAAGTATTTTTTTGCATATTACAAGATCAGTTGAATCTATGTGAATTTCTACAAAATACACTAAAATTCATAAGTGTGCTAATAAGAAAATATTTTGCATAGATTGTGAAGAGGAGGAAGAAAAGGAATAAGAACCATCAAAAGAAGAAGATATACACCATAAACCAACCTCAGGGGTTGAAAAAGAAGAAATGGATCCAACCATAACTTGTAATGCATTGGTGGGAATTATCACTCCTCAAACTCTCAATACAGAAGGATATATCAAGAATAAAAAGGTAACAATGTTAATTGATTCAGGTAGTCCTCATAATTTTATTCATTGTAAGGTAGTCAATGATTTGAATTGCTTTCTATTTCCAACACCAGAATGTCAAGTGATGGTTGCAAATGTAGGAACTATAAATTGCTTAGGGAAGTGCCATAAGATAAATCTAACCATGGGGTAATATGTATTGCATATTCAAATTCTTTCCATTCAATTGGGTGGTGTGGATATTGTATTAGGATTCCAATGGTTACAATGTTTGGGAATGATAGATTTTAATTTTCAAGAATGTTTCTTGAAAATTTTCTAGGAAGGAAAGGAAATTGAATTAAGGGGTATCAAAAGGAAACCTAGAAATTTAATCACCTATAATGGCATGATAATATTTTGAAGAAGGAACAACGAAGGGTAATTTCACAATTATGTTCACTAGATGTTTAAAAATCTAAGTCATCCATTTCTCCACATCTCCAAAGAGACCTTGACAATCATTCCAAGGTATTTGCCACTCCCAAAGGTATCCCACCTATTCATGATCATGATCATTCTATTGACTTGATTCCAGGAAGTGTTCCTCCAAAAATTAGACCTTGCATATATCCCTATGCCCAAAAGAGTGAAATTGAATCTATGGTTTCAAAAATATTAGAGGAAGGTATAATTCAGCCTACCAAATTTCTTTCTCTTCTCCGGTAGTATTGGTGCACACAAAGTATGGTTCATGACGTATATGTTTGGATTATAGAGAGCTTAACAAGCTCACTATTAAATATAAGTTTATATTTACTGTCATTGATGAATTGTTGGATGAACTACATGGAACAATTTACTTCACCAAGCTATATCTTCGTTCAGGATATCATCAAATTAGAATGAATACAGAAGACATTATGAAAACAACATTTAGAAATCATAAAGTCACTATGAATTTTTGGTCATTCCTTTTGGCCTGACTAATGCACCTTCCACATTTCAATGTTTAGTGAATTCCACTTTCAAACCCTTCCTTAAAAAATTTGTGTTAATATTTTTTTGATGATATACTAATCTGCATCAACTCTTGGAAAGATCATGATCAACATGTTGACATAGTGCTCAAACTATTGGAGGAGAAACAATTGTATGAAAAACTCTCCAAACGCTTCTTTGGGGTACAAGAAGTGGAATATTTGGGTCATATTGTATCCCATGAGGGTGTTAAGGCAGACCCTAACAAAATTAAATCCTTGTATATAAAATATTTCGGTGAAAATCACATTCAAGTAGATTTTTTCGACGCGTTTCGAACCAGCTAGTGTGGTTCATCATCAGGACAAGATAAGAAATCTAATCTAGGACACAGTTTAAATAGATAGGAAACTCTGACTAGCCATTATGGAATAACAGATAATTTGACTGAATAAGGAACTTCAAAGACAAAATAATAGTTGAATTATTATTATTGTATTCTATTAATAATTAAAAGATTTAAATATAATGAAATATTTATATAAAAAAAAAATTTAATAATAATAATAAATAAATAAATAAAAATAAAAATAAATCAATCAATCAAATGAAAATAAAAATATAAAAATAAATAAATAAAGATAGATAAAAATAAAAAACCAAATAAAATAAAATAGATAAATAAATAAATGAAAATAAATAATATTCAAAATAAATACTAATGATAAGTAATTAAATAAATAATAATAATAAATAAATAAAAATAAAATCAAGAACACAAAGGGAAGAATAAAACAGAGAACAAAGGAGATGAAAGGAAACGAAGGAGAACAGAAGGGAAGAAGACCAAAGACTAAGAGTGAAGGGCTAAGACTCCACCCATCATCCCTGTTGAGGTTGACTGGCCTCTTTTCGATTTCTAAGGCCTCCCTCAACTTTCTATGGTGGAAATGGTCAATCCTTGCAATAACTTTCGCATCCATCAAGGAATATAAAATCACCACAACATTAAGGCATCCTCGAGGATTTCTCGGGTTGATAGGGTATTGTCGCAAGTTTGTTAAGAATTATGGGAAGATAATAGCACCTCTAAAAACATTAGTGAAGAAAGATGAATTTTATTGGATTCCAGAAGCAACTAAGGCCTTTGAACATCTTAAAGAGGCAATGCAACAAGCTATGGTAATGGTTATACCAAACTTCACAAAAATCTTTAGTGTGGAATGTGATGCCTCTCGAAATGCCATTGGTGTTGTTTTAATGCAAGAAGGAAGACCCATTTCCTTTGAAAGTCATCTAATCAAGGGAAATTATTTATAGAAACCTATTTATGAGAAGGAATTGTTGGAAATACTACATGCACTAAAGAAATGGTGCCCCTACCTAATGGGAATACACTTCAAAGTAAAAATATATCATGATAGTCTTAAATACTTCTTGGAAAAAATATTATTTTCAGAAGAGCAACAAAAATGGGTCACAAAGATGTTGGGTTATGACTCTGGAATTATCTACAAAAAAGGGAAGCAAAATGTTGTTGCAAATGCACTCTCAAGAAGGGATGAAGATGTGCAAGCATTACTATGTTCCATTTCTATTATCCAACGTGATTGGATAATTGAAGCAATGTATGAATCGATGAATGATGGAGATGTCACTACAAGGAAAAGACCCTCTAGCAGATTTTTTTGAGGAATCCCTTATAAAAATACCCCAGAAATCCGATTGTAGCAGAGGTTACTAGAGGAGGTTGGTGGGTGGAGGTTCTTAAGGATGTTTTTCTTTCGGTGCGCATATCATCCTAAATAGCACCGGTGCATTCAACAAGAGAAGCACCGGTGCGCACAAAACAGTGGCACACCAGAACACCGTGCACTCCATACAAACCCACCCAGTGCATCTTATTATTGTAGTGCATTGGTGCTTTACAAATATTCTAGATCGGTGCGTCCAAAAACCCCACACCAAAACTAAAACAGCCCGGTGCGGTATTAAGATACCGCACCGGTGCACCTATAAAACCTGCACGAATAGGGTTAAATAAAAAAAAAAATTACGGCCAAAAATCCACATTTTTTAATTTTCAATGCTCCATATCTCTCAAGAACTGGTGCAACTTTACCTTAAGTGAGGCACCCTGCCATTGGTGCTCCCATTGCATGCACTGATGTTGTCCATCACCCACCATATCCACTTTGAATTTTGCAAAACGGTGGGCAAATTTAGTTTTGAAAACTCTACAGCCAATATGCCTCCTCGACGGCCAAATGTACAGGTATTTTCCTTGTTTTTCCATAATTAAATATTTTAGCGGATTATTTTTGTAAATTAGCTTAAAATTCAACTTCTTTTAAAAATAATAATAATAATTCCCATGCGGTGCACTCAAGTCGTTCGGCTCGGACCGGTTCGCGGTGCTGCCTATAAATTTACATGTCGCACCGCCACTGCACTAGTTCTTGGGTGGTAATGAAAGGCGCACCGTGATTTTTTAAAATTTAAAAAAAGTACATACACCAAAAAGGGTAGGGAGCAAGGGAGAACATTTTTTTTTAACAAGAACGGGTATGTTGTATTAATTCCAAAAAAAAGAGTGAGGCTTGGAAGCCTAAGTACATAGTTGCAAAAGAGAGAGATGGATCCCAAGACAGAGTTGTCACTTGACTACTATTATTTAATTTTAGACTATAATTTTATTATATTGCATTTCTCGTGTAGCGGCATACATATTGAGACATCAAAAATACATATTTTCATTTCATGATTAGAACAAAAATTGTTTTAAGAACTTGTTGTGCATTCTTGTGCTTTTTGTTTCTTCATCCTCATTCAACCCAGTTGATGGAATTAGCTTCTCCTACAACATGATACTAAACTCCATTGTTTGATTCGCTTGCATCTATCGTATTCAGTTCCAACAAAGAAACTTTGTGTCCAAGGAAGAAATTTGGCGGTGATGTGTAAAGACAATCTCTTGTAGAAAATAGATTTCCTTCTCAAGATGCCTGCAACACTGATTGTTCATGTTGAGCGCCTCCTTGATTGAGACTGATTTTTCTTACAATATCTTGATTTCTGAGTTGAAGGATTCTTCACATTGGGCATTCCATTGTTGCTAAAGATATTTTGTTTTGGTGAGCTCTACATAGAGGAATTCGCAGCATTTTCAAGAAGAAATTGAGGATCCAAAGGGATCCATTTCAAAGGGAAAATGAACATGGGGGATTGGGAGCGAGGATCCGTCAAGGGGCGCGGTACGAATGTGAGAATGTATCCAGGGAAAGGGGGAGATGTAGTGGAACTTGATCTGATTTCACATGAATTTTGGGAGGCTCAAGAGATTATGATCAGAATTTGAGTTGATGTGATTAAGGGTGGATGATTTCCTTGAGTATTTGGTGTGAGAATATTGTCCTTTTGAATTTTTTGGAAGGAGTAACTTTTGACTTCTAAACATCCTTTCTCGAGGATGAATACTGTAAGTTCCAGATATGGGTGTGATGAGGTTGAGACTTGGTCAGATTCTGACGTCAGAAATCATGATCATGGGATGGGAATGAACCTTGATTCAACATTTATCTAAGCTTCACCTTGGAATTTCTTGCATGCTTTATTGGCTTGTCTATCTACTTCTTTTTTATTCCCTCTTAAAATGTGATAGAAGGAGACCCAATCTAGTCGACCTAGGTGGCATCAAATAGAGATTAATATTTATTCTATATTTGCATTATTGGGATTAAATCCTTTGATTTTATAAATTATAAGAAGATTTGGGTCGCTCATAAATATGGGGCGAGTTTCCTGTTGTTCTCAGATAATTATGACACCTAGAGGAAGGGAATAAGCCTTTGTGCAGTTGTTTGTTTCTTTCCAAGACCCCACTCAAAGGAAATTTCTTCTTCTCCTTTAGAATTTATGATGATCCCCCCTACGCTGACCTTTCTTAAGTTATTTCTAGATTCTACTTTGTGCTTTGACCCAAGATCAAAGAAGAGGTAGGGTCTACTTTGTGCTTTGACCCAATTCTAGAAGTCTTGTTCTTTCAGTCGAATTTTCCACTTTGGCAGAGTAGATAGTTCCTTTAGTTATCTAAGAATGTCGTAGCCACTTTTTGGTAGAATAAAGTGGAACGAACTTAACTTTATTTCTTAATTGGTTCATTTTATTGTTCCCTATTTATAGAACAACTTTGGTTTTTAAGCCCTGTGATTTGGCGATGATCTTCCTTGGATTTGGCTTCCCTGACTCAAATATAATGTTGTTCCTTGCTAGAAAAATTTTCTAGCAAAGGGTTATTGGAAGGGTATACCAAAAATGTTTAATTATGGTTTTTTCTTTAAAGATTTTGGATAGTTGGTGTTCCATTGGGCAAAGAATTCAGGGAGAGGAAGGCTAAAGTTTAAATAGATTGACAATGGATGGAGTAAATATTTATAGAAGGCTTGAGAGAAGGGGCATAGGAGGAATAAGTGTTGCAATGGTTCTTTGATTTCATGAAGAGAAGGAATCTTGAGGGGCATTGAATGTTGCGCTTCTTTAGGTTTTAAATAGTCAAGATTTTCCCCGCGAGGAGAGTTAAAATGAAGATTTTTACCTTAGGAAATGTTTTTTATTTCCAAATTGTTTACCAATATGGCCAAGTTGGTTGTTGGATCTGCTCCTCTTCTAGCGCGGTGTATCCACTTTTCATAGTGTATTATTTCCCTTATAAATTCCACTTGAACCCATTCTTCTTATTGAAAATGAAGCAAGAAAAATAATAATTTGTTTTCTCCTTGATTAAATTGGGAAATTTTGAAATTCCACATCAACAGACAACTTGAATGAGTTAACTAAGGTGATATAGTTGTTACCACTCTTTTTTCTTAGTTAATTCAAGTTGGGGCCTGAATTTGAGTTGTGTACAATGATTCCTAAATTTTAGGAGCCTAGGTTGAGTTAATTTCAGTTGTAACAATATAAATTGAGTTATGGTCAGTTAAACTAGTTATAACGGTTGGAGGAGCTAGTGGAAGGTCTAGTATTGGGGTGTAACCTCAGTGATCAATCAACCTAAATTAACTCATGCATGCAGAGAATTATATTTACCCAGTTGAGATTGGAGTTCAAGGGCAATGTACTATCAATTGTAAACTATTCCAATTTGTATAAGTCATGCATGCAGCAAGAGATTGGCCTAAATGAATTGTGCAATCTAGACTGAGGAATTTCCTAATTAATAATGGCCTAATTCCTCAAGGAACGGCACAAGGAAATAGGAGCTTGGAAGGCTGAGAAATTGGATAATTATCGGTCAGAGTTAGTCAGTGAGGCAGAGGATAAAAGATATTTGTGAAGGTTGTGCTTAATCTTATGCAAGCATTTTGTATTCATCCATGTTCTTTGATTAATACAACACAGCTAGGAAGGGGTTTTGAGAAGTTGCTTTCCCCTAGATAAATCTTTGTGTATGTGTATTGAATCTTGATGCATATTTTTGATATTTTCTCTCGATCATGAATTTTCTTCCGCATATGAGTAGAGTAGATTTGAGTCTTATGTTTTAGTAAATTACATTAGTAGTTTTGAATCTACATTAAAATTCTACATGGTATCAGAGCTATATTCACAATAGAGAAGATAATTTGAATTTTTCATTGCAGGAGGTTTGAATTTAAATATTAGTGTTGCAGGTTTTCTTCAGGACAGAGAATATGGCTTTAATTGGAATCAGGCTCGAGTATGTTTTGGAAAGAACTACAAATTTTGTGGCATGGAAGATCTGCATGGGGCCAGTATTGGATGACAATGGGCTGCTAGAATACATCAAGACATATGTAGCAAAACCCCAAGCATTTGATGCCCAGGGTCTCGCTCAGTGGAAGAAGGATGTGGCTAAAGTGAGGAGAATCACATTGGAGGGAGCTCTAGATCATACTTTCTCAAATATCCACTAGAAAGAGACACTGTTCACGATGTGGAAAACACTAAAAAATTTGTTTGAGAAAAATAGTGACCACATGAAGTTGGCACTCAAGGACAAGCTTTGAAGCATCAAGATGCAAAAAAATGACACAATTCTGCAGTACCTGAGCAAGTTTACACAGTGTCGTGATGAACTTGGCGGGGTCGGTGTTATTATCCCTGAAGAAGATCTGGTAGCTGTATCCCTCTTGGCCCTTCCCAAGAGTTGGCATATTTATCAAGATTTGGTAAATGGTGGAGAGAAAATGTTATGAAACCAACTCCAAAAATAGAAGAAAAGAGAGATCAATGCCTTAGAAACCAGCCACTTCGATGGGGCAACCTCCTTTACATTACATAAAATAAAAATTCTTAGATGACACAAATGACAAAACCTCCTTTCTATATATAGGATTCCATGGGGTCACAATATAATCGTAGTCGACGTAACAATAATAATGTAAGGGAACAATAATAACAATATGGGGACTACATGGGTACAGCAATAATAATAAGTGGGCTACACTAATAAACATAAGGGACTACACTAGTAATATAGGGCCCTAACATACCCCTCTCCTCCAAAAGAGTGTTGTCCTCAATGCTTGAGTAGTTATGGATGCTTCTGTATAAAATTCTCATCCTCCCATGTGGAATCTTCAGTGGGTAAGTTCTTCCACTTGATGAGATACTCTGAAATTGATCGATTTTGTAGCTGTCAAGTTCTTGTTTTCATGACTACTTCAGGTTCCAATATGATTTTTCCTTCCTCATAAAGTTCTGAAAATATTTTTTGAACCAGAAGTCTATCACCTATAACCTTCTTTAAGCATGAAACATGGAAAACTGGGTGCACTCGGGAAGATGTAGGAAGCTACAATTTGTACGCCATAGTACCAATATTTTGCAACATCTTGTAAGTATCATAGTGCTTTGGCGATAATTTATTATCCTTCTTAGATTGCTTGAGGGAGATTTGTTTGTATGGTTGTAGCCGTAAAAATACCAAGTCGCCTACATCAAAACTTCTCTCGCTACGATGTTGATCTACATGTTGTTTCATTCGATTATGTGCCAAATTTAGGTTATCCTTTAAGAGTTGTAGAACTTGTTTTTGATACTTGATGTGATATTCCACTACTTGAAACTTATAATTTTCTATTAAAGATGATTTGATGGACGGCGGATGAAATCCATAAAGTTCCATAAATGGGGTCATTTTTGTTGCAGTGTGGAAGGAAGTGTTATAGCACCATTTAGCTAGAGGTAACCAATTGAACCATTATTTGTGTTTATCAGATACAAGGCAACAAAGATATCCTTCAAAACATTTGTTCACTATCTCAGTTTTCCCATCGGATTGAGGATGATAATATGAGCTATGAGATAGTTGGAACCCAAAAAAGAAAATAATTTCGTCCAATAATTTCCAGTGAAAATGGGATCTCTATCGCTTACAATAATCTTTGGGTTTCCATGTAGCTTTCGAATTGTTTCCATAAATGCAGTAGCAACTGTACTTGCTTTAAATGGATGAGATAATGCACAAAAGTGTGCATACTTGGTATGCCTATCAACTACAACCATGATGACACTCTTTCCTTAGGACTTAGGTAAACTTGTGATAAAATCCATTGAAACCTCCTCCCAACGTTGATTTGGAATGGATAAAAGTTGTAGCAGACCCGAGGTCTTAATTGTCTCAAATTTATTTTGCTGGAAAACCAAACATTCCACCACAAAATTTTGAATATCAGATTTAAGGCCATCCCAAAAAAATTATTTCTTCACCCTTTGGTACGTTTTTAAAAATCCCAACTGTCCTCCTAAGGGAGAGGTGTGTAATTCCAAGAATATTTTGTTTTAGTTGGGAATTCTTACAAATATATATGTGATCTTTGTACCATAAGGAATCATTTTTCCAACTAAATGTATCAAATGTACTGGAATATTTTTTCATTATAATTTGATGATATCATGAACGAAGATCCAACTTGGTGAAATGAATTGCTCCATGTAATTCATCCATTATCTTTAATAGTGAGCTTATGGATCTCCCTATAATCCGTACAAATGCGCCATGATCCATCCTTCTTGTGCACCAATACTACTAGAGCAGAGAAAGAACTTTGACTAGGTTGAATTATACAAGCCTCTAGCATTTATGCAATCATACGTTCAATTTCACTCTTTTGGACATAAGGATATGTGTATGGCCTAATGTTTGGAGGAACACTTCTTGGAATCAAATGAATAACATGATCATGATCACGAATAGGTCCTTTGGGAGTTTTAAACACCTTGGAATTATTGTCCAAGTCTTTTTGGAGGTCTAGAGAAATAGATCATTTTGATGTTGGAACTTCTAGTTAGCCTAATTGTGTAATGAAGCTTCATTGTTCTTTCTTCATAATATTTTCCATGACATTGGAGCTTATGATCTTTCCCATCTTCCCTTCGATACCTTGTAATTCAAATTCCTTTCCTTCTAAAAAAAAATTCAAGAAAAGTTCTTGAAAATTAAAATCTACCGTCCCCAAAGATTGTAACCATTGTACTCCTAGTACAGCATCAGCACCACCAATTGGAATGGAAAGCATTGGATTATTAAATACATATGCCCCCATGGTTAGCTTCATATTATGGCACTTTCCACAGAAATTTATGTTCCTCCATTTTCCATCATCACTTGACACTCTGGCATTGGGTATAGGAAGCAATTCAATTCCTTGGCTACCTTACAATGAATAAAATTATGGGTACTACCCGAGTCAATAAGCATTATTACATTTTTCTCCTTGATATGTCCTTCTATATTGAGAGTTTGAGGAGTGGTAATTCCTGCCAATGCATTACAGGATATGGTCGGATTAATTTCTTCTTCTTCTAGGGTTGGTTCCTAGTGTATATCCTCTTTTTTTGAGGTTTCTTATTTTTTTTCTTCTTCCTCTTCACAATATATGTAAAATAATTTCTTCTCAAAACACTTATGACCTTTAGTGTATTTGCTATCACAACTATAGAAAAGCTCGTTTGCTCTTTTTTCTTCCAATTTTTGTGGTGTCAACCTTGTAGGTTGTGGAAGTCTAGGAGTAGCAACACTTCCATCTTTATAGTTGTGAATGGTAGGCTTCCTTGTCGCCATAATTTTTCTTTCAATTTTTCTTGCCAAACTTAATGCCTTCTCCAATGTATCAGGTTCCCAAAGGCGAACCTCATGTTGGATTTTATCCTTTAGAGTCGGTATGAATACATCAATCCTATGTTTCTTTGGAATATTATTTACCCTTATATTCAATTTTTGGAAGTCCTTAATGTGCTCCATCATTGAACCCTTTTGTTTGAGATTTGTCAATTGGCTAAAGAAGGTGTTTCTCTTTGTATCCTCATAATGTGCTATCATTTCCTCCATAAAAATTGACCAAGTGACCATTGGTTATGAGAAAAAATCCATCGATACCATACAAACTAATTTTGTTCTAAATATAAAATTGCAATGTGTACCTTATGTGTGTTTTGCGTATTATGGAGCTCAAAGTATTTCTCCATTTGTAGTATCCAAGTTATCAGATCCTTGCCATCAAACTTCCTCATATCTATCCTTGGAATATGGTGGGTCTTAAATCCAACATTAGATGAAATCATGATTAACATTTCTTTTGTTCTTGTCATGAGTTTCCTCTACTACCTTTTCCCCATTAGGAATTTTTTTTTGTAGCAACTTTGTCAAACCTTCTATGTCTTTCTTCAAATCTTCCATGTTAACTTCTATACCATCCATCTTAGCTTCCACGCCATCCATCTTATCTTCCATGCCATTCTTAAAACCATACATCTTAGCTTCCACGCCTTTCTTCAAACCATCCATCTTAGCTTCCACGCCTTTCTTCAAACCATCCATGTTGCGTTCTATACCATCCATCTTAGCCTCCACACCATCCATCTTAGCTTCCACACCATTCATCTTAGCTTCCATGCCATTCTTCAAAACATCCATCTTAGCTTCCACACCTTTCTTCAAACCATCCATTTTACCTTCCACGCCTTTCTTCAAACCATCCATTTCATTTTTTGTTACTCTTTCCGAGAGGGAAATTTGTTGCACTTGGTATTGTAATTTTGACATATCATGTTGCACTTCTTCCTCTTCATGAGTCATAGTAGAGCCTTCTGAGAGCTTAATGGGTGTTGAATTATTTTTAGGAGGAATTTTAGAACCCTATACTAATATCTATGCTTCAATAATTCCTTGGAATCACTTCAAAATATTTTTCAAACAAGACTTATGAAATTAAAAATAAAAAATAAAAAATTACACACCTTTTTCTTGCTTTTTAGGAGCTCGATATTGAAACTTATGTATCTCTATAATTTCGCATCCCTAGGATTTTATCTTTGGTCATTTAGTATCCCTCTGAATATTCTTTCCAATGCCACAGGTCAAACCTAATTTTGATTCTTCAAGGCAAAGTTATGCCCAATCTCCCACAATGACCTAATTATGGATTGGTTCAGTAGATAAAACTTGTACGGCATGACACGTGTCACTGTTTCCTCCTTCGGCTCTAAAATTTATACACAACAAACTAGATTCCATTTGATTTCGACCATTTTTTATAGAATTGCAATCCGATTTTCAGAGAGAGAGTTATGACAATTTTCCCAAGGTCACCTCTTTGAGATGAAATTTGGGATCCTTCAAAAACCCTGACTTCCATAGATCATATCTTTGAAAATACTGCGAACCAAGATCTGAAATTTGTGCACGAAGTTTCTATGTCTTTCTTCACAAATGGGTTTTTTTTAGCTTCTGAACCTTCGTAGAAAAAAATTTATATTGGTAATTCCACGATGACCTGTTTGAAGCAGTGAAACCCTAGAATCCAAAGCTCTGATACAAAATATTATGAAACCAAGTCCCAAAATAGAAGAAAAGATATATCAACGCCTTATAAATCAGCCACTTCGAGGGGGAAACCTCCTTTTCATTAAATAAATGAATCATTCTTGGATGAAACAAATGAAAAAACCTCCTTTATATATATAGGAGTCCGTGGGGTCATAATAGGATCCTAGCTGACCTAACAATAATAATGTAAGGGCACAATAATAACAATATGAGCACTATAGGGGTACAAAAATAACAATAAGTGTTCTACACTAACAACAATAAGGGACTATACAAGTAATATAGGGCCCTAATAGAAACTACCATAGTGGGAACGATTACGGTTTGATGTAGTGTGGGAAGAAATAAAGCAGAACAACAAAGATGGGACCTCATCCAAAGAAGAGGAAGAGGACTTTGCATTAGTCAACAAAGGAAAGAAAACCAAGGGAAAAAATCCCCAAGGTGATTCGTATTCCATCCAAGAGGGAAATAATAAATACTTATCCATAATCAAGTTCTTTCAATGCCATGAATTCATGCACTATGCCATGAAGTGTCCACACAAGAAGTATCCTTCAGTAGAAGCAACAAGTGAAGGTTTGGCTTCACAGTTTGAGCTTGAATTTAGTCTCATCACATGCATGGCGAGCACAGTGATGGGAATAATTTGGTATCTCTATAGCGGTTCCTCGTTCCACATGATGGGGAATATAGATTTCTTCAGTGACTAGGAGGTGAAAGACTCAAGCATAACATTGAGTTTGAAGATGAAATAAGGTATAGCGCGACTGATATCGGTACAATCACCTTTCACAAGGAGTCAGGCTCCCCTCTCAGACTCAAGGATGTGATGTTTCTTCCAGGACTAAAGAATAATCTTTTTTTCGTTACAGAGTCGGAAGATCGTGGCTACAATGTGATATTCAATAAAGGAAAGGCATTCCTGAGACACATCACCACAGAAAAAGTGAAGTAGATCGGTGTGCGAGTCAAGAACCCGTATGCACTTGAGGTAGAAGATGCTTGAAAAGCCTTGAGAAAAAAGGTAAAGGTTAGATACTTGGTGGTTGAGAAGGAGCATGATCTACCTCTAAAATGGAGCCTCAGAAGCAGCCTCAAGAAGTTGTGGATCAGCCACAAATGGTGAAGCAGAGAGGAGACATAGTGTAAACATCCACTCAACCAGATACCTCTAACAAGGGGAGATTTTGAGCCAAGTGGGTTGAGGTATCACATGCAGCCATACCTCCACGTGTGAGGTGAAGCGATGTAGATCCTTAGTCCAAGAGTTGCAATAATTTGGGCAGGGTCCATTAAGGTTTTCTCCTCATGGATAATTACCTTGCTACAGGGGCCCATAGTATTCAATAACAAGAGGATCGGCGTCAGTTAGATACTGAGGAGTGAAAATTAGTGTTGACAACAAAGCAGGAGGCTCCGTATCAAAGTCAATAGCAACATAGTTTTCCCAGTAGACAGTTGCAGATACAGTTGATTTTGTTTTTTTTTTTTATGCTTCTTAGCTGCAGATTTTACAGTAGCAGCAGCAACATTGGGAGGTGTTACATGCAGCACATTCCACTAATGCATCATAAGGGTATTCTATAATCCCTTTCTTGCTGAGAGAGAGTGTTGAAAATATAGCAAGAAAAATCATAATTTTATTTTGTCTTGATTAAATTGGGAAAATTCCACATCAACAGATAACTTGAATGAGTTAACTAAGTTGATATAGTTTTTATCACTCAATTATCTTAGTTAATTCAAGTTGGGGACATGAACTTGAGTTGTGTACAGTTATTCCCAAATTTTAGGAGCCTAGGTTGAGTTGATTTTAGTTGTAATTTCAATTAAATTGAGTTATGTTCATTTAAACTAGTTCTAACTGTTGGAGGAACTAGTGGAAGGTCTAGTAGTGGGGTGTAACCTCAGTGATCAACTAGTTAAATGACCAATAAGCATAAATTTTCTCATGCAAGAAGAGAATTAAAGTTACCCGATTTATATAGGATTTCAAGGGAAGTGTACTATCAGTTGTAAACTATTCCAAGTTGTGCAGGTGGCGCATACAATCAGAGATTTTCCTAAAGGAATTATGCAATCCAGATTAAGGAATTTCCTAATTAATAAGGGCCTAATTCCTCAAGGAAAAGCGCAAGGAAATAGGAGCTTGGAAGGCTGAGAAATTGCCTAAGTATTGGTTAGATTCAGTTAGTCAGACATAGGATAGAAGATACTTGTGCAGTTTGTGCTCAAGCTTGAGCAAGGATATTGTATTCATCCATATTCTTTGATTAATGAAACACAGATAGGAAGGGGTTTTGAGTAGTTTCTTTCTTCTAGATAAATATTTGTGCATGTGTGTTGAATATTGATGCATGTTTTTCATATGTTTTCTTGATCGTGTATTTTCTTTCACATGATTAGAGTACATTTGAGTCTTATGTTTTAGTAAATTTCATGAGTAGCTTTGTATCTCCATTAAAATTCTGATTTCTATGAGTAAGCTCCAAATTTATGATAATCCAATTGGAAGAGGGGGCGATTTTCAGGCATTCAAAATGGCTAAATATTACTCCCAAAGAGAAATTTGTGCTAGGTGAGAGATACCTATGGCAACACACCAATTCCTAAGAGGCTAAGGGGCGAGAAGGTTGGACAAGATAGGATTACCAAGGATACTTTCTTCCCATAAGTTTATATCAATTTTGTTTCCATGGATACCATATGTATGATATCTTATAAGGGGAAGGGCCTTTCTACAAAGTTTCCAGATAGATGAACACTGATACAGAGGAATATGAGAATTAATAATTTTTTGGCGAAAGTGGAGAGATATTTACTTTCCATAACCTGTTTCAACCAAGTTGATCCCTCTGTGATGAATCCCCAAATGATTTTCGCTCCCAGGGTTGTATTCATAAGCACAGACTACCTTTTCCAATCCCTCCTCTTTCATATGAAGCTATAACATTGTTCCAACTGAGGAGATGAAATTTTTTTGTTTCTAACTTCCCCCCTTGCCATAGGAATTTTGTAGTGAGGATTTCAATTTCTTTTAGTATTCTAGTTGGTGCTTGAAGGATCATGTACCAATAGAGGGGGGAATTTGTTAAGGTTGACTTAGTTAAGATGGGGTGACCTGCTAAATTTAGCCATTATGTCCTCCAATTTTTCATTTTATTTCTCATTTTATCCGATATCCCTATCCAAGCCTCTTATTTCACAACTTGCTTAAATATTTCCATTCCTAACTACTTGAAGTGATTCCACTCTGATTTGTAAGGCGTTTCAAAGATTTCAAAGATTCTTCTTATGGGTCTGGGGGATTGTTCCATCCAAATGTGTCGCTTTTTATATTACTTATAATTCCTCTCGATGCTTCGAGGAAGAGGCAAAAATTCATTTTTTTTATTTGTGTCGTTGTTGGTGAGGCCCCTCTAATAATGAGAGTGTCATCTACAAATTGAGAGTGGTTTAGACATTATGTTCCCCTGCTGAATTGGATGTTTGTGAGCATTCATCTTTGTCTTTCTTGCTCCAACTTTCTACTAAAATCGTCTTCAATTAGGACATATAATAATGGTGAGAGGGGGCATCTTTGCCTTAACCCCTTAGTGCTTTGGAAGAACTGGCCATGCCTTCCATTTTATAGTATTGTTATCCATGGATTTTTGATACAAGCTTTAATCAAGTCAATGAATTCATTAGCAAAACCAAATAATTTCAAGACAACAAAGAGAAAAGAGTGTCTTACCCTGTTGAAGGCTTTTTCCATATCTAGTTTGAGGATGAAGCCTTGTTCTTCTCTGGCAATGTTGGACTGTGTTTCTTCTTGGAAAAGGAGAATGTTGTAGAAATTTGCTGAATAATGATTAATTATCCACCGAGACTATCCTAATCACATACAATTCGAATTTATATGCAACACATAATCTCTTCCACTCAGATCAACTCAGATCATCACACATGCGGAAATAAAATCAAGCGATAACACATCAAATCATCATACACATTAACACAGTATGTATGGGGAAAGCTTATAGCTGAAAACCCCGCAGCTATTGTGTATATTATAATAGAGAAATCAAGTAACTAACTCAGTACAATACTCCTCACAAGTACTCAGTACTTTCTCATAAAGTTACCCACAATCTAGCTCAGTTTTGAACAGGTTACTGGTTCAAAACTCACCGCCAATTGCCTTGCCTCTATTGCATGTTTCAATGCTATGGGATGGCCTCTTTATATAGATAAACCACCATCCTGAACTGCGCAATCCTCATGGGCTTACTCCACCTATCTGTGTGTTGCAAATAGCAACAGTATAGTCACAACTGATAGCTAACTCCACCCTTTCACCTACCTCTTTCACTGGTCTCCACTGAACTGATCATACACTGTAGTGAACTGATGTGTTCTTGAGTTGAATAATGAGTTACTAATTAATGAATTAAATAATATTTAATTTACTCCACTCATAACTAATTGATTAGCTAGTTAAACTAATCTCAACTAGTTCAACTAAAATAAACAGAACACAACTCCACTAGCTGTCTCATTAACTCCTCCAAACTTCCGCCACTGAAGTCCAACTGAAGTCAACCATGCATGATGCCATCAAACCCTTGGGAACCATGTGATTCCTCTGTCAGATGCATGAGCCACTCTCCGTAGCTCGAATCAAGTGTCTAAGAGAGTAAATCGTTGTTTATAGTCTAAATATTATTAAGGGTAAATAATATTTGACTTCCCTATTTTAAGGAGAGGCAGTCTAAAAATAGACTTCGACCTCTTTGACCTCAAAAATAGAGTCTCATCTATTTTTACCAACATGACACATACTTCAAGAATCTCAAACTGGAATCCCCGAACCATGCTCCATATGTCTAAAAATAGACATAGTCTAAAAATAGATTTTCGCCAGAATTTGCCTGCGGGCCCACTTAGTGATGGCGACTTCATTTCACCAAGCTCCATCATCTTGCTGCATTTTCAAAAAATGTTGTCCACAATATATCTATGCTAGATGAACTTTCCCTGGTTTTCAAAAATCAAGCACACAAGAAAGGTTTTGAAGTGGTTTGCAAGAATTTTGGTTAGAATTTAGAAAGAGGAATCGCATGAAGGGATTTGTGGGAAGTGATTGAAAGAGGAATGTTTGATTTCTTTTGGGATTAAGGCTACAAAGGTTCAGTTGGTGCCACCTCCAATTTTCAGTTTCTTATGGGAATATTGGATCATTTTTAGGAGGTCCTTCTTGATGATCCCCCAAAGGGTTCTATAGAAGGATATGGAAAATCCATCAGGCCCTCATTATTTTCCTAGGTGCAAATCCCATATTACTTTTTGCATCTCTTCTTATGTGACTTGCTTGAGTAAGATTTCATTTTTATCTGTAGTTACTATTTTTGGAATTGGGCTCAATATTTTCTCAAAATTAGTTCACTCATGATAAGCTATTAGGGGCCTTTTAAAATGTTGATATGCTTCCTATTTGAACTCCTCCACCCCTTCGACCAGAATATTCCATTCTTTGTAGATAGAATGAACATTAATTTTTTTCTTTTGAGCCTTTGTTTGGTTATGAGAAAAGGTTGTGTTTTTTTCTCCTACATGGAGTCGGAGGTGTCTTTATTTGATTCTCCATCATGCTCCTCTTTTTTATATATATGGTAGGTCTTCCAGTAGAGTTACTTTTCTGGATCTTGTATTTTCTTTGTCTTTGTTTCATTATCAATCTTGATTGCACTACTTCCAGTTCCTTTTGGATGGCACTCTTTTCCTGGGTGGGTTCCCTGTAGTTATTATTTTCCCAGATCTTGAGAGTAGAAAGTTTTTACTCTCGAACAAAACTTGGAAAACCATATATTTTTGTGTGTTATACTTTTTCAACCAGTGATTTCACATCCTTATTCTTGGACCAAAGAGGATTGTAACAGAAAGGGAAAGGAACAAAGTTTCATTTTTCTTCAAAGGCTATTCTTATAGGCTTGTGATCTAATATTGTTGTAGATATAATTTTTGAGTACGTTGAGGTAGAGTCCGCTATAATATACATGTTGGAACAGGGTCTCCTAAAGCTACGAGTTTTTTCCATTTTTTTATATTTTTGGTATTATTTAGTATAACGCAGGGGTTTTGGGGTGGGTCAAAGCCCCAAATGCATTGTAATGGGTCAAGGGTAGACCAAGAGTCCAAAAACCATGGTTTTCGGACCATTGGATGCGTAGGCTAAATCGATATAAATAGATGAACCTTTTTTAGTCTAAAAGTAGAAGAGAATTGAGATTGATGTTAACCACGAATTGTTAGATCTATTGTCAGGTTGTTAGGGTAAGGACTCTTGCTGGCTGTGTGAGCGGAGATCCTCAATCCTATTGCGTGTGGACCCTGCTGGCTGTGTTCGCAGGCGGTATTTTTGGATTGTAAGTGAATTTTGATATTAATATATATGCGAAGTACTGTTGGACATCTGATGATATCTGGATCTGCTTTGTTATGATTGATGCGAACTCGAGTTATATGATTAAGTTGCGAAAGTGTCTATTTAATTACTGCGAACTGTGAAAGTATCTATGTTTCTGGTATATGTATCTGTGATGTATTAATTACTGTGATTATAGTGTTCTGTGTTGATAATTGGTATTACGCACGTGGATGCGGAGGAATTTATTCAATATATGCATGATAATAGCTCTGTAAGCCTGTGATTAGATATGTTTAAGTACGAACTCGATAGGTTGGGAACGCAGACCTGCTTGACTTACCTACTCTCTCTCGGGGTGCAGAAACCTGGTTCCAGCATCCTCCCATACTGCTTTAGGTGAGACTTTGGCCTGCGCAAGCAGGACACTACCGAAAGGGCCAGTAGTATAGGGGTTTATTGGAAAAACTTAACCTCTAAATCTGGGTCAGGACCCCTCGAGCCAACAAATGGTTCCGTTGCTGGGACCGGGAGAATTTTAGGAGAGAGATCAGGTAATTCCAAGAACACATGGGAGACCTGAGAAGAAAGACATCGACGAGTGGTTCGAAAAGAAAATTCAGGAATTCGCAGTGAGGGAGAATCGCAGTCCAAAGTTGACCACAGAGAAGTGGAAGAATAAGTACATTTTCACAGATGTCTACGAAATTTTTTTTGTGACATTTGCAACCGAGCTTCAAGAGTGGCTCGCAAGGCTCGTAGATTTCCAGAAGTGTTGGAAGGACGAACGATTCATGCAGTGGACCCTAGATTTGATCCAGCAGTTAGAAAATACTGATAACACCATCACTCACACCGTAGATCATTGGGTGGACAGTGTGATAGGAGGATTTGTGACAGAATTTGCAATTGATCAATTTTTGTCCTACTCTGAGGCAGAATGAAGGTTCTTCAAGGGTTTCCGGGGTAAGTTTCTGAAAGCTTCGCCATTACTAATTAATATATTATTGTATGAAAAGAGCATTTTGTGCAGCCATACAGAGTGAATGAGCTCCGATAAAAGTGAGGGTACAACGCGCAGTGGTAAGTACTATAGAACTAATCAAGAAGGAGATAAATCTATCTATAGTCTAGTAAGGGATTCAGCTACGCAAGAACCTCCAACTACACCACCGTAGAGCCAACACAGGGGTAAGAACTCACCCGTACCTCCTCCCCCACCAAAAGACGAGATGGCCTCACACATTAAGCTACCTACCTTCAAGGGCGTAGGGGATGAAGACATGGACCGGTTCTGGTTTGTTTCAGGATCAGTATGGACTGTGCAGAACGTGGCTAGTGACGCTATGAAAAGGGCACAACTATCCCTTTCTTTTTAAGGAAGAGCCTTGGACTGGTATATGGGATACATATCTCAACATGCGAATGCAACCATTGAAGAGATTAAGAATGCCTTGAAACAGTAGTTCAAGAAGCCTAAGTCCTGCTCTCAGATAGTGAACGATCTGAAAGATTTCAAGCAAGGATTGCCCGAGTCTGTATGGGAAGCTGACCAACAGTTAAAGAAGGTAATTAGAGAAGGATGATTCCTGTATGATGACAAGTGATGCAGAGCCTCCGACTAGGTGGCAACCTATTTGTGGCTGTGTGTTTCCGTGTTTTCGCTTCGTAGTCATTTTACAGTCTCAAAACCGTCTCTCGTTTTAATTTATTTCTTTCTCTTAGGACAAAAGAGCATCAGTCACAAAAAAGTTGTTTTATTAGTTGTTTTATTTAAATTTTGATTTAACACAACCTGTAGAGTTTTGTTAGGTGAAGAAATTTCAGCTTAATGAAAGAAAGGAATAACTAATAATAAACATAAATCGGTGGTAACTAATCGTGATACACAAATGAACGAATTAGCCTGCAGGGAGGATTACAAAAGAAACGCAGAGATGACTGTAAAAGGGTTCTGCAATTTAATACACAGGATGGAGTAATGAAACAGAGTTTTTATACTCCTCAGAATTATACCAATTGTACTGTATGTAGGAATACTGAAATGAAATACATATCAAAAAAAAAATTCACTGTCAAAATATTTGCATGCACATTCTGAATCAAATATAAGTACATGTCTATTTCTTTCTATTAGAGGAATATAGTTATCCGTGAACAGGCATAAATTGAAATACGAGGACGTGGTCAATGCACGCAAGAGCTGAAGAAAGGCGCAGACGAATACAACACAAACAGAGAAGTTGTATTAAGATGGCGAAGTCCGAACAGCCAACAAACAAAACGAAGAACACTGAACTTACAGGTATTTACCATTAAACTGAGCCATTGAATTTTTAACAAACTGAAAATAGATTAAGCCCTCTGACAGGGTCGTAATAACAAGACAGTCCATACTGAAATGTATATAATTACATATTGAAACCGCCGGAGAAAACAAGACTGGACTAGTAACCTAGGGTTACAGCCAGGAGGCCTACAGCCACAGGCGAGAATTCCAGATAGCAACCGAGGGGTACAGGTGGGGTTTTGAAACCCAAAACAATTGAAAGCCGAACTCTGTCCGAGAGACAACACTTGCAAAAGAGACAGAGTAACCATAGCGTGACAACGTCACGAAAATACCTGAAAGTGAAAACTGACAGAGTCAACTATGACACTTTCACACAGACTTCTACATTGAGAATGATGCGAGCCATACGGTGACTTACCACTGAAAAACTGAAGCGGAATGAAACCCTGACAGAAGTCTGGAAGCCGACGGGGTTCGAGAAACCTGTGTAAGAAACAAAAACAGTCAGTTAAAAACCTGTGCAACCATAATTGTTGAATCAACGAAATTAACAGTGGGAAGAATCCTTTGGGCATTTACCTTGTGGAGAGGGAGAGTCGTTCTTTTCCGAGGAATCGAGCAACCACCAGGAGCATTTTGAACCTGCTCACAAGGAGCAACGAGATCAGTATGGAAACAACACCAACGGGGTTTTGAAACAGAGAGGGATAACTTACCAATACCGACGTCGACTGGAGCGAAATTGACCGGAAAAAGCTCAGGGCCGAGAGCCAAAGAACCTGTAGAAATTGTCACGAGACAACGATTAGCCTGAGGAAAAATCACAAACGCAAACAACCAGAGTAAATTAGCCTGACGAAGAACATGTAAGTGTCGAGCGAAGAACAGAGGCCGCATTGATTCACAAGCACAGCCACCGTTGCTGTGACCAAATTCCACAGGGTAGCACAAACCCTTGTCAACAAGACTCAGGGTCGAAACCCTCACACCTTACGCAGAGCACAAACACCAAGTGACAAACGAAACAATGAACCAGGTGAAAGAGTAAGGCGGGATGGCCATATGCGTCGGCAAGTGGGCCGAGTGAGCCATTCGAGGCCAATAACTGTGCCATTAATCCAAGTACCGGAAAGCAGCGTAAGACTCGAGGCAAGTGGTGAGAAGCAAGGGCGCGAAACCGACGTGTAATGCCACGTAACCACAATCGTTAAACCTTGTGTTTTAAAAGTTGTGACATTGATCCAGCTGACCGGGCACGTGGGCTGGTGACCCCATCAACAAGCAGCACGTAGTGGTTCATTACCAAGTGTTGTTGCCACACCTCGCGCGTACTTCAACATGGGTCATTGCTGTCATTGAATCGTAGGAAAACTCTTGGGAGATTGCGATAGTCGTGGTTTTTCACGCCAAGAAATGATACCCAAGCTAGGGAGTACAACAAATACAAGGGACATGAGGAGAGAACGCATTGCAGGATCCGTAATCGGCGGAGAAACAGGAATGTGAGGCCAGCTCGCTGTGTGGTGCATACGATGCAGGGTGAATGGCCACACCAAGGATAATCGTCTGATGCTAGTAGACTACATGCAGGCTGGGGGACCCAGCCCGTTGCATCCTAGGGAAGCTGCGGGACCAAGTGGGCCGGTGTTGTGGTGCGAGGATTGTCGCATTGCAGGGCTGCATTATACCAACCACTGCCCCCGCCTTTCCGCATATGTCCCAGAAGTGAAGCAACAATGGTGCAGGTTTTGCAGATATGTAGTACACGATGAGCAGAATTGTTGGACCTATGATCTGATGATCGACAAAGGAAACCTATATAGGGTACAATCAGACCCCTCTTCACCAATATCCCTCTCAAGTATGGGTGGCTCCCCAGCTAGGGGTAGGGGAGGGGGCCGAGGTGGAAGCGTAGGTAGGGGTAGAGGACAACTGATTTGCTATAACTGTGGAGAAATAGGGCACTTTTCAAGGGACTGCATGAACCTTGCGAGACAATCTTGCAAATACTATAGACAGCTGGATCATGTGATCGAAGATTTCCTGATTCTAATAGCCAAGGTGCAGGAGAAGCAACAGAAACCTATGTATAATGTAAAAAGGATCAAGGTGGAACCTCAAAATGAAGGACCAAGTGTTAATGTTATAACATGTAGCGGCGTGGCCACCGGAGGAGCTGCGGAGAAAGCTGAGGCGGAGCCTCTTATCCGTAAAGCAGCCATTAAACAAGAAGGTTTGGACTTACAGAAGGAAAAGGAAACCTTTGTCGCAGCTTGCCAAGACTTTTCTAAGGTTGTGGCATCTACTCCTCAAGCCCCCATGAACCTCAAAGCAGATGATGAGGTAAAACCATTCCTGCAGGAATGTATGAAGCTTCTGCGCAATCGAAGGGCCATAGAAAACCTCCAAGATTTGATATATATGTGCATAAATAACAACCCCAGCCATGGAAATTAAGGATGTGCACAAACTATATAAGCTAAGATACGCACTGGTAGGGAGATGCGGTTAACCGCACAGATTGGTGATTATGAGATGGATCAGGTTATTCTAGACCTGGGCTTAGATTTGAACGTACTACCCAAGAAAACTTGGCAGCGAATGGGAGAACCTTAGCAGGAATGGTCCAATATCCAGCTGCACATGGCTAATTAGCAGAAGATCATACCATTGGGGAGATTGTCAAAGATCGTGGTAGCTATTGCAGGAGTTAAGGTCCGGGCTGACTTTGAGGTCATACAGATTATAGAAGATGCAGGCCCCTATCCTGCGCTCCTAGGAGTGGACTTGGCCATCGATATGGGAGGTATCATCAATTTGAATAAAAGAAGCATGGTATTTGAAAACATAGGTACACGGGTGATAGTACCATTAGACCCTGCAGAAGGAGAACGGTATATAGAGCCGGTGCATGAAGACGAAGATGTGGATCATATTTATAAGTTAACTAAGCGGGACAAAGATTGGATCAACCCCACAACCGATGGTGCACTCTACTGGGAAAAGTATAGCGAGTGTTTCTCAGACTCCAATGGGGAAATAGAAAATTTGCAGAATCAGTTACACGATGTATCTACGCTACGATGCCTTAGGATCACATGAGACTTCCGATGCATCTCCTCCGAGGTAAGAGAATTTCCCTACTTTGATGGTTATAGTAGTATTAAGGATTTTCTGCGATAATTTGAAGTTGAGGTTCCAATAGAGCGAAGGCTATGGGCCCTTGATCTAGCCATGCACGCAACACTTGCGCGGTGGTGGGACACGCACAAGGGGGCATTCCAGGATTGAGAGGAATGTCAAGATATGACGATCCTGCGATTTGAGCCTCCGGCTAACGTGTGAATCAAGACGTTCCTTGGACCAGGGGATCTATGTGAACATATGTTTGCTTGGATGGTGAAATGGTGGGACCGAACTACAGAAGAGTGGGTTCACTTGTTTATTCATGCCCTGGGACCAATTGCCACCGCATGGTACTTAGATGCGGAGCTACATCAACGCACCCGCCATTGGGAAACCTTAAAGGATGAATTTATGGGGACATTTGGATTAACGGGAGGAACGGAGGTGCTTCACGAAGCTCTGCAGGATATAGATACCTTTGTATTTGGTGAATCCAACCCCTACGCAGCATTGGAGATACCAACATGGGAAACACAAATGCAGGATATTGTCAACTGCCGCAATATCACTGTATAATAATGTGAAGAGGATCCGCACAATGTCTCGATCCCAGAATCAGAAGGGGAGCACGCAGTTGCAGGACATCCATTACACATTGTGGATGTTACAAAGCCTATGAAGTTGCGAGAAGTTAACATTGGCTCGAAATAGAAACCTAAGTTGGCTAAAATTTGGGATTGCTAGGATGATGAGACAGTAGGCAAGGTTGAAAAATTACTCACAGAATATCAAGACTTATTCCCAACAAATTTTTTGGAGCTTAAGGGGATCACGGGAGACTTAGGGGTTATGTGCATCACACTGAAACCAGATGTGCCCCCTGTAAAGCAGCGCCCTTATCGGCTGAACCCTAAGTATATGCAAAAGGTTAGGGAAGAAATCGATAAAATGCCCACCGCAAGTATCATCGAACCGGTCGAACATTCGGACTGGGTGAGTCCCATGGTGGTTCAGGAAAATAAGACGAAGGGGGAAATCTGCATCTACGTGGACTTGCGCAAGTTGAATGATGCTTGCGTACATGATCCTTTTCCAACACCATTCTCTAATGAGATACTAGATAATGTAGGAGGCCAAGAAGTGTACTCATTCACTGATGGGTTCTCAGGGTACCACTAGATCATAATCACACCTAAATATTGCAGCAAAACTACATTTTCTACCAAATGGGGATCCTTTCAGTATACGGTCATGTCGTTTGGACTCAAAAATTGCCCTGCCATCTTCTCGCAGGTAGTAGTCGCAGTGTTGAAAGAGTTCATCCATAAATTTCTGGAGGTATAATTTTATGATTAGACTGTCTTCGGCTTAGTAAAGATGCAGGTTTCGAACCTACGCATGATGTTGGATGCCTGTCGGAAGCACCAACTTTCCCTGAATATCATGAAGTGTATCTTCTACGTACCCTTCAGAATCTTGCTCAAACATATATTTTGTTGACAAGGGTTGATGGTTGACCCTGTGAAAGTTGCAGTTATCATCAATCTGGCAGTATCTACGACTGAGAAACAGTTGCGTTCGATCCTTGGACATATGGGCTACTACAAAAAGTTCATTCAGGGATACGCGCTGATCACAACGCCTCCGGAAAATCTCCTTAAGAAGGATGTTTCATTTTTTTTGGATGACGAGTGTCAAAAGAGCTTTGAGCTACTCAAGGAAAATATGGTCTCTACGCCTATCCTTATTTTTCTTGATTGGGAAAAGGTATTTCATGTTCACATTGATTCCTCCGAAAGCACCCTGGGAGTGGTCCTTACGCAACCTGGAGATGGAGACATTGATCACCCAGTTACATTTGCTAGTCGAAAAATCTCTGGTGTGGAGCGCAATTATGCCACCATGGAGAGGGAAGGATTGGCCATGGTCTATGCATTACAGAAGTATCGGCACTATCTATTAGGAGGACACTTAAAAAATTTTACCGATCATTCAGCTTTGAAGTCCCTGGTGAATAAGCCTATGTTGGGGGGGGGGGGAATGCTCGATGGCTTCTGCACGACTATAGAATATGATTTTGAAATAATTTTCAAACCAAGGAAGTTGAATGTTGGGCCAGATCACTTGTCCCGAATTGAGAGAGAAGAGGAACCAACCAACCTGGAAGAAGGATTTCCTGATGCGCAGCTGTTCGTTATTAAGGTAGTCGATGCACACTTCGTTGACATCATTCAGTTTCTAACTACAGGCTTGGAACCTATGGAGTATTCGGTGCAACTAAAGAAGGAGTTGGTAGCCCGCGTTGTGGATTTTACCATCATTGCAGGACATCTATATAAGATGGGAGCAAATGAAGTGATGTGCCAGTACGTCCTGGAGAATGAATGGCATGATATCTTGGCAGAAGCCCACGATGGGGTGGCAGGAGGTCACTACGCAGGGAAAGAAATGGCGCAGAAGATCTTGAGAGTTGCAATCGACACAACTCAGGCTGAGCTCCGTGCTCTACAGCTGAAGATAGACACGCTACAAACCAATGTGACTCAGGTACGACCGCTCTCGGCAACCAGCAGTGTAGCACTAGCTGCAGCAAAAAGCCGCCTTTGTTCCTTACCTGGCGCAGCCCTTATGATTAGTCCACCCGACTTGGGAATGCAAGTCCAGGCTGATGTAGAAGTACAACTAGATTTAGCCAGGCTGCCACATGAGGCATTGCAGGTTCTCCACACCTCCTTGTTTCAGGAAATTCACCATCGAGACCAACAAGTGCACCAACATCTTGGTGTGGCTGAGCAGACAATCGCAGAAAAGAACATTGAAGTGTCCTTCGCCACCGCACAACAAACGGAGTTGGAACACTTAATTTACAGACTCTGCGCATACGTTATAGAATAAATCCCAGCCATAGCCACCCCCTAGGCTAAGATTGAGGGGTTGGTCACAGCATTGAAGGCCTCCAGGACGGAAGTTCAAGTGGTCAAAACACAAATGGAGCAGCAAATCGTAGATTTTCATCCTAAGTTGCAATCTAAAACACCTCCGAAGGTATGGGCCCAGCGAACTATGCTAGTTACCGCGGCTATAAACGTCATTACAAGGAAAATCGCTCAGGGCGCCCAATTACTGGAAACTGCCATGCAGCTATGGACCAAGGTCCAGCGCGCCCCGATCCTGTGAGAAATAAACCAGGACCTGTGGGATAAGGAAGAAGCGTTCGAGAAGTTAGAAGCCACCATGCCCACTTTGGTTCCTATTCAGCGCTTGACACGGCTGCGAACTAGCCATGCCCTCCAAAATGATATCGATGAACTCCAGCATAAGAAGAAAGTTTTCGGTGACCGCCTGAAGCATTGGGCTATCGAAGCCCTCAAGCTCTCGTAGGATGTTGATGTTGTTGTTAGGTAGCTAAACCAGACTCTAGAGAGCGTCACCGTGGCCTCACCGCTGCGACGGAAGGCCGTACTTCGTAGAAGTTGGTAGACATTGCGCAAAATGCTGCTGCTCAGAATGAAGGTGTGCTGCCCCCATTGGCCGAAGCAATCATACTGCTACAGGCACAGGTGGAGACCCCACCATCACAGTGACTCGGGACGAGTCACAAGATTATGTTGGGGGACTGTTGGAACAGGGTCTCCTAAAGCTGCGAGTTTTGTCCATTTTTGTATATTTTTGGTATTATTTAGTCTAACGTAAGGGTTTTGGGGTGGGTCAAAGCCCCAAATGCATTGTAATGGGTCAAGGGTAGACCAAGAGTCCGAAAACCACAGTTTGCGGACCATTGGATGCGTAGGCTAAATCGATATAAATAGATGAACCTTTTTTAGTCTTAAAGTAGAAGAGAATTGAGATTGATGCTAAGCACGAATTGTTAGATTTGTTGTCGGGTTGTTAGGGTAAGGACTCCTGCTGGTTGTGTGCGCAGAGAGCCTTAGTCCTGCTATGTGCGGACCCTGCTGGCTGTGTCGCGGGTGGTATTTTGGGATTGTAAGTGGATTTTGATATTAATATATATGTGAAGTACTGTTGGACATCTAATGCTATCTGGATCTGCTTTTTTATGATTGATTTGAACTCGGGTTATATGATTAAGTTGCGAAAGTGTCTGTTTAATTACTACAAACTGTGAAAGTATCTATGTTTTTGGTATATGTATCTGTGATCTATTAATTACTGCAATTATAGTGTTTAGTGTTGATAATTGGTATTACACACATGGATGTGGAGGAATTTATTCAATCTATGCATGATAATATCTATGTAAGCCTGCGATTAGATATTTTTAAGTACGAACTCGATAAGCTGGGAACACAGACCTGCTTGACTTACCTACTCTCTCTCAGGGTGCGGAAACTTGGTTCCAACACCCTCCCTTACTGCTTCGGGTGAGACTTTGGCCTAAGCAAGCAAGTCACTGCCGAAAGGGCCAGTAGTATAGGGGTTTGTTGGCAAACCTTAACCTCCAAACCTGGGTCAGGACCCCTCGAGCCACAATACATGTGGACGATGAATTTTTCCAATCGATCTTTGATGTTTCCATCACCAAGGCACCTATTTCTCCAGGTGAATTCTCCATTTCTTGGCTTGATGTCTATGAAATTATGGTCGACCATAACATTTTCCAGTTTTTTTTTGCATGGATCAAGGAGATAAAAGTCGTGCCTTTTTTCTTTGTGATTCACTACCAAATTGAGATCACCTACATGTATCGTGGAATGACTACCTTTTGAATCTAACTTAAGATCCAAGGAGTTATAGCATTGCTCCCTATCCCTGTAGGGGATCGGCCCATAGATATTGTAGATTGTGAAATACTTTCAATTTTATTTTTCTTGAAATTAGTATTTACCTAATGCTACTCTCGATGTGTATTTTGTATATTATGATTGTATGGTTCCATATAGTGCATTTACATCCATATGCACCTCTAACATTGATCATTGATGAGTCCTTGAATTACAAAAAGAATGTTACAACTCCCAGGGCTACCAGCTTCAATTTATAAATCCAGAGTTCATACAAACTTATGAGGTGACAGTGTTGTATGCAAAATAAGCAAGATTTCTACCTAAGCTACTTTGAAGCAATGGATTGAATTGAAATGTGCAGAGGCCATTTTAAAAAATTCCATAGAAATCAAACTATTGAACTTAAATTTGCAAGAAAAGGAAACAATTGAATAATTACTTGTCCTACAGAATCAAGAAAACAATAATATATTTGCATGGAAAGAAAGGCTGGAAAATAAACCCTAATATATTTTGCTGAAGATAAACAATAGGAAAGTAAACACTAGCTAGTTTGAATAAAATCAGTGACTCTAATCTATCTTGCAAGAAATAAAACATACACTACTTCAATCAAGGTAAAATCTATTCTATTTGAAAAAACCATCAAATTCTCAAAAGAAATCAATGTAAACCATTTCTGTGCTACTCAACTCATAACCAAAACAGTAAACCCTAACTGCAGATTTAAAACTACAATGATGAAAATATGATGTGCAAAGGGTTTTTGGTCTCTTCAAGTTGGATTCCAAGGCTTAGGGGATGTTATAGGGTGATGAAAAGAAAAATATAGACTTAAGAGGCAATTCTCATCGACTTATGATCGATTATGTGAAGTGTTATAGAATTGATACATGACTACTACATGATGCTACACGATGACTTGTATTGCTACAGGATTTCATCTGAGAGTGATATAGGGATTCTAAAAGAATTGTGAAGGTGGGAGAAGGTAGTAAGAGGTTGTGGAAGAATGTAAAGGACCTTTCCAAGCTTATATCTACTCAATAGCCCATCTTGCACAAGGGGAAAGGTAAAACTAATGGTCTCTTGTAGCTCTATAATGTAATTTTCTATGCGCAGAAAGTGTGGAGGAACAAATGAAAATGGAAAGAATGGTTTTGAAGGATATGGTGTTGGTGATGGAAAATTATGTTATTCTTCCTTTTGAACCAATGGATCTCACTTGCACACAAAGTTATTACTCAACTAGCAAATACATAATGACTAAAGGAGTGCTAAAATACTAATTGGAAAAAACCAAAATGCATAGGAAAGGATAAGTTGAATTTAAACTAGGATATAACTATTGCATAAAAGAAATAATATATTTTTTTGCCTGTCTAAACAGGGCATACAACCAAGCTTCTCAATAGGGCTAATTGATCAACTTGCAGAGACAAACTTTTCATATGAACATATTTGAAAAAAGGAGATACAACTAGGCTAAGTGAAAAAAAAATGCATAACATAAATTTACAAGAGAGGGGCTAGAGTGCTTGGGTTGGGCCCTAACCCAAGGAAACTTATCTTCCTTAAAAAAAATCTGACTGGAGGCAGAAATATATCTTTTATTTATCTCAAAAAAAAATCAAATACATCACATGAAAATGGAAATAACAAGTAGCAAGCTCTAGCTCCTAAGTGTCACTATATTCCTCTAAAATTTTGAATCGTACTTAGATGCTAAGCCCCTTTATTTATATAAAAATGAGTGAGGGGAAGCCTCCTTGAAGGGAGGATTTCTTCCCTCCAAAACTCCAATGAAAGTGGATATGGTCTCTTGAGATTCTCGTAGTCAATTAGGGCTAGTAACTGCCCATAAGCCAGTCAAGTTGTTGATGAGGTGATGGGAGGAACATGTCTCTTAAACCTTCTCTTTCTAGTCTCCAACGTACTACTGCACAAGAAGTGATCATTTTCCTACACATTTAATGCATTATGCTACAATATATGAAAAATACTACTTAATATTCTTAGTGAACACATTATAACTAAAAAATATGTCATCAAATGCAAAGACGGGTAAATAGGTGTTGAATGATAGTCAAATGGGCCTTGAATTGTACCTATTTGGGAGGCCCATCATACCCCCCTATTGAAAGTGTTGCTCACCTTTTGATTTAACTCCTTCCATTTCCTTTTGGATGGCGCTCTTCTCTTGGGTGGGTTCCCTGTAGTTATTCTTTTCCCGGACCTTGAGGGTAGACTTGACAAGCTTAAGTTCTTAATCCCAAACAAAGCTTGGAAAACCATTTATTTTTGTGTGTTAGGCTTGTTCAACTAGCTACTACACATCCTTCTTCTTGGACCAAAGAGGATTGTAACAGAAAGGGAGAGGACCAAATTTTCATTTTTCTTCAAAGGCTATTATTATAGGCTTGTGATCTGATATTGTTGTAGATAGAATTTTTTAGGACATTGAGGTAGAGCCAGCTATAAGATCCATTTGGACGATGAATTTTTCCAATCGTTATTTGATGTTTCCATGACCAAGGTGCCCATTTCTCTAGGTGAATTTTCCATTTTTTGGCTTGATGTCTATGAAATTATGGTCGACCATAACATTTTCCAGTTTGTCTCTGCATGGATCAGGGAGATAGAGGTCACCTCTTTTTTCTTCGTGATTCATTACCAAATTGAGATTGCCTGCATGTATGGTGGAATGACTACCTTTTGAATCTAACTTAAGAGCCAAGGAGTTATAACATTGCTCAATGTCCCTCTAGTGGACTGGCCCATAGATATTGTAGATTGTGAAATCCTTTCCATTTTCTTTATTCTTGAAATCAAATTTACCTAATTCTACTCTAAGTGTATTTTGTATATTTATGATTGTATGATTCCATATCGTACATATACCTCTAGATGTGCCTCTAACATTGATCGTTGATGAGTCTTAGTATTACAGCAAGAATGTGTCAACTCCCAGGGTTGCCAGCTTTAATTTATCAATCTCGAGTTCATACAAACTTAAGAGGTGACAGTATTATATCCATAATAAGCAATATTTCTACCTAAGCTGCTTTGAAGAAATAGATTGAACTAAAATGTGCAGAGACCATTTTGCAAAATTCTAGAAAAGGAAAACTACTTAACTTAACTTTGCAATAAAATGAAACAATTGAAGCATTACTTTTCCTACTGCATCAACAAAACACTAATCAATTTGCATGGAAAGAAAGGCTAGAAAAAAATTCCTAATCTATTTTATAGAAGATAAATGACAAGAAAGTAAACCCTAGCAAGTTTGCATAAAAGTACTGACTCTAATATATCTTGCAAGAAATCAAAATACACTACTGTTGTTACACCATTTTTTAGTCATCTAACCTATTATCATTAGATGGACCCAAGTACATCATGTAAGACCAATTTTACTCCAAGTAAAATTTCTTCACTATGAAAATAACTTAGTAAATCACCTTTATTAAGTTGTTTATGGTCTAAACAGGAAACCCCATAAGGAAATATTAAATAAATATACTTTTGTTTGATTTTCCTCAAGAAATAATTAGTTAAACAATAGTTTAATTAATATTTCTGGTTATATTTAACCCAAAACAAAGAAATTAATTAGATAAATCATTATTTATCTTATTATTTTCTAAAGAATAATTGTTTAAATCTTATTTAAATAATATTCTTTGTTAAATATGACTAATTCACCCTTAAATAATTAAATAAATCATTATTTATTTGATTATTACTCAATCATATCCTTAAAATGATAAATAAATCATTTATTTATTTATTATTACTTAATCACGTCCTTAAAATGATAAATAAATCATTTATTTATTTATTATTTACAAATAAGGGGATTTGACTCAAGTCAATTTCCTTTTCCCTCCAACAAATATAATAAAATATTCCATAAAAGTTGGATCTAGATTTGGTTAATAATATTTTAATTATGCACCAATCTCTAGACTAACTTAATATTTTGTTATAAATAGAAGGGTTTTTCCATTCATTTGTCACCTTTTGTTGCCTAAAGATCACTCTGGATCTCAACACTTGGTCTGGCTATTGATCCATAATCATAGCCATACTTTTCCATTTTTGTCTGGGTTTTCTACACCATCAAGAGAGAGAAGTTCTAAATCTGAAGTGCTGAGGACTCACAAGAACCCATCCCATTGAGGAGAACAGGGAACACCCTCTTGTGTTTTCCTCCCAAGTGCCATTAATAAAATTATTCATTGGATATATTCTTGTCTTGTCTATTGGATCTATGGAGTAAATCTTATTTTTCTACTGTTTAATGTCTTCTAATGCATAGATCTAGATTTTTGCAGCATTTGTCTTGATCATCTAATTGCAGATCTGAAGATATTAGCAGTCATTTCTGCTGTTAGGGCTATAAGTTATGCGTAGCTAAGGTGGTATTTTTTTGTACACTTCGAATAAAGATTCATGCTAACAACTGGCGACTCCACACGGGTTTACCATTACGACCACTGTCTTTTTTCTGATCCTTGCATATCCAACTACTTCAGACCCTAGGATTTCTCTTTAGCCCCTTTTTTTGCTTATTCTTGATGTTTTTTTTAATCCATAAAACCTAAAACGATAAAAATTCTAACTTCTGTGTGTTTTAGGACCCATTGCGTAGGTGAACGACATCAGCCGTAGCTAAGACGACAAATTTTTCTAAAACCTGCCGCCAAGAGTGCCGCAAGCGTGGGTCACACTTTTCTGCCCAAAACCTATGACCTAGACCTCCAGGGGGCACTTTACTGCCCAAAAAGTGCGACCTCTGCTGAAAACAGGCCAAAAATTGCGACCTGGACTTTCTGCAGGGATTTTCTGAAAGTTTTTTGGGTTTTGTTGAGCCTCTGTTCAGGGTTATCTGGCCTCCATATCCACCCATTTTGGACCTGTACTTGTTCTGTTTCACTCAAATAAGTGGGAACCTAGCCCCCTAGGGCTTCAGTACCCTCCACTTTTTGTGGAAGAGTGTTTGATGTTGTAGGTTGTCTGAAATTTCAGAGTCTTCAGCCATTTTTTCAGATCTGATACCTCATTTTCAGATCCACTTCAGATCGGCGTGTTATCCATCAAAATATTCCCATTTAGCTTTGTTTGGGTTTTCCATTAGGGGGCACTCTGCTTCCCTCCTGGAGATAGCCCTTCGCCACCTCTTTTTACAACAATTTTCCTCTGATTTGTTGTTGTTTTCTGCACCACTTTCGAGCAGACTTTTTCTTTGAGATCTCTGTCCCTCTTGACCCAAGATCTATTAGCCTTTTTTAGTGGGTTTAGATTAGTTTTTTACTCACCTATAGACTATTTTTTGAGAGGCCCACCTTCTTGGGTTTATATTATTGCATTATTAGCTATTTATTTTATGTTTTACAAGCCTATATACTGTCATTTGGAGGTTTATTTACAGCTACACAAACAACACTTTTTCTTTTTCTCTACAAATGTCTGGGTTTAAAAATTAAAATTTACACACTTTTACACACACCCCCTAAGCGAAAAAGGGCTTGGTTAACACTGCCAAGCAAAGACTCTAAAACATTGAAATCAATTGATCCTGCACCTCTTTGCCCTTGTTTCGACATAGTAATCAGTTGATATTGCACCTCCTTGCCCTTGTCGCCTCTTTTTCCTTGGTGTCATGTGTGTTTCTTCATCGCTCAACCTCCCATGGGCTCTGATTTTCCTCAGGGGGGGGCCAGCACCTCCTGCACATCTTCCCCTCTTCGTAGCACGTATCCAGGGTGCAGCATGCCTCCTCTCTTTTCCCAACCTCCTGCATACCACACTGTTACCAAACCTTTTCTATCTGGTACCCCCGATGACTAGATTCACATGATGAAATCCGATCAACCTTCAACCGCAGACATCAATCTTCAGACTCAGTCCCGAAAGTACAACAAGCCTCCCGCTACGTCTATCCCCAAGCTGCCTCCTTCGGTCTCTACGGGGCCTCTTTCGACACCTAATGGCCCCTTGAAGATCCCTCAGCCTAGGGCAGAGGTTCATACCAAGATCCCTAAGGGTCCACTACGCCGAAATGCCACTTCTGGAAAATCTGCCCATTCGTATAGCATAGTCGATGATTTGGCAACATCCCCTGCTACCATTTCAACACTGGAACTCCTCCAGTCGTGCCCTTCACAATGACAAGCTCTTATGTCTATCATGGGCATTATAGACCCTTCCGATGATTGATTTCTTGTCTTTAATGTTGACCGGTCAGAACATCCTCCTCTCCCTGCTTCCATTGCTTTCCAAATCCCAGTCAAGATTTGGAACGCCAATGTTTCTCGGTGCATTATTGATGAGGGGGCATCCATTTGTGTGATGTCCACTTCGATTTGGAAACAACTCGGATCTCCTGAGTTTTCCCCTTCCACGATCACTCTCTAAGCGTGGGATGGCCATGCCTCCAAGCCCATTGGCTTATTCTGCAATTGTCCTATCACTCTTGCGGGTAAGACGGTTTGCGTTGATGTAGAAGTCATAGACGCCCCCTTGGATTACAACATTATTTTGGGTCATAGCTACACTTATGTGATGTATGTTGTCCCTTCCGTGGTTCACCGCAATATGTCCTTCCCCTATAATGGAAAGATAGTCACAATTGACCAGTTGATGTATTCCGAGCCGAAGTCTTAGACCTCCCCTGAGTCCATTATCTCTTCGATGGCCAGCAAGCAAACCATCGACCCTTTGACTAGTGTCTCACCTGGCGTCTACAAGGACTCCTCCTTGCTTGGTACTTTCCCTGGTCTTCCCCCTCCTATCTCTGATCCCAGCTCATCGAATGTTTGCATGATTTAATCGTCTCGGGCTTCTCTCAAGAGGCCCGCCTCAGCTAGTCAGCAGCACTCTCACCCTCCGCAGCCATCTCCTAGCCCTTCGATGCAGCCTCTTGGACCTCCTCCTCCCAGCCCTTCAGCTGGTACTCATGAGCCTATGTATCCTCCTAGGTCGGTTCCCCCAGGCCTTAACCATTTAGGATTCGTCCCACCTAGCCATTACCCCTCTGGTCAGATACCATTCTTAGCCCCTCCACCAGGCATCTATACGGCATCTATCATGGCCACCCTCTCTCTTCTTAAATTTACCATTGGGCTCTCGGTTTGGCACCTTGATCCTCCAACCACCACCCGGCCAGGTCAACCTAAACCTTATCTTTCTTTGACCCTGGTTCAACCAGTCCCCTGATTTCTCCCGTTGTCACAGTGCCTCAACCACCTCAACAGGAACCACCTCCTATTGCGACTGCTTCGAGTAAGAAGGGAAAATCTCACCAAAGGGCCTCAAAGGACAAAGTGGCCCCGACTGACCCTGCACCTCCTCCGCCTCCAAAGCCCTGCGCTTTGTGTGATGTCATCAGTCATGCCACCCATACTTGTCCCGAGTTGCCCTGCATCAATCCCATGGTTAATGTCGCGTTCCCTGATTCAACGGTCCTCGAAACCTCTGCTTCTTCATCAACCGTTACCAAGAACAACAAGACTATTCACACCAAACACCTTTGTGCTTTGTGTGGTATCCATGGCCATTACTCTCATCATTTTCCCCGCCTTACGCATTACCGTGCCTCTTTAGAGGTAGTTCGGGAATACGAGAATGAAAAAAACCAATCTGCTTCTCTTGTACTTGCACAGTATGTCGCGGGCCAAACCGAGGATTTACCTGCTCCTATTGACATTCCCCCCCTGATGTCGACGTGATGGAGCATGCAGCCACCATCCTCTACCTTTCATCATCCTTGAGACCCTCGACAGAAGCTCCCTCTGAATCTTCTCTTGTTGTTTCGCTTGACCCCCTTTCGACAAACACCCCAGGATCAACATCAGTAGATCCTTTATCTGCTTTATCTTACGTCATCTCCTGCGACGATGTGCATGTGAATTTTTCTTCTCATGATGATGAGTCAGGTAGCCTCACCGCGTCATGTGGTCTCTCTTCCTCCTATCTTTCCACCTCCTGTTGTGACAACGACATCATGGAAGCTACGTCCACCCCTGACTTCATCTTGCCTACCCATAAACAGGATGCCATCATCCATACCGTTGGTGACTTATGCAGCTTGAGCTCAAGCTACGTCTCCCGTAGCTCCCACATTTCCCCTCATCAACAGCATGTGGGAAGTAGACATCCTACCCAGATCACTCCCTTCTGCAAAGTGCATTCGATTTCTACTATGCGCTAAGGTTGCCAACATTGTTCTTTACCCTCCCATTTATTGTCTTGTGGCACCTTTCAGAGGGAACCCCCCGTCGACACCTTATATCAGTTTTGCCAATGGTGGAAGTCGCTACTCCTGGAATTTATCCTCAACAGGTTGGGCCATTTTTACCCCTTTGCAGGCACTTGTTCTTTCAAACGGTGTATGCATTGGTACTACTACCAATAATCAGGCCAAATATGATGTTGTGCGAGGTTTATTATCCGATGCCCTTTCACATCGCATCCTCCACCTTCATGTTCGTTTAGATTCCCTGCTTCTTGTCATGCAATTGAATGGTGTATATCGTGTGCATAATCCTATCCTTTTCAGAAGATATTTACGAGTGAAGTTTTTGATGCGTGAATTTGAAATCATTACTTTCAGTCATGTACCTAGAGCACAAAACCACTACGTAGATAGCATTGCAAACCATATTTTGGATTGGCATTTAACACAAGACAATAACATAAAAATATCAAAACGATGCATATCCATAGTATGTGTCATATAAAATGTTTTAGAGTTCATCAAATCTGATACATATGACATGCCCATAGCATGTTACCAAAAACTCAAAAATGGGGGCACCACACGCCCCTACACACTAATCACTATCTGGAGGATCCCGAGCCAATGGCTTTGCCCCCGCATTTCGTAGATCATGAACACTTTGTTCGTCCATCTCCATGCGTCGCATGACCCCTCGCCATTTCGAGGGTAAACCAATACATGGCTCTATGTACTGGTCATCTAAGTCTTGCCATCCGCGCTCCAAAACACCAGTCAGAAGCCTCTCACATCTATGACGGATGTCCTCCAGAAGGGCTGCTACATCCTCATTTTGTTGTGCCCTTGGTCCACTAGATCCTACGGCCCCTGATACTGCAGGACGCCCCATGTACCCAGTCGGTTTTACCGGTGTTGTATCTGCATACCAAAAGTAAAAGAATCAATACTACATAAAATATTCTATAAACTTTACATGCACGTAAAATATCAGCAATGTGGCACTTGCCATCTGGTCCCCATATAAGACCAGGTAGAAGTGGCAGATCTGGGTCCCCACAATAACTCATCCCACTATAGGGATAGTCGTCTATATACAGCGGCATCTAATCCCAATGAATAAAGAAATCAGGACGAAACACTCATCCAACTGCTCCACCTCCTCCTCTGCATAGTAGTCGCCCCCACTGGTGCATCCTAGGCTCTCTCGAGCCCCCATTTGGGAGTTGTATGCGAGGTCGAAGTGTCGGGATCTTCTCAAATAAGAAAGAGCACAAAACTGTACCATATGCACAGTCATGGTTCACTTTCCGCTTACATAGCAACAACTGTCATTTCAATGACGACAGCATCATCTGGGCCCCACCCATAGTAGGTCCCACTCAAAGCACTCTCCACCAACATCATCTGTCCCCCCATAATGTGATGGAGTGCCTGGTTGCCTAGGATCCGTAGCACCGCTGCAGCCACAGCACGGGTCTCTAACCTCTCAAAATCCCCAATGGGTATACGAGTCCCCTTGACTTGGAGACCTGGACAACAATGGATCTCTACAAACCTTATGATATTCTGCCCATGCGGTAATATTGGCTGAGTATTCCCTACCATCCCAAGTGGTGGGAGACCAGTCAGGAAATATATATCCTGGACCATCAACTCGATCTAGTGCCCCTGCACTATAAATACCTCATGGTCCGGGTCTCAGTAGTTGAAAATCCAGGCCAATAAGGGCTCCCTATCTCTCATCAAAGGTTTCTCCACAAACTTCAGAACCCCAAACCTAGCCAAAGCACTGTGGACACCCTGATCCTCCTAGATCTCCGACCGCAATGTGCCCAGGTCTCTCTCTCTCCAGTTGATCCGTAATTCTGCCATACCTGCACAAAAACATCATATCAATCAGTATGAAGATAGGAAAATTTGTTTCTCATCAAAAAACCCTAGTTCTCAGCCAAAAAACAGCACCAAAACACCCCTCCCAGACAGGTCGCACTTTTCAGGCCCTAACATGGGATAGGTCGCACTTATCTAGCCAAAACTTGCTACCTAGGTTGCAGTTTTTTCCCCAAAAAGTGCGACCCGGCCGTGAGGAGGAGTAGAGGGCTTTTATTTAACATTAGAGACCTAATCTGAACTTTTAATCCACTTAAAAGAAAGAGTAGGGTTAGGCCTCTTACCTGCAACTGACAGCTCCTGATTCCAATGTTCGGTTTGTCCACTACAATCGCCGCAAGATTTAGGGCCTTCTCTCCCCTCCACATTCACCATAGCTCCACATGCAAATGAATGAATTTGGAGGGAAAATGCATTATTAAAAGAGAAACCCCTGTTTCTTCTTTCACTCACCACGATCCAATCGTAGCTCAGTGTACCAAACCATTCGCACCATTGGAAAGCTCTCACTGAGCCCTCAAATGGGTATCTGTTATTTTTTAGTGATTTTATACTTCACTGGGACACATTTTCCCAAGAAGCACCACTTCACCCTTCCACAAAAATCGAATTTCTTCACTTGCAACAGTTGTATCGAGGGCACCATGTTGCCTCCATACTTGTCCATGCTCGTGTCGACTTTCGTCATGAGTCACCATCTGGTACTCATGCTTTTATGGTCCCCATCAACCCCTGTTTATATGTGGCAGCACCATCGAGTCACCCTTTTTTAGAGCATCTGAGTTGAGTCATCATTGCTTTCATGGAGTCTATCCCGAGTCCCTTTTACATCTGGCCACAGTCCCCCATCATTCATTGCTTCGTCCCTCTCTTGTGTCACACATTATGGCCTTCAGTCCAGTTGTCCCCTATCCCTCATGGTGTTGTGTCAGTTGTTGCCAGGTCATCTATGCCCTTTATGCTCTAATAAGGGAAGTCGTCTATTCTCCACTCTTTCCCCTCCATTTCATCATCATCATTGGTGTCAGTCTGTCAGTTATTCTACTATTTTCTCTCGCGCCCTAGTTGAGTATCCCTTATTGCCTCACCTATGGCGGACCTCCTTCTGTCGACATCAGCTCATTTATTCCAGAAGATAGGTCTATAGGGCGGTGTACCTTGGTTCCAGCTTCCACTCTAGTTCGATGCCTCGGATCAGGCAAAGGGATTCTTTATTTCCCTTTGACTTGATTGTTTACTAGCTCCAGCTCCTTTCAGCATGAACGAGATCTGTATACTCGATAGTTCTGTGATGCAGTAGCTAACATCAATGATTCCCGAGTGTGTGTGAGATGTCCCAGCCCTCATGAGGGGGTGGCCCTACAGGTATCCCTCCACACACTCGGATGACCTCTTCATCACAGCCTTCAATGCAGCTCCATACATTTGAAGATGTCAGCCTTAGCCACCTACAGCATCATTTTGTTTGCATGTATCAGTCATATTTTCAGAGCCCTTTCCTATTTTCAGGGGCATCTGGGTTGCATTTGTATCTCATGTACTCAGTTATTGTTGTACAAATCCTGGCTGTTATCCCAGGCACAATATGTATATGGGATTCATTATCGTGTTATTTATCTGGCTCATGTTTATGCCAGCATATGTTCTATTATTGCGTTCCGTGGTTTTTCGGGCACCTTATTGTTTGTACTATTTCCTCAGCGGGCATAGGTCTGCCTTCCCCGCCGCCTATAGCAGGTACTCACTCAACAAGACTTGTCTCACCTACAAGTCACCTCCTCAGGGTCTAGTTCTTTCAGCACTTTGGTTTACCTTATACTTCTCTCTCTTTTGACTTCCCCTTCGATGTCTAATGATTGAATTCTTACAACGTACTTCAGTCATACGATTAGTTCCTAATGCTCGCACACTGGGGGGCAATCTATTACACCATTTTTTGGTCATCTAACCTATTATCATTAGATGGACCCAAGTACATCATGTAAGAACAATTTTACTCCAATTAAAATTGCTTTCACTATGAAAATAACTTAGTAAATCACCTTTATTAAGTTGTTTATGGTCTAAACAGGAAAGCCCATAAGGAAATATTAAATAAATATACGTTTTTTTTTTTTTTTCCTCGAGAAATGATTAGTTAAACGGTATTTTAATTAATATTTCTGGTTATATTTAACCCAAAACAAAGAAATTAATTCGATAAATCATTATTTATCTTATTATTTTCTAAAGAATAATTGTTTTTTAAATAATATTCTTTGTTAAATATGACTAATTCACCCTTAAATAATTAAATAAATCATTATTTATCTGATTATTACTCAACCATATCCTTAAAATGATAAATAAATCATTTATTTATTTATTATTACTTAATCACATCCTTAAAATGATAAATAAATCATTTATTTATTAATAAAGGGATTTGACTCAAGTCAAATTCCTTTTCCCTCCACCAAATATAATAAAATATTCCATAAAATTTGGATCTAGGCTTGGTTAATAATATTTTAGTTATGCACCAATCTCTAGACTAACTCAATATTTTGTTATAAATAGAAGAGTTTTCTCATTCATTTGTCACCTTTTTTTGCCTAAAGATCACTCTGGATCTCAACACTTGGTCTGGCTATTGATCCATAATCATAGCCATACTTTTCCATTTTTTTCTGGGTTTTCTACACCATCAAGAGAGAAAAGTTCTAAATATGAAGTGTTGAGGACTCACAAGAACCCATCCCATTGAGGAGAACAGGGAACACCCTCTTGTGTTTTCCTCCCAGGTGCCATTAATAAAATTATTCATTGGATATATTCTTGTCTTGTCTATTGGATCTATGGAGTAAATCTTATTTTTCTACTGTTTAATGTCTTCTAATGCATAGATCTAGATTTTTGCAGCATTTGTCTTGATCATCTAATTGCAGATCTGAAGATATTAGTAGTCATTTCTGCTTAGGGCTATAATTTATGCATAGCTAAGGTGGTATTTTTTCGTACACTTCGAATAAAGATTCATACTAACAACTGCAATCAAGGTAAACATAATTATATTTACAAAAACCATAAAATTCTCAAAAGAAATCAATTTAAACCATTTATATGCTACTCAACTCATAACCAAAACAATAAACCCTAATTGCATATTTAAAAATACAGTGATGAAAGATGATGTGCAAAGGGTCTTTGGTCTCTTAAAGTTGGATTCCAATGCTTAGGGGATGTTGTCAAGGGATTAAAAGCAAAAAATATTTTTAAGAGGAAATTTTGGTGAGTTATGATCAATTCTGTGAAGTTTTATAGGATTGATACATGACGTTATAGGATACCTTATATTGCTACAGAATTGCATTTGAGAGCAATCTAGGTGTTATAAAAGTACTATGAAGGTGGGATAAGGTAGTAGGAGGTTGTGAAATAATGAAAAGGAAATATCCAAGATTATATCTACTCAGTAGCCCATCTTGCACAAGGGGAAAGGAAAAATAACGGTCTCTTGTAGCTCTATAATGCAATTTTTTGTGCGCTTAAAGTCTAGAGGAGCGAAACGAAATGGAAGAATGATGTTAAAGGATAAGGTGTTGGTGATAGAAAATGATGATATTCTGCCTTCTAAACCAATGAATATCACCTGCACACAAATTTATTATTCAACTAACAAATACATCGTGACTAAAGGATTGCTAAAATACTAATTGCAAAAAAACAAAATGCGTAGGAAAGGATGAATTGAATTTAAACTAGGATTTAACTATTTCATAAAATAAAGACTATTTTTTTGTACTTGTGTACATAGGGCCTACAACCAAGCTTCTCAATACTGTTGAATTATCAACCTACAGAGACAAAATTTCCATATAAACATATTTGCAAAAATGAGATACAATTAGGCTAAGTGCCAAAAAGAAAAATGCATAACAGAAATATACAAGAGAGGGGCTTGAGTTCTTGGGTTGGGCCCTAACCCAATGAAATACAACTCCCTTAAAACAAACTCTGGCTGGAGGCAAAAATATTATTTTCATTGATCTCATAAATTGTTCAAATACATCACACGAAAATGGAAATAATAAGTAGCAATATATAGCTCCTAATCATCACTATCTTCCTCTAAAAATTTGAATCATACTTAGCCTATAAGCCCCTTTATTTATACAAAAATGAGTGAGGGGAAGCCTCCTAGAAGGGGGGGTTTCTTCCCTCCAAAACTCCAACAAAAGTGGATATGGTCTCCTAAGATTCTTGCAGTCACTAAGGGCTATTAACTTCCCATAAGCCAACCAATTTTTTGATGATTTGATGCAAGGAACATGTCTCCTAATCATTCTCTTGTTGATCTCCAACATACTCCTACATAATAAGTGCTCCTTTTCCTATACATTCAATGCATTAGACTCATATATATGACAAATATTCCTTAATCTTCCTAGTGAACACATTATAGCTCAAAAATATGTCATCAAATGAAAAGAGAGAGGTAAATAGATGTTGAAGGATGGTCAAACGGGCCTTGAATTTTACCTATTTGGGAGGCCCATCATACCCCCCTACTGAAATTATTTCTCACCCTATGATTGTATTACTTCCAGTTTCGTTTGGATGGCGCTCTTTTCTAGGTGGGTTCCCTGTAGTTATTGTTTTCCCAAATCTTGAGAGTAGATTGACAATCCTAAGTTTTGACTCCCAAACAAAACTTGGACAATCATCTATTTTTGTATGCTAGACTTGTTCAACCAACGACTACACATCCTTATTCTTGAACCAAAGAGGATTTTAACGGAAGGGGACAGGATCAAAGTTTACTTTTTCTTCAAAGGCTATTTTTACAGTCTTGTGATCTTATATTGTTATAGATAGAATTTTTTAGGACGTTGAGGTAGAGACAGTTATAAGATCCATGTGGACGATGAATTTTTCCCATTGTTCTTTGATGTTTCCATGATTGTACAACCCCATAATTGCTTCTTTTTGACACCGTCCTTTACTTCATTGCTTTCTTTTTTATCTCCATAACAATGCATTGGACATCAAGTTATAGGGTTTATGACATTGAAGGTATACAATTGTCTCCTATTTCGTAAAGTGAAAATATCCTTATTATTTAGCTTAACGATTACTGTGGCTACTGAATTCTAATGATTCTATAGCTAATTCACGATTCTACAGACGAGTCCATTGTTTGACAGGTTCTAGGATGCCAATTAGAGAGCGAAATATATGGATAGGTGGAATTGGATATACATAATTATTTCCTCCTATTCCCACGAGCCAAAATGAAGGAACAGATCACGGTTATACGGTCAAAGGTAAGGTCAACCACCAAAGTCGACAATAGGCAAGCAAGAACGAGATATGTGCCTTGTGATTTTGCTTTGCTTATAGAAAATCACAAGAAAACCATGTTGTTATCTTTTCTATATTAAATATAGTTTTTGATGATGAGGCTTAGGCATAAATCTCTAAACATTAATTTCCATGAGCTTTATAAGTAATGCCTCTCGGTAGAAATGAAAGACATCGTCAGTAAGATTGAAACGTCGTTATTAAAACTTTGTTTTAAAGAAGACATTTCGTTTCCAGTGTGCACCAATGTGTGGTTAAGTGTTTGATCAGTAGCATAATTGTGGTTTCCTGCTTCTCGTGGAGGGCCCCCTCGAGGAAGTAAGGACTTTTATGTTGTTTTCATTACTAAGTAGTTAATTATTTAACTGTGTTTTTTATTTATCTTAGTTAAATTTCTAACTGTGTTGTCAATTTTCTTTTAGCTAATTCATTTGCTCAACATTTTTAAATTCATCATTTATTTCATAAAGTACAAATGCACATGGACCAATAGGATTTTCATGAAAGTAGAATTATTTACAAGTGTGAATAACAAAGAGTGATTTTGATTAAGTACAATTTCATTCATGCAACTGTGTGATTTTCTTTAAGTATTGAGATTTCTTGAGTAAAAGTGGTTTCCTTTTTCTGCAACTGAATATGGGTTTGATTTACATTCAAGTGTGAGATTGATTTCATTTATGAAAGGGTTTGAAATTTCCATTTCAAAGCAAAGTGTGGATTTTATAAACATAAATAGTTTTAGCAGTGAGTGTGATCATTATTAGAGTTTTCTAGGAACCATTAGTATGCTTATGAAAACCATGTGCATTTCGATAATAATGGAAATATTGTCATTGATGGCAAAGGAAGTGGCAAAATAATTGGCAAAGAAGGAGCATCTGAAATAGTAACCATGAAAAGAAGAAAAGCAAAGTAGCAGCAGAAGAAGAGTGCATAATTGAAGTAGAATTGTCCAAGAGACAGAGTAGGAGAAAAAGGCCATCGAATAGAACAGAATAAGTGAATGTTCTAGTAAATGGTAATTCACACTGATGGAATCCGTGATAAGTAAGAAATCCATTGAAGGAATTAATGGTTGCGGAGATATGATGGTTTTGCTTACAGAATCAAAAACTTGAAAATACAATTAGAAGCGGAACTGTGTCAGGATAGAACTCAGAACATGCAATGGAAGGTTGATATATTATAGTAGAATTGAAGACTGAATGACATTGAATTGTCTCGAGTTGATGTTTGTGAGAAAATCTCGTCCATTGGTTCTTCCTCCTCATATAGGAAGCCTGCGTATAACTAACTCTATCCTAATGGTAGTGAAAATCCCGTCGGAATAAAACTACATTTGTTCGTTATTGGAAATCCTGCTAAAGATAGACCAGAGTTAACTAAGTAAAAAGGATAGCGCAAACCCAGACTAACCCTTTGGAATCATGAACGGATCCTGAAAGGAAAGAGGTAGAACGAAGTGTGACGGAACCCTGTGTGGAAGAGCGGAACCGTGACCGAGTGAACAGTGAAGGTGGTTTATGGTTTTCATCGCACCATCTATGCGGAGTGAGCGGTATTTGAGGAGTTGGGAGCGATTCCATAAATCATTCGACACGTGGCAAGGAGGACCCACGGAAAACTGCCTGTCACTGTGCGCCATCGCGTTTTATAGTTCGACCCAGGATGCCCAGCGATATTGTTGTGTGCCGTTGATCTGGAGAGAAGCCATCGGACGGTGGTCGTATGAGGAAGATGCATGAAGATTAACCAAAGTATGCCGGACCATCGCATGTTAACGTTCGGCATCGGAGGTCGAGCGATATGCATATATGTCATTGATCTGGAAGCTTGCTATCTAACGGTGATCAGACGCTGGACTTGCGCAAAGTTTACTTATGGCACCATGCGCTATTTGATTGGCTATTGACTATATATGTGGGCCCGGGGTCAAAGGGTTATCATAAGGTTAATTGTTTGAAAGCGTTGGATATTTCTGTAAAGTGCAAAGGGTTGTAACTTTAATCCTAAATTTAGTTCAAAGTTGTAAATATATTTATTTATCAATTTCTTCAAATTGATAAATAAATTCAAAAGAAATCAAAGAGGCACGTGGGGTAAACTAAAGGAAATACTGTCAAAGGAATACCATTAGTGGTTGAATGGTTTTTACTCATGGTATTGATAAAGGTTAAACTATATAAGGCAAAGAGGATGATAGTACGAGGTGTGCATGCATAAGGGTGGTGAATGAATGAATTTCTCTAAGGAATATATACATGGACGAACTCTGTTCTTAATTGATAAATATGAATCTATGATGCACCCATGGATATAATGATCTGACGATGATGAATCTCTGGTTTGATAGACTGACAAAATCATGAAGAACTGGTGCGAGTGTACTGAAGAAAATGAATAAATCTGGTGGCCCGCAAGGTATGTGGTGTGGAAACTGGTGGATCCAGTATGAAAATTGATGAAAGATGGTCCGCAGTGGTGCTGAGGGTTGAAGCCTTCAGTGAGGGGGTTGTGGCTCCCTTCCAGTGGTAGCTGGTAAATGAGAGAAGGTTGTAGCCTTTCTGCAAGTAGGTGCCTGTGTGCTGGTATAAGTCTGCGCCAGCTTAAATTGTAAGAAGTTTTCTTTATAATAAATATTGAAGACTGAGATAACAAAAGCGGTGGTTTTCTCCCAAATTGGGTTTCCACCTTAAATACTGGTGTCCATATGTGTGGCTTATGTTTGATGATTTGTTCTGTTATTTCTGTTCATACTTACTGCTTACTAAACATCTGATGAATGAATGATGGAATGATCTAAGTAAAGACATAATAAGATCTCTGGACATACACGTTGGATTCTGTAAAATAAAGATATGTCTGGAGAAAAGGTGCAAAAGTTTTCAGGCTTAAATACCGATCCACCCCTCTCAAAGGATTTTTCCCAACAATTGGTATCGCAGGGTCCTTCAAAAAGCTGAGCTTAGAAGGGAAGATCAAGCAAGATGAGCAATCAAGATGGAACAAGACGCACCTCCGCTCTTTACCGAAAACAATTTAATCTTTCCGGGAAAACAAGGATGAGATCCTATCTTCAGCCTCTCAGCGTATGTGTGGGCAATTACAGAAGGAGGATATCAATATCCAACAGAAGACTACCGCATTCGACAGAAAGAAAGAATTATAACCAATGTAAAGGCAGTCAATGCTCTATTGTGGACTCCTTGAATCAATCAAAATTTGTCAAAGTCATGCAGCTAAATACAGCAAAGGCAATATGGGACAAAATCATTCTAAGTTATGAAGGTGATGCAAAGGTAAAAAGTGCTAAACTCCAAACTCTCAAAATTCAATATGAGAATCTAAAAATGGAAAATGAGGAGAGCATTGCAAGTTTCTTTTTACGACTTGATGATATTTTAAATCGTATGAGAAATCTGGGAGAAACAATAACCGAATCTACTCTGGTTGAGAAAATTTTAAGATCACTAACCGCAAAATTTGAGTCAAAAGTTTTTGCTCTTGAAGAAAAGCAGGATCTTCAAAATCTTACTGTGGTGCAACTTCATGGCATACTAACTGCATATGAAATGAGAAGAGGAGGACCATTTGAAGTCAAAGAAGCAGTCTTTATAACTTCTACAAGAGGGAAGGAAGTACAAAAAACAGAAGGATCAGGATATATATCAGAAGAAGATGAGATAAACTTTGTAAAAAAACTTCAACTTGGCACGGGACGGTTCAGAGGTAAGCTTCCTTTCAAATGTTTTGATTGTGGAAGAGTTGGTCATTATGCTGCTAAGTGTCCTTATAAAGAAACACATAAAAGAGGGAAGGAAGTAGAAAAAAGGAATAAGAATCATTTTAGCACTCAGGAAAAAGTTACTATACCTTTGAAGACGTTGATGGGCTATCTGATAGTGAGGAAGAATGTGAATGATCTTAGACTTCTCATGTAAGACGAAAAAGAATCGAGAAGAAAAGGATACTTTTGTGGATGCTCTAGAAGACAATGATTTTATTGATGAAAACAATAAACTCAAAATTTTCTTAGAATAAAGTAAAATAAACATAGAAACTCTGAAAAATCAGCTTGAAGAAAAAGAGAAACACAATGAGAAATTAGAGTGTGAAGTAGTAAGTCTAAGAAAAGAACTTGAGAAAGTAAAGACTCTAAATCTTAGATTTGCTAAAGGATTTGAAACCTTAGATGAGATTATCAAGGTACGTTTTTCCTATAGTAAAAGACGTAAGTCTTGGATATATCGGGTGAAATCTTCAAGCTTAAAGATCAATTATCTTCATTGGTACAAACACATGAGACAGAAGATAAGCGCCACTCAACAAGGGAATAAAGAATATTTATAGGTAAAGCATGATCATCTCAATTCAAAGAACACTAACAGGAATGTCTTTCAAAGAAACACCAATCAACAGGTAAAATCATGTAGAAGATTTTATGATCGTAGAAATTTCTTCTTCAATGGACAATGTTTCTCATGTCACAATTTTGGTCATAAAGCTATTCAATGTGTAGCATATAGAACTATCATGACAAGAGAAGAAAGAAATAAAAGGATTGATATTGAAACAAATAAGAATACCTATAACAAATTTTCTCCTCTTCAAAATGAAGTTGAATGTGCTTATTGCAATAACGTTGGCCATGAAGAATCTGAATGCAGGAGAAACGTTCAGCCAAAAGAACATGTTCCTTCAAGCTCCAAAGTATGGAAAAATAAGGAATTACAGGTTGAAAACTGTGGCATAGCGTTGTTTGCAGAAGATGAAGAAAAACAATGGTACATTGATAGTGGATTCTCAAGACACATGACAGGTCACAAAAATTAACTTAGCATATAATGCCTTTTTAAGGAAATAATGTTACATTTGGAAAATACATTCCTACGGTCATTAAGGGAAAAGGGTCTCGTTTTTCAAAAGAAAAGATGAACCATATCAAGTCATGTAAGTGGATGGTCTGAAGCATAACCTGCTATGTAACATATTAGTGTGATCAAGGAACCGGGGTTGTTCCTTAGTTCTAAAGAATGTGGTACTGTGATATCCGAAACGTGTACAATGAAAAGGAAAAAGAACTCCAAGCAACTCGTATGTGTATTGAAGAACTGCAGAATAATGTTAATGGTACCCGTAAAATTGGCTATGGCATAAGAGGTTGGGGCATCTGAGCTTCTCTCAAATCAACAAATCAAGCAGACTTAAAGTTGTTTGTGATCTTCCCAATATTACTCTACCTGAAAATATCATATGCAAATCTTGCCAATTCGGTAAGCAAACCAGAGTACAATTTAATGCCAAGGAAGGATCATCAAGTAAGCCTCTTGAACTCATTCATACTGACATATGTGGACCTGTGAAGAAAAAGTCACCATGAGGTGAACAATACTATATCTTATTTATTGATGATTTCTCTAGGATGTGTTGGATTGGGCTGCTTAAACACAAAGATGAAGCATTTGAGAAATTTCAGATCTTCAAAGCACTAGTTGAGAATGAATTAGATCTAAAAATTAAGTGCCTCAGATCTGATCGAGGAGGAGAATATACATCAAATGAATTCCTTGAATTTTGTGAACAACATGGCATAAAAAGACAGTTCTCTGTAGCTGGCACTCCGCAACAAAATGGTGTTGCAGAAAGAATGAATAGAACAGTTCAAAAAATGGCTAGAGCTATGCTTGATTATTCCGGAACACCTAACACATTTTGGGGAGAAGCAGCACATACAGCAGTAAACATTCTCAACAAGGCACATGTTCGTGTAAATAGTGATAAAACTCCATATGAACTCTGGTATGGTAATCCTCCCACTGTAAAGCATTTTAGAAATTTTGGAAGCAAATGCTTTATCAAGAATAATGATGAAAACTTGGCAAGTTTGAACTCCAAAGCAGATGAAGAAATACTTTCTGGCTACCTTCAGAGTGAGTATATAAATGTTACAATAAAAGACTTCGTAAGATTGTTGAATGTATTGATGTTGTTATTGATGAGTTCCCCAGAAATGGAAAAGAAGAAAAACAAACAACAAGATGAAGATAGATGATGACATATATCCTTCTACATCAAATTAGAATGATATAGATGTATGAACCCCAATGAAGAACTCAAGATGATTTATCTGAAAAAGCTCCATCCAGATATGTTCAAAAGAATCATCCAGAATCTCAAATTTTGGGAGATAAGGGATCAGGTGTACAAACAAGAAGGAATCTTGTGGGATCTTCTAGCTATCTGGCATTTATATCCACTATTGAACCAAACAATGTCAATCAAGCTAGCAAAGATGAATTTTGGATTCAAGCCATGAATGAAGAGCTTGATCAAATTGAAAAGAATCACACTTGGGAATTAGTATCAAGACCTCATGACAAAAATGTCATTGGAACTAAATGGATATTCAAAAAAAAGTTAAATGAGAATGGGGAGGTTATAAGAAATAAAGCTAGACTTGTTTGCAATCATATCAAGGGGTGGCTCAACAAGAAGGTATACAATTTGAAGAAACATTTGCTCCTGTAGCTAAAGCCATAAGAATGTTTCTTGCCTTTTCAAGCTTTCAACAATTCAAAGTTTACCAAATGGATGTTAAATCTGCCTTCCTCAATGGTGATCTAGAAGAAGAAGTTTATATAGAACAACCAGAAGGATTCATTTTGGGAAATGATGAAAAATGTGTTTGCAAACTTAAAAAGGCTTTATATGGTCTCAAACAAGCTCCAAGGGCATGGTACTATCGTCTTGACAAATATCTTCATCAATAAGGTTTTTCAGTTCATTGATAGCAACTTATACACAAAAACCTAGTAAAATGATAAACTATTGATTGTGGTTGTATATGTTGATGATATCATTTTTGGGAGTAACGAAGAATATATGAGTCAGAAATTTGCTTCTGTCATGCAGCAAGAATTTGAAATGTCTTTACTTGGGGAAATAACATTCTTTCTTGGCTTGCAAGTGCATCAATCTACAGATGGTATATTCCTATCACAAGCAAAATATCTTAAGCAAATTATGAAGAAGTATGGCATGGAAGAATGCAAACCTGTAAGTACTCCAATGATAACCGGATGCAATCTCAGTTCTCATGATGATTCTCCCACGGTGAATCAACCAGATTACAGATCAATGATAGGAAGTCTACTTTATCTCACTGGGACTAGACCAGACATTATGCATGCAGTTGGGATTGTTGGAAGATTCCAAGCTAATCCAAAAGAGTCTCACCTTCAGGTTGTCAAAAGAATATTCAAATATCTACAAGGAACTCAAGACTTTGGACTATGGTATCCAAAGAATGCTGATCTTACTCTTCATGCTTACACTGATGCAGATTGGGCTGGAAATGTTGATGATTGGAAAAGCACTAGTGGTGGTGCATTCTATATGGGGCCCCGGTTAGTATCTTGGTTTAGCAAGAAGCAAAGCTCTATTGCCTTATCTACAGCAGAAGCAGAATATGTGGCTGCCGCATCATGTTGCACTCAACTTCTCTGGATGATGCAAACCTTACAAGACTTTCAAATCAAATTTTCTCCTCCTATCTCCATTATGTGTGACAATACAAGTGCCATCAGTATCTCAAAGAATCTTGTTATACATTCCAAGACCAAGCACATTCCCATCAAATATCACTTCTTACGTGAACAAGTACTTGAACAAAAGGTGAAATTGGAGTATGTTCCCTCCAAAGAACAAGTTGCTGATATATTTACCAAACCTCTACCCAGGGAAGCATTTGAATATCTCAGACAGAAACTGGGAGTAGTCTCTACCATGCCGAAGAACAGATCTACTTAAAAACAGAAGATTAAATTGGTTGTGAGGTGTTGTTGGGCATCTTTGAATGCACGGGCTAAGGGGGAGCATTGGTCATATGAAGAGGATGCACTGTTGGAATCTATAAGTCATTTTTTTATATTATGTTTGAAGATGCAGCATGATCTCAGGGGGAGCATGGTATTGTCGGTTCAAAGGATCTTGATCAACTCTTTGCCATTGATGTCAAAGAGGGAGGAAAAGCAACAAAGGGTTTCTATAAGACAATCAGAGGAAGAGTATTGCCATCAATGCCAAAGGGGGAGATTGTTGGAAATATTTTCATTGATGGAAAAGGAAGTGGAAAAAGAATTGGCAAAGAAGGAGCATCTGAAATAGTAACCATGAAAAGAGGAAAAGCAAAGTAGCAGCAGAAGAAGAGTGCATAATTGAAGTAGAATTATCCAAGAGATAGAGTAGGAGAAAAAGGCCATCGAATAGAACAGAATAAGTGAATGTTCTAGTAAATGGTAATTCACCCTGATGGAATCCGTGATAAGTAAGAAATCCATTGAAGGAATTAATGGTTGCGGAGATATGATGGTTTTTCTTGTAGAATCAAAAACTTGAATATACAGTTAGAAGCGAAACTATGTCAGGGTAGAACTCCGAACATGCAATGGAAGTTTGATATATTATAGCAGAATTGAAGACAGAATGACATTGAATTGTCTCGAGTTGATGTATGTGAGGAAATCCCATCCATTGGTTCTTTCCCCTCATAGAGGAAGCATGCGTATAACTAACTCTATCCTAATGGTAGTGAAAATCCTGTCGGAAGAAAACTACATTTGTTCGTTATTGGAAATCCTGCCGAAGATAGACCAGAGTTAACTAAGTAAAAAGGATAGCGCAAACCCAGACTAACCCTTTGGAATAATTAACGGGACCTGGAAGGAAAGAGGTAGAACGAAGTACGACGGAACCCTGCGTGGAAGAGCGAAACCATGACCGAGTGAACAGTGAAGGCGGTTTATGGTTTTCATCGCACCACCTATGCGGAGTGAGCGGTATTTGAGGAGTTGGGAGCGATTCCATAAGTCATTTGACACGTGGCAAGGAGGACCCACGGAAAACCGCTTGTCACTGTGCGCCATCGCGCGTTATAGTTCGACCCAAGATGCCCAGCGATATTTTTGTGCAGCATTGATCTGGAGGGAAGCCATTGGATGGTGGTCGTATGAGGAAGATGCATGAAGATTAACCAAAGTACGGCGGACCATCGCACGTTAACGTTCGGCATCGGAGGTCGAGTGATATGCATATATGCCGTTGATCTGGAAGCTTGCTATCTAACGGTGATTGGACGCTGGACTTGTGCGAAGTTTACTTATGGTACCATGCGCATATTTGATTGGCTATTGACTATATATGTGGGCCCGGGGTCAAAGGGTTATCATAAGGTTAATTGTTTGAAAGCGTTGGATATTTCTCTAAAGTGCAAAGGGTTGTAACTTTAATCCTAAATTTCAGTTCAAAGTTGTAAATATATTTATTTATCAATTTCTTCAAATTGATAAATAAATTAAAAAGAAATCAAAGAGGCACGTGGGGTAAAATAAAGGAAATACTGTCAAAGGAATATCATTAGCGGTTGAATGGTTTTTACTCATGGTATTGATAAAGGTTAAACTATATAAGGCGAAGAGGATGATAGTACGAGGTGTGCATGCATAAGGGTGGTGAATGAATGAATTTCTCTAAGGAATATCTGCATGGACGAACTCTGTTCTTAATTGATAAATCTGAATCTACGATGCACCCATGGATATAATGATCTGACGATGATGAATCTCTGGTTTGATCGACTGACAAAATCATGAAGAACTGGTGCGAGTGTACTGAAGAAAATGAATAAATCTGGTGGCCTGCAAGGTATGTGGTGTGGAAACTGGTGGATCAAGTATGAAAATTGATGAAAGATGGTCCGCAGTGGTGCTGAGGGTCGAAGCCTTCAGTGAGGGGGTTGTGGCTCCCTTCCAGTGGTAGCTGGTAAACGAGAGAAGGTTGTAGCATTTCTGCAGGTAGGTGCCTGCGTGCTGGTATAAGTCTGCGCCAGCATAAATTGTAAGAATTTTTCTTTATAATAAATATTGAAGACTGAGATAACAGCAGCGGTGATTTCCTCCCAAATTGGGTTTCCACCTTAAATACTGGTGTCCATATGTGTGGCTTATGTTTGATGATTTGTTCTGTTATTTCTGTTCATACTTACTGCTTACTAAACATCTGATGAATGAATGATGGAATGATCTAAGTAAAGACATAATAAGATCCCTGGACATACACGTTGGATTCTATAAAATAGCATATGGTTTTAAGAAAAGGAAAAAGTAAAAAAATTTCAGCCCTAAATACTGATTCACCCCCCCTCTCAGTATTTTTCCCAACAGATAGTATGAGGTGTGCATGCATAAGGGTGGTGAATGAATGAATTTCTCTAAGGAATATTTTCATGGACGAACTCTGTTCTTAATTGATAAATCTGAATCTACGATGCACCCATGGATATAATGATCTGACGATGATGAATCTCTGGTTTGATCGACTGACAAAATCATGAAGAATCAAAGAAATTAAGAAAATGAATAACTGTGGTCATGGAAATGTGTGGAAGTTTAGATCTAGTATGAAAATTGATGAAAGATGGTCTCAGTGAGTTTTCGAGGGTCGAAGCCTTCAAGGAGGGGTTGTGTTCTTCCAGCTGGTAGCCGGTAAACGAGAGAAGGTTGTAGCTTCTGGGCAGTAGCCTGCGTGCTGGTATAAGTTTGCGCCAGCTTAAATTGTAAGAAGTTTTATTTATAATAAATATTGAAGACTGAGATAACAGCAGCAGTGGTTTTCTCCCAAATTGGGTTTCCACCTTAAATACTGGTGGCCATATGTGTGGCTTATGTTTGATGATTTGTTCTGTTATTTCTGTTCATACTTACTGCTTACTAAACATCTGATGAATGAATGATGGAATGATCTAAGTAAAGTCATAATAAGATCTCTGGACATACACGTTGGATTCTGTAAAATAGCATATGGTTTTAAGAAAAGGAAAAAGTAAAAAGTTTTCAGCCCTAAATACTGATTCACCCCCCCTCTCAGTATTTTTCCCAACAATTGGTATCAGAGCAGGTCCTTCTGAAAAAGCTTAGCCGCTAGAAGGAAGATCAAGCAAGATGAGCAATCAAGATGGAACAGCATCTATCAGGCCTCCACTCTTTAACAGAAACAATTTAATCTTCTGGAAAACAAGGATGAGATCCTATCTTCAGTCTCTGGGAGTAGATGTATGGGCAATTGTTGAAGGAGGATATCAATATCCAGCTGCAGTACCAACAAATTCGATAGAAAGAAAGAATTATGAAACCAATGCAAAGGCGTTCAATGCTCTATTGGGAAGTCTAACTGAATCAGAATTTGTCAAAGTCATGCAGTTGAATACAGCAAAGGCAATATGGGACAAAATCATTCTAAGTTATGAAGGTGATGCAAAGGTAAAAAGTGCTAAACTCCAAACTCTCAGAATTCAATATGAGAATCTAAAAATGCATAATGAGGAGAGCATTGCAAATTTATTTTTACGTCTTGATGATATTGTAAATGATATCAGTGTTATGATATTTAAAGTGTAGTTAGTTGTAACTTTAATCTCCAAGATCGCCCAGTTAGAATATATATTTATTTATCAATTTCCTCAAATTGATAAATAAATTAAAAAGAAATCAAAGAGGCACGTGGGGTAAATTAAAGTAAATATTTTCAAAGGAATACCATTAGCGGTTGAATGGTTTTTACTCATGGTATTGATAAAGGTTAAACTGTATAAGTCGAAGAGGATGATAGTACGAGGTGTGCATGCAAAAGGGTGGTGAATGAATGAATTTCTCTAAGGAATATCTGCATGGACGAACTCTGTTCTTAATTGATAAATCTGAATCTATGATGCACCCATGGATATAATGATCTGACGATGATGAATCTCTGGTTTAATCGACTGAAAAAATCATGAAGAACTAGTGCGAGTGTACTGAAGAAAATGAATAAATCTGGTGGCCTGCAAGGTATGTGGTGTGGAAACTGGTGGATCCAGTATGAAAATTGATGAAATATGGTCTGCAGTGGTGCTGAGGGTCGAAGCCTTCAGTGAGGGGGTTGTGGCTCCCTTCTAGTGGTAGCTGGTAAACGAGAGAAGGTTGTAGCCTTTCTGCAGGTAGGTGCCTGCGTGCTGGTATAAGTTTGCGCCAGTATAAATTGTAAGAAGTTTTCTTTATAATAAATATTGAAGACTGAGATAACAGCAGCGGTGGTTTTCTCCCAAATTGGGTTTCCACCTTAAATACTGGTGTCCATATGTGTGGCTTATGTTTGATGATTTGTTCTGTTATTTCTATTCATACTTACTGCTTACTAAACATCTGATGAATGAATGATGGAATGATCTAAGTAAAGACATAATAAGATCTCTGGACATACACGTTGGATTCTGTAAAATAGCATATGGTTTTAAGAAAAGGAAAATGTAAAAAAAATTCAGCCCTAAATACTGATTCACCTCCCCTCTCAGTATTTTTCCCAACAATTGGTATCAAAGCAGGTCCTTCTGAAAAATCTTAGCCGCGTGCTGGTAGCGGTTGAATGGTTTTTACTCATGGTATTGATAAAGGTTAAACTATATAAGGTGAAGAGGATGATAGTACGAGGTGTGCATGCATAAGCGTGGTGAATGAATGAATCTCTGGTTTGATCGACTGACAAAATCATGAAGAACTGGTTTTTAAATTCATCATTTATTTCATAGAGTACGAATGCACATGGACCAATAAGATTTTCATGAAAGTAGAATTATTTACAAGTGTGAATAACAAAGAGTGATTTTGATTAAGTACAATTTCATTCATGCAACTATGTGATTTTCTTTAAGTATTGAGATTTCTTGAGTAAAAGTGGTTTCCCTTTTCTGCAACTGAATATGGATTTGATTTACATTCAAGTGTGAGATTGATTTCATTTATGAAAGGGTTTGAAATTTCCATTTCAAAGCAAAGTGTGGATTTTATAAACATAAATAGTTTTAGCAGTGAGTGTGATCATTATTAGATTTTTCTAGGAACCATTAGTAAGCTTATGAAAACCATGTGCATTTCGATAAAACTTAGTTTCATTTAGAATTGTGTAAATAATCAAAACTTCTATCACATATAGTGCATTACACTTCATCATTTTACTAGCCCTAGTTGAAAATTTATATAAATAATTTAAAACCAATTAAATTACCAAATAATGAATGATTCATCTATTGCTCCAAGTGAATTTTCCATTTCTTGGCTTGATTTCTATGAAACTATGGTTAACCATAACATTTTTCAGTTTGTCTCTCCATGGATAAGGGATATAGAGGTCACCTCTTTTTCTTCGGGATTCATTAACAAATTGAGATCGACTGCAAGTATGGTTGAATGACTACCTTTTGAATCTAACTTAAGATCCAAGGAGTTATATCGTTGCTCCATTCCCTGTAGTAGACCGACCGATAGATATTGTAGATTGTGAAATTCTTTCCATTTTATTTATTCTTGAAATATGTCTTTACCTAATGCTACTCTCGGTGTGTATTTTGTATATTTATGTGTATGATTCCATATCGTACATGTACCTCTATATGTGCCTCTAGCATTAATCGTTGATGAGTATTGGTATTACAACAAGAATTTTGAAACTCCAATGGCTACCAGCTTTAATTTATCAATACGGAGTTTATATAAACTTAAGATATTACAATGTTATATACACAATAAGCAAGATTTCTACTTAAGTTGCTTTGAAGGAATGAATTGAACTGAAATGTGCAAAGACCATTTTGCAAAATTCCAAAGAAGGAAAACTACTAAACCTAACTTTGCAAGAAAAGGAAACAATTGAAACATTACTTGTCCTATTGCATCAAGAAAACACTAATCTATTTGCATGGAAAGAAAGGTTGGAAAATAAATCATAATATATTTTGCAAAAGATAAAAGATAAGAAAGTAAACCCTACCTATTTTTCATAAAATCAGTGACCCTAATCTATCTTGTAAGAAATCAAACCTACACTACCGCAATCAAGGTAAACCCTATTATATTTTCAAAAACCATCAAATTATAAAAAGAAATCAATGTAAACCATTTCTCTACTACTCAACTCATAAACAAAACAGTAAACCCTAATTGCATATTTAAAACTATAGTAATGTAAGGCTTAGGGGATGTGGTAGAGTGATGAAAAGAAAATAATAGGCTTAAAATACAATTTTGGTCGAATTATGATCAATTATGTGAAATGTTATAGAATTGATACAAGACTACTACATGATGCTACAGGATGCCTTGTATTGCTACAGGATTGCGTTTGAGATCGATCTAGGGGTTCTAAATTCATTGTGAAGGTGAGATAAGGTAGTAGGAGGTCGTGGAAGAATGTAAAATACCTTTCCAAGCTTAGATATACTATGTAGTCATCTTGCACAAGGGGAACAGGAAAACTAACGATCTCTTGTAGCTTTATAATGTAATTTTATCTACGCATAAAGTTTGGAGGAATGAATGGAAATGGAAATAATGGTGTTGGTGATGGAAATTTTTTCTATTATTTCTTATGATCCAATGGATATCACCTGCACACAAAGTGATTATTCAACTAGCAAATACATCATGACTAAAGGACTACTAAAATACTAATTGAAAAAAAGAAAAATGCATAGGAAAGGATGAGTTGAATTTAAACTAGGATCCAAGCATTCCATAAAAGAAAGACTATATTTTGTGTTTGTCTAAACAGGGCCTACAACCAAGCTTCTCAAGAGTTCTGACTGATCAACTTATAGAGACAAACTTTTGATATAAACAGATTTTCCAAAAGGAGATACAACTAGGATAATTGAAGAAAAAAAGAAATGCATGAAAAAAATATACAAGGGACGGGCTTGAGTGCTTAGGTTGGACCCTAACCGAAGGAAACTCGGCTCCCTTAAAACAAACTTAGGCTGGGGGTAAAAATATGTTTTTAATTGATCTCAAAAATTGTTCAAATACATCACATGACAATGGAAGTAACAAGTAGCAAGATCTACCTTCTAATCGTTGCTATATTGGCCTAAAAATTTGAATCAAACTTAGCTGCTAAACACCTTTATTTATACAAAAATGAGTGAGGGGTAGCCTCCTTGAAGGGATGGTTACTTCCCTCCAAAACTTTAATAAAATTGGATATGGTCTCCTGAGATTCTCACAGTCACTAAGGGCTAGTAACTTCCCATAAGCCAGTCAAGTTGATGATGAGATGATGCGAGGAACATGTCTCTTAAACCTTATCTTGTTGGTCTCCAATGTACTTCTACATAATAAGGTATCATTTTCCTACACATTCAGTGCATAAGTCTACAATATATGAAAAATATTCCTTAATCTTCCTATTGAACACATTATGGCTCAAAAAGATGTCATAAAATGAAAATAGAGAGGTAAATAGGCGTTGAAGGGTGGTCAAATGGGAATTTGAATTGTACATATTTGGGAGGCCCATCATACACCCCTAATGAAAGTGTTGTTGACCATATGATTTCATTATTTCCAGTTCCTTTTGGATGTCGCTCTCTTCCTAGGTGGGTTCCATGTAGTTATTCTTTGTTCAGCTCTTAAGAGTAGACTTGACAAACTTAAGTTTTGACTCTCAAACAAAGCTTGGACAATCATCTATTTTTGTGTGCTAGGATTGTTCAACCAACGACTACACATCCTTATTCTTGGACCAAAGAGGATTGTAACAAAAAGGGAGAGGATCAATTTTTCCTTTTTAGTCAAATTTTATTCTTATAGGCTTGTGATCTGATATTGTTATAGATATAATTTTTTAATACGTTGAGGTAGATCCAACTATAATATCCATGTGGATGATGAATTTTTCCAATTGTTATTTGATGTTTCCATGACCAAGGCACCTATTACTCCAAGTGAATTTTCCATTTCTTGGCTTGATGTCTATGAAACTATGATCGACCATAACATTTTCTAATTTCTATCTGCATGGATCAAGGAGATAGAATTCGCCTCTTTTTTCTTCCCAATTCATTACCAAATTGAGATTGCCTACAAGTATGATTGAATGAATGCCTTTTGAATCTAACTTAACAACCAAGGAGTTATATCACTGCTCCCTGTCCCTGTAGTGGACCGACCAATAGATATTTTAGATTGTGAAAGCCTTTCCATTCTCCTTATTCTTGAAATCGATCTTTACCTAATGCTACTCTTGGTCTTTGTTTCATATATTTATGATTTTATGAGTCCATATCATACATATACCTACAAATGTTCCTCCAGCATTGATCGTTGATGAGTCTTGTTATTACAACAAGAATTTTGCAACGCTGAGGGCTACCAGCTTTAATTTATAAATCTGGAGTTCATAAAAACTTAATATGTGGTAGTTCTATATGCACAATAAGCAATATTTCTACTTAAGCTACTTTGAAACAATGGATTTAACTGAAATGTGCAGATACCATTTTGCAAAATTCCAGAGAAGGAAAACTACTAAACTTAAATTTGCAAGAAAAGGAAACAATTGAAGCATTACTTGTACTACTACATCAAGAAAACACTAATCTGTTTGCATGGAAATAAAGGCTAGAAAATAAATCCTAATCTCTTTTGCAGGAGATAAATGACATGAAAGTGAACCCTAGCTAATTAGCATGAAAGTAGTGAATCTAATCTATCTTACAAGAAATCAAAACTATGCTATTAAAATCAAAGTAAACTCTATTATATTTGCAAAAACAATCAAATTCTCAAAAGAAATCAATGTAAACCATTTCTATGCTACTCAGCTCGTAACCAAAATAGTAAACCCTAATTGCATATTTAAAACTACATTGATGAAAAGATGATGTGCAAAGAGTATTTGGTCTCTTCAAGTTGTATTCTTAGGCTTAAGGGATGTTGTAGAGTGATAAAAAGAAAAAAATAGGCTTAAGAGGAAATTCTCATCGATTTGTGATCATTTCTATGAAGTTTTATAGCATTGATAAAATACTACTACATGATTCTACAAGATGCCTTGTATTGTTATAGGATTGCATCTAAGAGAAATCTAGGGGTTCTAAAAGCAGTGTGAAGGTGGGAGAAGGTAGTAGGAGGTTGTGGAAGAATGTAAAGGACCTTTCCAAGCTTATATCTACTCAGTATCCCATTTTTCACAAGAGGGAAAGGAAAACTAACGGTCTCTTGTAGCTCTATAATGTAATTTTCCGTGCGCAGAAAGTTTGGAGGAACAAATTGAAATGGGAAGAATGGTGTTGGTGATGAAAAATGATGTTATTATTCCTTCTAAACCAATGGATCTCACCTACACGAAAATTTATCATTCAACTAGCAAATACATCATGACTAAATGACTACTAAAATAATAATTGCAACAAAAAAAAATGCATAGGAAAGGATGAGTTTCATTTAAACTAGGATCTAGCTATTGCATGAAAGAAATACTATATTTTTGTGCTTGTGTACATAGGGCCTAAAACCAATATTCTCAAGAGGGTTGACTCATCAACCTGCAGATGACAAATTTTCATATAAATATATTTGCAAAAATGAGATACAACTAGGCTAATTGCAAAAAAAAAAGAAATGCATAACAGAAATATCCAAGAGAGGGGCTTGAGTGCTTAGGTTGGGCCCTAACCCAAGGAAAATCAACTCCCTTAAAACAAACTCATAATGGAGGTAAAAATATGGTTTTCATTGATCTCATAAACTGTTCAAATATATCACATGACAATGGAGATAACAAGTAGCAAGCTCTAGCTCCTAATCGCCATTATGTTCCTCTAAAAAGTTGAATCCTACTTAGCCGCTAAGCCCCTTAAATTTATAAAAAAATGACTGAGGCGAAACTTCCTTAAAAGGAGTGCTTCTTCCCTCCAAAACTCCAACAAAAGTGGATATGGTCTCCTGGGATTCTAGCAGTCAATCAGGGCTAGTAACTGCCTATAATCCAGCCAAGTTTGTGATGATCTAATGTGAGGAACATGTCTCCTAAACCTTCTCTTGTTGGTCTCCAACGTACTCCTGCACAATAAGTGCTCCTTTTCCTACACATTCAATGCATTAGGCTACAATATATGACAAATATTCTTGATATTCGTAGTGAACAAATTATATCTCAAAAAGATACCATCAAATGCAAAGAGAGAGGTAAATAGGTGTTGAAGGATGGTCAAATGGGCCTTGAGTTGTACCTATTTGGGAGGCACATAATAACCCCTATTGAATTTTTTTTCTCACCCTCTGATTGCATTGCTTCCAGTTCCTTTTCAATGGCACTCTTTTTCTAGGTGGGTTCCATGTAGTTATTCTTTGCCAAAATCTTGAGAGTAGACTTGACAAGCTTAAGTTTTGACTCCCGAACAAAGCTTGGATAATCATCTATATTTGTGTGCTAGGCTTGTTCAACCAGCGACTGCACATCCTTATTCTTGGACCAAAGAGGATTGTAACGGAAAGGGATAGAATCAATGTTTCATTTTTCTTCAAAGGTTATTATTTTAGGCTTCTGATCTAATATTGTTGCAGATAGAATTTTGGAGGACCTTGACGTAGAGCCAACTATAAGATCTATGTGGACACTGAATTTGTCTAATCATTCTTTGATGTTTCCATTACCAAGGCACTAATTTCTCTAGGTGAATTTTCCATTTCTTGGCTTGATGTCTATGAAACTATGGTCAACCATAACGTTTTATAATTTGTCTCTACATGGATTAGGGAGATGCCACTTTTTTATTCATGATTCATTATTAGATTGAGATCATCTGCAAGTATGGTGGAATGACTACCTTGTGGATCTAATTTAAGAGCTAATGAGCTATATCATTTCTCCTTTTCCATGTAGTGGTCCAGACCATAGATATTGTATATTTTGGAAGCCTTTCCATTTTATTTATTATTGAAATAGGTATTACTTAATGCTAATCTCAGTGTGTATTTTATATATTTATGATTGTATGATTCCATATCATACATATGCCTCTATATGCACCTCTAGCATTGATTGTTTATGAGTCCTGGTACTACAACAAGAAGGTTGAAATGTCTAGGGCTAACAAATTTAATTTATCAACCTGGATTTCATACAAATTTAAGAGGTGACAATGTTATATGCACATTAACCAATAATTCTACCTAAGTTGCTTCGAAGAAATGGATTGAACTGAAATGTGAAGAGACCATTTTTCAAAATTCAATAGAAGGAAAACTACTAAACTTAACTTTGAAATAAAAAGAAACAATTGAAACGTTACTTGTACTACTGCATCAATAAAACACTAATCTATTTTTATGGAAATAAATGTTGGAAAATAATCCTAATCTATTTTGCAAAAGATAAATGACAGGAAAGTAAACCCTAACTAGTTTGCATGAAAGCAATGACTTTAATATATCTTGCAAGAAATCAAACCTAAGCTATTAAAATCAAGGTAAATTCTATTCAATTTCAAAAAATCATCAAATTCTCAAAATAAATCAATGTAAGCCATTTCTATGCTACTCAATTCATGACCAAAACTGTAAACCCTAATTGTAGGTTTAAAACTACAGTGATGAAAAGATGATGTGCAAAGGGTCTTTGGTCTCCTCAAGTTGGATTACAAGGCTTAGGGAATGTTGTAGAGTTATGAAAAGAAAATAAATAGGCTTAATAGGAAATTATGGTCAAGTTATGATCATTTTTGTGAAGTGTTATAGGATTGATACAGGACTGGTACATGGTTCTACAAGATTCATTGTATTGCTATAGGATTGCATCTGAGAGAAATATAGGGGTTCTAAAAGAAGTGTGAAGGTGGGAGAAGGTAGTAGGAGGTTGGAATAATGTAAAGGACCTTTCCAAACTTAGATCTACTCAGTAGCCCATCTTGCACAAGGGGAAAAGGCAAACTAACGGTCTCTTGTAGCTCTATAATGTAATTTTATATGCGAGAAAAGTTTAGAGGAACGAATGGAAATGGGAAGAATGGTGTTGGTGATGGAAAATTATGATATTCTTCCTTATGAACCAATAGATATCACCTGCACACAAATTTATTATTCAACTAGAAAATACATCATGACTAAAGGACTTCTAATATACTAATTAAAAAAAAAAACCAAAATGCATAGGAAAAGGATGAGTTGAATTTAAACTAGGATTTAACTATTGCATAAAATAAATACTGTATTTTTGTGCTTGTCTACACAGGTCCTATAACCAATATTCTCAAGAGGGCTTACTCATCAACCTTCCACAGACAAAATTTCCATATAAACTAATTTTCAAAAAGGAGTTACAACTAGGTTAATTGCAGAAAAGAATAGATACAGAATAGAAATATACAAGAGAGGGGCTTGAGTGCTTGAGTTGGGCCCTAACCCAAGGAAACTCATCTCCTTTAAAACAAACTTATACTGAAGGAAAAAATATGTTTTTAATTGATCTCAAAATTTTCTTAATTACATAACATGACAATGGAAATAACAAGTATCAAGCTCTAGCTCCTAATCGTCACTTTATTCATCTAAAAATTTGAATTGTACTTAGCTTTTAAGCCCCTTTATTTATACAAAAATGAGTGAGGGGAGCCCTACTTAAAGGGAGTGTTCCTTCCCTCCAAAACTCCAACAAAAATGTATATTGTCTCCTAAGATTCTCGCAGTCACTAAGGGCTAGTAATTTCCCATAATCAAGCTGAGTTGTTGATGAGTTGATGTGAGGAACATGTTTTCTAAACCTTCTCTTGTTGATCTCCAACGTACTCCTGCATAATAAGTGATTCCTTTCCAACACATTTAATGCATTAGGATAAAATATATGAAAAATATTCCTTAATCTTCCTAGTGAATGCATTATATCTCAAAAAGATGTCATCAAATGCAAATAGAGAGGTAAATAGGTTTTGAAGGATGGTCAAAAGGGCCTTGAATTGTACCTATTTGGGAGGCCCATCATACCCCCGTACTAAGAAAATTTCTCACCCTATGAGCAACTTAGTCTCTTATTTGAACCTCATGCATGGCCCTAGTGGCCTATCTGACATCCCAAACCACCTCAGAAGGGATGCCTTATTCAAGATGGAAACTTGCATTATTCTCAATCTCTTCTGACTCTCTTTGTTTCTATGCTTGTTCCTTGTTTTCTTTCAAGCCCAATAGTAGAGGGGGGTTGGACTTTAGCCCAATCCAATTGATACCCAACCTCTATATTGTCCTCTTATACATAAGGGCCATATCCAAAGCATTTTTCAGCCTTTTTAGGGAGTGATATTCTTTATTTTTTAGGTTGTGTGGCATATTATGCCACATTCTCTAACAATATACATGATTTCAACTACTAGTAATGTGAAGGTATCGTCAAAGTGTAAAATGGTATGCTCTTTTTTCTCGGTGTATGTTTGTGCTAGCCTAGGATATGCAGTAATGATCCTATGATTACTTGTGACAAGGGGAGTGCCTCTTAAATTTACTCTGATCTATAAGGGTTCATTCACCTTGTTGTCAATCACTCTTTTCATTTCTTCAAATTTGGCTTCTTCATGGGTGAGCCAGGAAGCCAAGCCCATTAACTGCACATCCCTGATTCTTGAGTTGGGGTCCCAAAATTTCATATCAGTTGGTATCAAGTTATGCATGTAAAAATTAGACATTTTAGCTCTATCCTCAACACAGGATTTATGACAAAACTCAATAATTTTTTTGTATTATTGGAAAGGGGGAGAGCCATGTTGTTTGAAGGCTTTGATCTAGAATTGGTACCATTGTTCCTTTAAGAACATTGAATAATTTTTTGATGGATTCCTACATTGAATGGCTTCCATAGCCAAGCTTGCTATGGTGGTAAGTGGATCCTCTTTCTCCTGTAGTCGGTTTTCCATATTTTTATTCTTTTTTTGCAGTTGTTCCCTCATGTTAGATTCCTTGAATCTAAGATAAACCATTTATTCTCCCATATTTTCCATTTTCTCTTCCATTTTCCCCACATCTTCAACTCCTTTGGATCTTGCAATTTTCATCCACCTATGGGTTATACCCCTTTCCATTTCCAATTCAAATAAGAGTGGCATTGCAAGATGGGTAGGGACTATCTTCCCATCCTCAAATTGTTTATAATAGGACCCTAGGTCTGGTTGAGGATCTAGCTCTTGTAGGTATATATTTTGCTCTTGTACCCCTTCAGCCCCTTCCTTCAGTTGTCCTGCCTATTTCTATAGTTGTGTAGTGCCCTCTTATAGCCTTTATGTTTCTTCCTATAGCATTGTTATGCCTTATTGTGTCACTCGATATTCCTCTTGTAGTTTGATGGTTTGTTTAGGGGTTTTGGTCTTATTAGTGCTTAGGCTCTTTTGTGCATCCTGTGCTTATTTCCCCTTAGTTTTTATGGAAGATATTTATTCTAATGGCTTCTTAACTTTTTCAAATTATAACCTTGATGGTTGGTCAATTCTTCAATAGTGATAGGGGTTGGAGAAGGGGGTTGAGGTTTCCCTTGCTAAATCTTGTTGCTCTTTCTTCTCTTGAAATACATAGGGGGTTGTCTTTGTCTCCGTACCTTTGGTTTATTAGGGGTACTTAAGGCTTCCAAAATGGAAACAATTTCTTCTCTTGCATTCCCCTATGAATTACTTTCATTTTTATACCTTATCCTTCTCTTTTGTGTTCTAGATGATTGCCCAATTTCCTTTGGAGTCTTTTGTTCTGCCATTTGGGTCACGACGGGCTTGATTGGGTCTTCCTTAGGCACTGTGGTTTTGGTTTCAATTTTAGTTTGTGCCTTAGCTTCTTCTTCTTATTCTTCCTTTTCTTATTTTTATTTTGGCTCATCTTCTTCTCCTTCGACCTCATATTCTTATTCATTAGCCTTTTCTTATTTAGATCCCTTCTCAATTACTTATTCTCCAAGTTCTAATTGGGATTTGTTCCTATGTTTCAAGGAAGGCCTCGTTGTCCATGTTCACAAACTCAACCCAAGTCACAGGGTTTTGAAGGCTCTCCAAAGAATCTATGAAAATTAATCTGATGAGCCCATGGTGTTCCATGTATTGATGTTTCCCTCCCCTTACTTTTTGGCTCAACTCTATGATGGAATGGAAAAGAAAGTTAGGAATTCTCAATCTATATTACATGGGAAAATTCATTTAGAACCTCGGCTGGTAGAGCATCCTAACTGATATGCATAGACTATGTTAAATATAAATTCACAATATATGTACTTTAGGACACGATATTCTACCTCATCCCAAGGATAGGGTAAAATTTAACTTCTAACTCCATGTTTTTCCTCAATGCTTTGCTCTTCTGGAAGGAAAAAGTTCTTCTTGGTTGTGATATCTTTTCTCCTCTATTCCTTGATCCATATCACTCCTATGGGAAATTTGGTTATTATGTTGATGACTTATTCATTAAAAAGGATGATGAGTCCCCTTATAATGGTAATGGCATCATTTTCTCTTTGAGGTTGGGGGCCTACAACAAACTCTTGAGTAATCTCATCATCAAATCCCTTGAATTTTTCAAAGAACCCTAGCCATTGATGATTGACAAAGAGATCCCTGACATCAATATGTTTTTGAATTCATGATGATTATGTGGGCTCTCTATGGTTTAATCCACCACCCATAGGCTTCAAGACAAGTTTTCTAAAGTTTTTCTCCCTCTCTGCTAAAGGTTTTAGAGATTTCTATGCAATTAGGGTTTTTAAGACAGAGGTGAAAGGAATAGTTTGTTTACACTGCTTGGAAGAGGGTAGATTTCGGGATACAACTCAAAAAAATTGAATTTCTCTTTATTATCATGCTCAATTCAAAAAACACCCACACTTCATTTTCCTTTCATGCCCAAATTTACATCAAAATATGCTACATGATGTACAGTTGAAAATTTGAGAAATATTGTAGGCTTCTTTTAAAAGGTGGTAAGTAAAAATTCATACTTACCCTCCCCTTGATGCTTCTCCTTGAATTCTAGGGTTTGGGTGATGCATTTTCTCAAAATCGATCTCTTTTTAGCTCTCTAGACATTCATGTAGCACCCAGAAACGATCTTGTAGCACTTTTTGTCTATCCTATAGCAATAGTTTACAAGTCATGTATTCTCTTAGATAACAGTCTATGAAAACAATGGCATAGGTAGCTCGACTCTCAGCGGTAGTGGTGGGCCTCCTTGTCTTTTAAAGTATGATTTTTATGCCAAATCAGGCTTGGGCCTGACTTATGTTATTGGTGGTTATGTGGTTGGGCTCAATGTGTCGTGTGAGATGGCCCCTACCTACCACCTTCGCAAACCAACCATAGGCATGTTGTCCCACTATTCATAGTCATCACCCTTTTTTTGTTTTTTTATTCGCACGTGTGATGGTTGAGGATGCCAAATTTAATTAATTGTCCAAGGTGGTTGAGACTGCTGCACCATCCTAAGCTTAAAAAAATCTTCTCTCATGCATTGATTACACATTTTAAACCAAGATGCAGTCAAAAGGAAGGATTAGGTATTTGAATACTTGATCATACATGATGATGCTCATGTTGATGTTGTGTAGTTGGCGATTTTACCATTTTATGCTTACATGAGGTTGTTGGAACATAGATGATATTGTTTGAGTTCCCTCTGAGGTGAAATTTTTTGTCTTCATTGATCCATTCACTGGCTTGAAAAAAAAATTAATTATCACGTAGGATTTAACCCTGTACAAAAATTACCTCCAAACGAATTGTTAAAACAAAAAAATAAGAAATGTTAAGAACATCAAAAAAATATACATAGATATTTTTCCCTGGATCTCAAAACCAGGACTACCAGATTGATTTTTCATTATGTTCCTTTCAATGTTATAATCCATATATATACATGTCGAAGCATTCATAAACCCCAATCCATTAACCCTGATTTAGAACATAATTGTGGTTGATCCCTTGACCAGATCTACAAAATACCATGGGCCTGTGAGAATGACAATCAAATGCAGTCAGAAGAGTGGCTGAAGGAACAGCTATGGGAGATCCAATACCCTTCCAGCATGCAAGAGACATTACACATATGGAAGCAACCTCATCTACGATTGTTCGAAAGATATTAAATTTTCGATAAGTTGATATGATATGGAAAGCCATATGATGAGGAAGTCTCTTTTTAAAATTCTACATATCAAATGTGATCATACGAGAATTATTTGGATCAATAGCCCCAATATTAGTGAGAAAAGCACTCCGCTAAGCCGGATAAGGCTGGAGCACCTATAACGTGGACATAGTACAAGGACTTTGAGCCAGATCTTCTACAATCAAGTAGTTATGGGCAGCCTTGGCATTAGGATTGATTTTTGAATGTTTTGAAGACCCTTTCGGCATCCGAGGTATAGGCTCAACAATAGGCCTAGTAATATGAAGTGGCTCAGTACTATCAAGAGCACCCTTGGCTTCCGAAGACTTAACTTCACCATAGTCACGAGATCTCGTAGCGATATTTGCATGAGCACTCATCATGTATATGTTTGATGTATTTTCCCCTTCTTGGCTGCCCCAAGAGGAAGCCCCAGTATTTTGATTCGCGCCAACAACTAGTTGCTTCCCTTGGGGAAAAGGGTTTGTTAGGACACCTTGGGAACAAGAAGAACCCCGTTGAGATAACAAGCGTTGCGCATCTTGAATTTTAGGGAAAAGGTTCGTAAGATGATCTCCAGTGCATAATTTGCATGGAAATTTCACCTTATTTTTATTATCCTTTTTACCCTCTCCAACATGATCGTTGGATTTGTTTGCATTCCCCTTCCCATCCTTGTCCTTTTTCTTCTCATTTTGTCCCTTCTTCTTCCCATCAAATTGTTGATTTCCTTTTGGATTAGAATTTTGGACAGCATTAATTTCCAAGCACTGGGAAGGAGTTGACACTGAAGGCACAACCAGACTGGAAGAAGCAGATTGTATAGTCAACTGCTGCAATTGACTTAGCAGGTTAGCTGCACCGCTATCAATCGAACCAATAAGCCCATCGCCATGAGGACCAGGTTTAGTTTTGGCTAAGTCTAATTTGGAGTGAGGAGCATCCGGCAAAATTTTATTAAGGACTCCAGACTTAGAATAAATCAATTCTAATTGTTGAGCCCTAAAAATAGCATGCTCTTCAGGAAATACCCCTGAAAGGGATACATCCTTAGAAATTTCTGGCTGTAAAGATTTCAAAAACCACTCAAGAAGGAATTCATTCAGAATTTGGGCTTTAATGAGCCTCTTCCTTCTTTTCCATTCCTGAATATGATAAGAAATGTGAGTTTTCTTGTCCTGTTGAAAATTGGACAAGAGATCAGTCCCGGCGTCATAACGGACAGGTAACTGAAAGTGATTTAAGAACATGGTAGCCAATTTTCCAAAAGTAGCAAAATTGCCCCCATTTAACTCAATATACCATTTGGCAGCATTTCCAATTAAGTTTATTTGAAATAATCTCAACCTAATCAAGACATTGATCAAGGAGTTCGAGGAACACCATAAATGGAAAGTGGTGATATGATCTACCGGATCCTCACCAGTTTTCCCTTCAAACTTTGGAATGTCTAAGGGGAGCTTGGTTGGGACCGGAGGCAAACCTGAACTATACCGAATAGGATCGTTAGGCAATTTTGACAGATATGGAAAGTTTAATGTTGCCAAAAATGGTAAGCGAGGAGGAGCTTGGGAATTCCATCCGCCATAGGAAGGATTTCCCACATTCTGAAAATAATAACCTGGATATTTTGAGGCACCGGGTTTCCAGATATTGTTCGTAGATAATTTTGGGCCATAAGAAAACCCTTGCAACCCAACATTCAAAGAAGGACCCCCCTCCCCCCCAACATAGAATTACTATACACAGGACCATTCCCTCCAACCGAGGTCGTGAATGAAGAGAAAACCCCTTGGTAAGGGTTCCAAGCATTTGAAAATGGAGAAAAATCCTGAGAAGTACTCGATGAAGGGAAAGGAACATTCCCTTGCTAACTAGTGAGAAACTGACTCCCCACTCCTAACGTTGTAAAAACAGGGTTCCATCTTGTAAAGACATTAGAACTTTGACCTCCCGAAAAAGGGTTGAAACCTTGAGTGTGAGAGGTAAAAGGTAAATATCCTAAGGAAGGATTTGAATTAGCGATGTGTCCACTTCCAAATGGGAACCCTTGAAACAAAGTTGGCCCACTCGCCATAGAAGGAATGGGTTTGTAGACAGCTGAAGCAGTAGAAAAGGAGAAAGAAGGAATTCCACTAGTGGGCATTCCATAAGAAAAGGGACCAGATTGAGAAGAATGTGCTTGGGTGTTTCCAAAGCCAAACACAGCAGCACTATAAGTGATCATAGATATAGCAATAGTGCCCCCTCCTTCAACTGAAGGAGGATTCTGAACACTTGCAGTGTTCACAGCCGAAACTGTGTTCCCAGTCGTGGCCATCGAAAGAAATGAATATGGCGGATAAGGACTCTTCGGTCTCTGAGACTCAAGTCCGATGTACTGAATAATATAAGGATAACTAGCAGGAAGAGGAGATGGAAGAGACTCAGCAGGCTGAGGGACTTCCTCTATTTCTACTTCTTTTGCCGGAAATAAAACTCTAGAGATGAGTGGAGCACTCCTCTCTATACTCACACCGACACCAGAACCACCCAAAGAAACTTCAAGCCCTGACGGAGGATCTCTCTCCATTGCGTTTGAAACCACCGAGTGAAATCATCCTCTAAATTACTCCTACGCCTTCTTGAAGAAGGCTCGGCACTCGCGGGAGACAATTCACGAAGCCTCCTTGATTGACGAGGTGATCGGTTAGCCACTTTAAGGGATTAAATTTAGACTCAAAAAATCTATGAAGCTAATCAATCTAGGAGAAAAGAGCACACTCTAAAAAGTTCCTAAGATACAGCCAAGCAAGCAGCTCTCAAGTATTTCCGCTCCGGGTGATTAAGACCAGACACCAAAATACAAGACATTGAAATAATAGGACCTTCCGAGAATAGTCTAGGGTAATTATGCCCCAGGCCTACTAGCGAAGGTAACAGAAATAGTTACATTGACCTCCTAACAACAGCCTTTGTCGGTGCAAGTCCCCAAGCTTCGCAATGGCACCCTCCAGAAGTACTGATGGAAGTGATACAATGTTTGTCTAAGGTACCATGGGTATTCCCCCTCACAGTAACCTATGTGGTCCCTAGGATAGGAAACTAAGGGCACCAATCCATATCAGCAGTTGGGCGGAATGGTCTAGGTCAAGATTAAGCAAATAGGAGAGGGGGTATCTCTCTTCTCTGCCTGCACTATCCCTCGTGCTTGACTCTCTAGAGGAGATATTTCCTAATTCACTTAACGGTGTTGGATTTCACTCGTTAATAAACTTTCTATGTTTAACAATTTCAGCGGCCTTGGAGAGTTAACCCTCCACTCGCCTAATCTAAGGCCCTACAAACTAGCTACTTGGTGTATGATTAATGACAATAATACAAAAACTTCTTGTTGCTTTTAATTATATCGCTTGTTTTAAATTTTTTGTTACTTAAGTCAAGGGTACACGAAAGTGAAACTGATGGTGTTTTATGATGCAGAAGAAATCAATGAAAACCTAGTTACATGTAAATGCAACAATTTCCTTTCGATGAAAAGTGATCTCTACATGGGTTCTACGAAACTAATAAGAAAAAACTTTGTTTTTTATTTTCAAACACTCACACTTCACACGATTCAGAAAGTTACGAAAAAGACTAAAATTCTCAAATGCACTTAATGAAAACTACCAATGATATGAAAATCCTAAGATGCTAATTCTAAAGAAGCAAAAAATAATTTCCTAGCAAGAAAATGGTTCGATCACTTTTTGACAGAAAACAAGGCTAGTTCCAAACAGAACTATGCATAAGAACACCAAAAAATGCACTTGATACAAAAGAGTGAAGGCAAGAGGAGACTTCCTTCAAAATCAAGTCAAGAACCAAAGACTAGAAATCAATCAAAAAGCTTCAAAATATGTAATGAAACCGTAAAACAAACTGAAATAAAAAGCTACGGAAAACACAAAATGTTTTTGGGCTTTTTACTTATAATGGAAGAAAAGAGATTTCAAGAAGCCAAAACAAAAACTACCCAAAAACCGGAATCAAGCCAAATGAGTCTCAACAAAGGCTTCAAAAGTGCTCAAGCCAACTGTGCTTCTTTTGTAGCAAGACTTAAACGAGCAAAAATAAGCAAGAAATTCAATCAATTGAGTTAGTACAGTAGCATAATCTTGCAACGAACAAATACTCAAAAATATATTCTTCAAGATTTGCAACAAGACAAGTCCAATAAATCAAGAAAACCAAGATAAACCAAGGAGGAAAAAACAATAAGTGAAGCAATGCATAGGGCCAAGAAGAGCAAACAAGTAGAGGCTCACTTTTCTAGTAGGTCGAAATAGCCAAGAACTTCAGGAAAAGCTCTCGGTGCTTCAGCCGCAATTACAAACACACAAAACAAGGATATTCACCAAATGGCTAGGTTTTCACAAAAACAAGAGAGAAATGGAAATGAAATCACCCTAGACACAGTCTAGAGACCTTAAAGATACCACAGGAATGGTTCAACACAGACAGAAAAGACTACAGAGGCTGAAAACTAAAATTTTCAACTTTTTCCAACCATACACAATTTTATAGTGTGCAACTAGCATGTATACGCGACTGTAACCAAGGAAACTCGAGTATACGCGGGTCCCTTTGGCAAAAACAGGAGGTATACGCGACTGTGAAAAGAAAAAGCTGCGTATGAAAATAAAGATAAGGAAAAAATAAAAATTCAAGCCTGATCAAGGGACCAGGTCTTCTGTCTAATTGAAAAAAGACTTGCTAGAGTGTAAAAAGTGATAAAACCTATCTGAAACCTATAAGACAGATAAAACAACCCAAATGGGAAATCACAAGAATGTGATCCCCAGTGGAGTCGCCATTTATGTTCCGGTAAGTGTTACCCTAAAGGTCTTGGGTTGATGAACCTTCACAGATCAGGGGCATGCCATTACAAGAAGGACTCACTTAACCAACTTATATCCAAATAACTAGAATATAAAGGTTGCAGACCTTCCCCGGATATCCCTCGATTGAAGTAGATCCCGCGGGGTGCAAACCCCTTACAACACTTTGCGCTTCTTAATCTGTAAATCAACAAAGAAAGAACACAAAATCCTAGTTTTACAGCATATATATGTTCTAGATGTTAGTGGAAATCATGCATAACATCATAAAAACAATATTAAATGTTCAATTGATGATCATTACACATGTATAAAATTTTATTGACATGTAAACATCAGGAACAAGATGGCTCTTCTATTATTAATGACATGTACAGTAAATAAACGTGGAGAGATCACATGAAATCTGCCACGAATTTCGAGCATACCGTCCTCTAGATCTGTCCAAGCCTAGCCTCTCAATATTTCTTCCAAGGATAATGCACAATGGATGTCACATAGGGTGGTGAGCATCTCAAGGAAACAAGGGTTTCCTGCAAATATCTGGTAAGTGCAAGAGGCACAGGAATATATCAAACTTGGATAGGCCTCCAACAGCGTATAATATCTATATTTCTCTCTCTCTTCCCCCCTTATGCCATTCCCTTGAGGCGCTTTTATACTCCTTCAAATTCTTTTTTACAGTTGGGAACAGTTAGGCCATGGGCTGGGGTGGTTAAGTTACTGGAACAACCGTAAACCCCGCCTCTAAAATAGGGAAAATTTATATTTTTAATGATTAAAATGGCATACGCCGTTCTCTATGTATGGACTCGCGTATATACGCGAAAAAGTCTGGGCAGAGTCGTGTATGGGGTTTAAGATACTGTTTTTTGAGAGAATGTCCAAGTCTGAAGGGAAGGGTTGCCCAAGGCCAATGTATAAATCATCAAGTATAAGGTGGTAATAAATGATGCTATAACAATTGACCCCTAATATATGAGGTCAGAAGGGGTACATGATGGCCAAAATGTATTATGTGTAGAGAAAGAACCTTGCGAAGACTAGAGAGGACTTCACCAGATTTCAGCCTGCCAAAAAACCAGTGAGAGAGATTAGAGAGATAGCTCATGTCTGACACGGGCATACCCATGCTCAGTGAAAGAAAAGCATGTTCGCATATGAAGTAGAGAGTGGATCCAAAATGTATACAAGTATAACTAAGATGTAAAGTACATAGTGAATCATCTGATCACTACCCGGAAGTACAAGTCAGAATCAAGTCCAAGTATCACATATAGAAGACTGATCAATAATGTTGCAATAGATATCTGATCACAAAAGTCACAACTGAATCTCCAAGTACCAATTCATAAGTGGTGAAACAAATGGTACAACACGCAACTGGGAGCCAACATATAAGATGTTGTTGTGATGAAACTGCAACATATAAGGGTGGATGGTGTCACTAGCAGAAAACTGAAGGAACTGTCAAAGTGAACCAAACCATGTTGATGCAAACCCAAGGTCTTCACCGATCACCATGGCACAATTCTACACTATGGGAATAAATGAGTTGAAGTTGAAGATGTGAGAAATCGTTTGATTACCGATCATTGATGTGTACCGTTAACAAATGCAAGACAACCCACCGATAATGATAATGAGTGTCAAGATGCCCCAGTACAATCTAGCAAGTGCGAATGAATGAGTTGAAGTCGAACACTTGAAATAATCTATCAATCAGGAGGCAATGATGTATCCTCACTGTCGATAGCGAAGAGTCTGCCACTGATGACTGCAAACCCTAAGGTACTGACAAAAAGACTCTAGACCTTATTCCCAGAGCAATGAGTCAGAGTCTATGGGAAAATATCTGCTGGAAGGAAGGCATGAAGGCATCCCATATCAGTTCAGCGTGAGTGTAACCCGCAGGCCAAGATTTGGAAGGAATCGGACGAAGTAAAGTGAAGTAACCAACCCGAAGTACATTTCCAGCATGCACAAGATGAAGCTAGCGCATGGCAGAAACCCTCTGAACCAACCAATAATGAAAGCTGACAAAGAGGAGAGATATCCATCGATAAGGTCAAATGGAAATCAAGGTACTGCACGAATCCCAGGTGTGATAATATAATCTAATGTCGAACACAAGGGAAACCAATCAGTCAAAGACCCATGACGATGATCAAATGTTGAGTACAAGGTCACCTATCAATGATGTAAATACGGCCAGGGTCTAGCTCTAGGTTTACTCTTAGAGCAATATGTCGTAGTTGATAAGAGACAAACCCGCAGGCAAGAAGTTAGTGGAGACCTTCTCAAACCAGCATGAGAAAAGGACCAAATATATGATGTGATAGAACAAGATACTGACAAGACCAGGAAGCCCAACTGAAAAATGAGGCAAGAGACACCGCAAAAAGGCCGACTCAGGTTAACTTCCCTTGAACAAAATCACGACTCATGTTTGACTATGGCAGCAAATGATAACTTTGTATAAGTTTGTCATGTAGGAGGCATAAACAAACCCTCCATATTATTGGAAGAGATAACCAACCTAGGGAGTACTGACTCATGAAACAAGGTTATGGCTTCTCCTAAGTCAAAAACTAAAACCATCCCAAATGGAGAAAAGACTTAGATTTTTTGTTCTTTGTTCAAGGGCGAAAAAACTAACACTGTAGTTGCCATCAAATATGGAAGAAATATCTTGTTCCCGCTCTTTTTTTCAAAATATTTATTTTTTTGTCTTTTTCATATTCAAAGCCTAAAAAGAAATAAAATAATTATATAGTACAATGTATAGAACGAGTGTTGTGACACAGGTGCTATAGTTCCTGGGATAGGAACAATCCTATGCTCAATGCAAGGTGGAAAAAACTAGTAAGTGACACTCATAGGAATATTCCATCCATGGGTAAAGGTGTCAAGCTGCAGAAGCTAAGTGATTGCATGGTTAACTTGTATAGAAAGACATGGTCAAAAGAGGGCTTAAACACAAGTTCATATGAAGCCGGCTAAAGGCCAAGATAAAAAAGTAGTCAATATGCAATGCAGTAATACAACTCGACAACATAAGGGAGCCTCTAGGGTAATGGCCAGAAAAAATGATAGCGAAGAAGAAGAAGAATGAAGCTTCAACGCATAAGACATGGCAGGACTAAAGAGGACTCCCGAGCCTACAAGAATTGCAGCATGGGCGACAAATTCTAGCAAGGAACTAACTAGGAAGCCCATGTAAAGGAAGGTTCTACCACCAAGTCATGATTAAAAAATCGGCGAGTGAAATGGGTTATGTACTCATGACATGATGGGATCGACCTTATGGAAAGTGATCAAAATGGAGGCTAGTATGAAAAATGCAACGGAAAATGGATTCCCTAACCTATATGCCAGTTCGAAATCAGATACCTGCCATGACAGGTCAGCGGTTATGGATCTGAAGCAAAACTAGAAAAATCTCGGATTCAACAATATGTACCTGAAAAAAAATACCTTACAAGCCAAACAGTTATATAGCCTTAATCAAATTCAAAAAATGAGAATAATGAAAATTTTCAAAAATTTTCAAATTCTAGGCATAAATATACCATTTGACTCACATTTGGATCACTTTCACATTGCAGAAGTGGAGAAGGTGCTTTTGGAGAAAATTTTCCTTTTCTCAAAACCGGAGCAATCAGCCGTCAAATCGCACTAACTCTGTTAGGTAAGCTCTAAACTCATCCTTTCCATCAATTTCGTTCCTGTTTAAGGTTAAAAATTTGAAATTTGACCGTAGAAAAGAGATTTTTTTATGAAACCCTCTGCGCATAAGCGGGTTCGTGTGGATGAACCTGTGTATCATACGCGACTGTGTACAAACGAGGTCGCGTATGCGCAGAGCGAAAATTTTGAAATTTGAATCTAATCAATGACTTAATGATTTTTCTCAGGATTTCTATTAGTTGGAGAGAGCGTGAACATAGTGCAATTGACAATGAAGTGATGGAAGACCAAAATTCATTAGATATTCTCCAAAATATGAAAATCAATGTATGGCTGCTTCAAATGTTGGTTCATCATTGGGAACCGGAAGAAGACTGCTTCATTATTGATCAGATGCCAATACGCATAGAAGTGGAATATATATACTTCATCATTGGACTCTCTCGGAGAGGAGACCCAATAGACTTACACGGAAAGCCTGTTGGAGGGCATACCGTAGAGGATTATGTCCAAGTCTACTACGTAGAGGATGCACAAAAGGTATGAACTCAGATTCCTATCAGAGATTTGAAGGATTTATACATGAAGATCCTTCTCTTTACCATTGGCAGATTAGCAGGATCTGCTTCTCTGCATCAGGCTTCAAGGACACAAATGAGCATAGCAGTAGAATGCATGATTCATCTCTTTGATTGGTGCATAGCCTTACTGAAAAATATGAAGAGACAATTAACTTCAATCTAGAAAGCAAAGACCAAACATTTCGGGTATGGTACAATCTTGCTGACATTCTTCTTCGAGAGGGTCCCGGGGCTTCATCCCAAAGTCATCTCAACTATCAGCAGCCCGAGAGATCCAAGAATAGCCCAATGAGCAGATCTGATGAAGATATTAGGGGGAAGTGAAGTTCCCCAGACCACTTGGGATGATGAGTTCTTCCAATGGTGGGAGGAACAATTCATCACAGTGGAATATTATCCCTATGTTGGGATGGACTTTCATACTGATCCATATCTAGTCCTACCACCCGGTGTAGCATGGGGCACAATCGGTGAGATTTCATTTTTTATTTTTTGATTATGTGATTTTTATGATTTTTTCAAAATATGAAAATGAAAAAATGTTTTTGATTGGACTAAATGACTTATAAAATTATGATGATCATGATGTAGACATGGGACCAGTAAGGCCTGAGGGATACCCAAGGCACAAGCACCGCAGAGGTGAGGTTGATGCTGAAGACCCTGGCAGAACACTCCATGCTGTACATAGGAACTTGGAGAGCTTGACTCGCCAAGTGCCTATGGCTGCTATAGAGGACCTACTAGAGGCTATCCAGAGATGGCTGGTAGGAGTACCATGAGACTGGGTGCAATTATTCCACCGTGTAAGGACTGTCATTGTGTTCTATAGGAACACAAATGTTGGCCAAGGACCTTAGGAGTAGATTTATAGATATGATCAGAAGACTGCAATATTTTTTTATGATAGACATGATTGGGCATAAGGCCTAATTTTGTAGGACGTGATGGTCTAGATTTTGTATATTTTTGAACACTCTGACTATATATATATATATATATATATATACAGCAATTTATATGATGTGATGACTCAAATGTATGAAAATGTATGATGTATTTGATATACTGTTTAAAGTATTGAAGGATTAATATGCCAGTCAATTGCTTAATTAGCCAATAATTCTGCCATCCAATTTTCAACTCGAGGAATATGAATGAATGTTATAAATTGAAATGATCTTTGTAACAAACCTACCCTAAAAAACAATCGATGTAAAAATGGGTCTCAGACCCGATATGTGTTGTTCAACTGCGAAACCACCAGCTGTGAATCCAAGAAAACTACTAACGAAACAAAACCCAAGGATATTGCCTCCGAGAGTAGATTAATCACTACAATGTATTCTTCTACGTTGTTTGAAGCAGGACCAATGCAAACACCTCTTGACACTAACAACTGATTGAATGGATAATGGAGTACCCAAACCGTGGAAGCTAAGTTCTGGGTATGTCTACTAGCAACATCGGTGAAACCAAAGTGACTCATGTCATCCAATAACACCGGCCAAAGAAGATCAAATTCATCAAAATCACACCACAAAATAAAAAACCCAGATATGTATAAAAACAAAAATATATACAACAAAGAAATATGCTAGGCCAAATCCTAGGCATAATACTTTTTCAAATAGAGCCCATTTCTGGGCTCCGCCAACTCATTTTCGTCAAAATCAATCAAGGCATAAGCTCCTTTCTTCAGGACCTTTCTAACAATGAAGGGGCCATACCACATGGATTTAAACTTACTTGCCCCCAAGGCATCCCTCTCTTGGGCATAAACCAAGACAAGGTCACCTTCAAAGAAGACCCTAGGTTCGACTGCCTTATCGTACTGAACCTTTACCTGTTTCTTATGTACCTCATTCATCATAGTTGCATCTCGACGCTGCTCATCAAGATGTTCCAGATGAAGGAGGCATTCTTCAAGACTATAAGTGTCAGGAAGAAGTTTAACAGCTAACTTAAGAGAGGGAATTTCGCACTCAATAGGAAATATATATTCCAACCTATAAGCTTGTTGAAACGGAGTAAAACTAGTTGTAGTTTTGACTGACATCCGGTATGCCCAAAGTGCAGGATATAGCATAATATGCCAATTGGATCTGACCTTATCAATCGTTCGTTGAAGAATTATCTTCAAGGATTTTTTCACGGCTTCAACTTGCCCATTGGCTTGAGGATAATAAGGAGATGAATGCTCCTACCAGAAACCTAATTTTAGAGCCAATTCAACAATCATGTTGTTCTGAAAGTGACTGCCATGATTAGTGACAATATCTTTGGGAATACCAAAGCGAGAAATGACTTGATTGAAGAGAAAAAGAGTTGTTGTCTCACCTTCATTCCCAAAAGTACGCATAGCCTCAACCCACTTCGTGAAGTAGTCTGCAGCTACGATAATGTACTGATGACCTTTAGTCCAAGGCATGTTACAAGTAGTAAAATCAATACCCCACTTTGTAAAGGGTCTAACAGTAATGACAGGAAAGAGTAGAGTTGGATTAGCGTGCATCTTTCGAGTATAAACCTGACACGGATGACACATTTTGACCGATTCCATACAATATTTGAAAATAAAAGGCCAAAATTATCCTACACGTATGATTTTTTGGGTCATAGCAAGCCCAGATAAATGACCACCACAAGCTCCACTGCGGAAATCACTCAGCATAACCTCAGCTTCTTCGAGAGTTAAGCATCACCTAAGGATCGAATCGACCCCGCAACAATATAAAGTGTCACCAATAATCAAATAACTTTTTGCTAAGTGACGTAACTTTCGACGCTCATCTTTCGAAAAATTCGAGGGAAACTTCCCAGTCTAGAGATAAACTATGAGATCCCCATACCAAGGATCCTGTGAAGAAATGAGAAAAATATGTTCATCAGGAAGTGATTCATCATAAACAATCTCTTGTCCACAGGGCAACTCAGAAATCAATTCCGCAAAAACTAATGATTTATTGGACTTGGTAGACATAAACTCAAGATCAAATTCTTGCAAAATCACAATCCATCGATTGTATTTTCCCACAATCACTCGCCTACTGAGAACAAACTAAAATGGATTGACTGCTACCAAAACATAAGTTTTGCATAGAAGAATATAATGTATGAGTCGTTGAACAGCATGCACAGCTACTAAAGCGAGCTTCTCTATCGAAGAATACCAGAGTTCAGGTCCTACTAAGCCTCGACTAAGGTAGTATATAACATGCTCGGAAAGAGCATCGTCTTCCTGAACCAAAACCATAGCAATGGTAGATTATGCTGCCGCAAGATACAAGAGGAAATCCCTGCTATAATCAGGTGGAATCAATAAAGGAGCAGAGGTCAATGATTTTTTTAAAATAATTGAATGAGCGTTGAGCAAATTCATCCCAAAAAAATGGAACTCCTTTCTTTAATAATCTCATAAATCCTTTTGTAATCTTAGCATAATTTATGATGAATCTCTGTAGAAAATTAGCTTTTCCTTGCATACTTTGAAGTTGATGAATTGAATATGGGGAAGGAAACTGAAGTATGGCCTCAACCTTGAAGGGATCTACCCGAATCCCTTCTGTATACACTATGAATCCCAACAACCGACCGGATGTGACAGTGAAAACGCACTTGTTCGGGTTCAACCAGATTTTATAATGCCGACATCGTTCAAAAACTTAACGGAGGTGAGAAGGATGATCAATTCTCTTGTGAGAACGAGCAGCTAAATCATCCAAATATGCCTTGATAATATGCTTAATGTTGTGGAAGGCGTAAGACATAGCCCGTTGGAAAGTAGCTCCAACATTTTTTAGGCCAAAAGGAATTTTCTTGTAATAAAAGGTACCACAGGGAAAATTAAATGCAATATTATGCTGATCTTCAGAACGGATAGTAAGTTGATTATATCCAAAGAAACTGTCCATGAAGGAGAAAATCTCATTCCCCGCACACTCATCAATAATCTGATCTATAAATGGTGTGGGGTAGTTATCTTTAGGACATGCTTTATTTAGGTCTCTAAATTCGATGCAAACTTGAATTGTTCCTTGTTTCTTGTCCACGCGAACTGGATTTGAAACCCACTCAGTCAAAGGAACTGGGTAAATGAACCGTGCCTTTAGCAGCTTCTCCACCTCAACTTTGATAGTTGTGGCCTTCCTAGGGTTTACCGGATGAAGCTTTTGCCTGATAGGCTTAGCATTTTTGTATACCTTGATCTCATGCTAGACAATAAATGGGTCTATACCAGGCATTTCCTTATAAGACCAGGCAAACACATCTCTAAACTCTCGAACGAGATCGGTGTAAATTTGAATCTCTTCAGGGGAACATTCAACTCCAATGAAGACATTCTCTATGATGTTGGGATCTCTGGAGATGTTCACCGGGATAGTAGGAAAAATCACAGCCATGTTCCCTTAAGCAAAAACATGTGCTGGTGCTAAAGGGTTCAGAACTGGGTGAATAGGACCAGAATACTGAGGGCTAGGAAAAATTGATTCAACTTCGCGCAAGTCTGGGAGAATGTAAGACCGATGATGAAAATAATCCCACGGTCTCTCTACACCATTCATTGCCTCAAGGATGGCCTCTTCAGATGGAAGAGTGGTATCAAGGCAATCCTGAGCCGAAGATGAACTAAGAGTCCAAGCCGGAGCCACATCTCCATCCAATTCCTCTGGTGAAAGAGAAATTGTAATAGAATTTGCAGAGTCAACAATAGAGCTATAAGCAATCTCAGCTGCAGACATAGGAAATTCCATTCCACCCACTTGACCTTTTGCTAATGTGGAGGTAGGAGAAGGTAAGGTCTAGGGGTCCGAAAAATAATGAGTTCTGAAGAACTCTCTTCGAATAGGAGCCCTAAAGGATGAAATAGCATTGATATGAACCGAAGGAGGTTGAGGATCAAAGGTACCTATCAAGGAAGTGTACATTCCAACCCCCATATTCTCAACAGGTTGCTTAGTATCCTTCTCCAAAGGAATGGTTGAGTCAGAAGATGCATTCGCATCTACAGGAGAACAATCCAATTGGTCAACTGTGATTATTCTCCCTTTGTGAGGGAAACAAACAATACGAAATAATGAATATGCAATGGCATCCATCTCATAGATCCAATTTTGCTCCAACAGAAGGTTATAGTCTAAGCTTGCATCAACTATCTCAACTTCAATATTAACATTCTTGCCCCCAACACAGATGGGAAAAGCTGGAACAATACCATGCAGCCTATGAGAATGACCATCAAATGCAGTCAAAAGAGTGGTTGAAGGAACAGCTGCGAGAGATCCAATACCCTTCCAACATGCAAGAGACATTACACACGTGGAAGCACCCTCATCTACGACTGTTCAAAAGATATTAATTTTCCGGTAATTCTATCTAATATGGAAAGCCATATGATGAGGAAGTCTCTTTTTAAAATTCAACATATCAAATGTGATCATAAGAGAATTATTTGGATCAATAGCCCCAATAGCAGTGATAAAAGCACTCTGTTGAGCCAGACAAGGCTGGAGCACCTCTAACGCGGACATAGCACAAGGAATTTGAGCTAGATCTTCTACAATCAAGTAGGCCTGGGCAGCCTTGGCATTAGGACTGATTTTCGAACATTTTGAAGACCCTTTCGGCATCCGAGGTATAGGCTCAATAGTAGGCCTAGTAATATGAAGTGGCTCAGTACTATCAAGAGCACCCTTAGCTTTCAAAGACTCATCTTCGCCATAGTCACGAGATCTTGTAGCGATATTTGTGTGAGCACTCATCATGTATATGTTTGTTGTATTTTCCCCTTCCTGGCTACCCCAAGAGGAAGCCCCAATATTTTTATTCGTGCCAACAACTAATTGTTGCTCTTGGGGAAATTGGTTTGTTAGGACAGCGTAGGAACTAGAAGAACCCTGTTGAGCTAACAAGCACTGCGCATCTTGAATTTTAGGGAAAAGGTGCGTAAGATTATCTCTAGTGCATAATTTGCATGGAAATTTCACCTTCTTTTTATTATCCTTTTTACCCTCTCCAACATGATCGTTGGATTTTTTTGCATTCTTCTTCCCATCCTTGTCCTTTTTCTTGTTATTTTGTCCCTTCTTCTTCCCATCAGATTTTTGATTTCCTTTGGGATTGGAAGTTTGGACAACATTAATTTCCAAGGACTAAGAAAGAGTTGACATTGAAGGCACAGCCGGACTGGAAGAAGCAGATTGTATAGACAATTGCTGCAATTGACTTAGCAAGTTAGCCGCATCATTATCAATCAAACCGATAATCCCATCGCCATGAGGACCAGGTTTAGTTTTGGCTAAGTCTAATTTGGAGTGAGGAGCATCCGGGCAAAATTTTATTAAGGACTCTAGACTGAGAATAAATCAGTTCTAATTGTTGAGCCCTAAAAATAGCATGCTCTTCAGAAAATACCCCTGAAAGGGATACACCCTTAGAAATTTCTGGTTGTAAAGATTTCAAAAACCACTCAAGAAAGAATTCATTCGGAAATTGGACTTTAATGAGCCTCTTCCTTCTTCGCCATTCCTGAATATGATCAAAAATGTGAGTTGCCTTGTCTTGCTGAAAATTGGCCAGGAGATTAGTCCTGGCATCATAACGGACAGGTAACTAAAAGTGATTTAAAAACATGGTAGCCAATTCTCCAAAACTATAAAAACTACCCCAATTAACTCAATATACCATTTGGCAACATTTCCAGTTAAGGTTCTTTGAAATAATCTCAACCTAATCGAGTCATCGATCAGGGAGTTCGAGGAACACCATAAATGGAAAGTGGTGATATGATCTGACGGATTCTCACCAGTTTTCCCTTCAAACTTTGGAATGTCTGAGGGGAGCTTGGTGGGGACCGGAGGCGAACTCGGACTATACCGAATAGTATCGTTAGTCATTTCGACAGATCTGGCAAGTTTAATGTTGCCAGAAATGGTAAGCGAGGAGGAGCCTGGGAATTCCATCCCCCATAGAAAGGATTTCCCACATTATGAAAAGAATAACTTGGATTTGTTGAGGTACTAGGTCTCTATATATTGTTCGTAGATAATGCTGGGCCATAAGAAAACCATTTTGACCCAACATTCAGAGAAGGAACCCCCCCAACATAGAGTTACTATACACAGGACCATTCCTTCCAACCGAGGAAGTGAATGAGGAGGAAACCCCTTGGTAAGGGTTCCTAGAATTTGCAAACGGACAAAAAGCCTGAGAAGTACTCGATGAAGGGAAAGGAAAATTCCCTTACTGACCAGCAAAACACTGACTCCCCGCTCCTAACGCTGTAAAAACAGGGTTCCATCCTGTAAAGACATTAGAACTTTGACCTCTTGAAAAAGGATTGAAACCTTGAGTGTGAAAGGTAAAAGGTAAAGATTATAAGGAAGGGTTTGAATGAGGGTTGTGTCCACTTCCAAAGTGGAACCCTTGAAATGAAGCTAACCCAGTAGCCATAGAAGGAATGGGTGTGGAGACAGCTGAAGCAGCAGAAAAGGAGAAATAAGGAATTCCACTAGTGGGCATTCCATAAGAAAAGGGACCAGATTGAGAAGCATGTGTTGATTTCCTTTGGGATTGGAAGTTTGGACAGCATTAATTTCCAAGGAATAAGAAGGAGTTGACACTGAAGGCACAAGCGGACTGGAAGAAGCAGATTGTATAGACAATTGCTGCAATTGACTTAGCAAGTTAGCCGCATCGTTATCAATCAAACCGATAATCCCATCGCCATGAGGACCAGGTTTAGTTTTAGCTAAGTCTAATTTGGAGTGAGGAGCATCCGGGCAAAATTTTATTAAGGACTCTAGACTGAGAATAAATCAGTTCTAATTTTTGAGCCCTAAAAATAGCCTGCTCTTCAGAAAATACCCCTGAAAGGGATACACCCTTAGAAATTTCTGGTTGTAAAGATTTCAAAAACCACTCAAGAAAGAATTCATTCAGAAATTGGACTTTAATGAGCCTCTTCCTTCTTCGCCATTCTTGAATATGATCAAAAATGTGAGTTGCCTTGTCTTGCTGAAAATTGGCCAGGAGATTAGTCCTGGCGTCATAACGGACATGTAACTAAAAGTGATTTAAAAACATGGTAGCCAATTCTCCAAAACTATAAAAACTACCCCAATTAACTCAATATACCATTTGGCAGCATTTCCAGTTAAGGTTCTTTGAAATAATCTCAACCTAATCGAGTCATCGATCAGGGAGTTCGAGGAACACCATAAATGGAAAGTGGTGATATGATCTGACGGATTCTCACCAGTTTTCCCTTCAAACTTTGGAATGTCTGAGGGGAGCTTGGTGGGGACCGGAGGCGAACTCGGACTATACCGAATAGTATCGTTAGTCATTTCGACAGATCTGACAAGTTTAATGTTGCCAGAAATGGTAAGCGAGGAGGAGCCTGGGAATTCCATCCCCCATAGAAAGGATTTCCCACATTATGAAAAGAATAACTTGGATTTGTTGAGGCACTAGGTCTCTATATATTGTTCGTAGATAATTTTGGGCCATAAAAAATCCCTTTTGACCCAACATTCAGAGAAGGAACCCCCCCAACATAGAGTTACTATACACAGGACCATTCCCTCCAACCGAGGTAGTGAATGAAGAGGAAACCCCTTGGTAAGGGTTCCTAGAATTTGCAAACGGAAAAAAAGCCTGAGAAGTACTCGATGAAGGGAAAGGAAAATTCTCTTGCTGACCAGCAAAACACTGACTCCCCGCTCCTAACGCTGTAAAAACAGGGTTCCATCCTGTAAAGACATTAAAACTTTGACCTCTTGAAAAAGGATTGAAACCTTGAGTGTGAGAGGTAAAAGGTAAAGATTATAAGGAAGGGTTTGAATGAGGGATGTGTCCACTTCCAAAGGGGAACCCTTGAAATGAAGCTAACCCAGTAGCCATAGAAGGAATGGGTGTGGAGACAGCTGAAGCAGCAGAAAAGGAGAAATAAGGAATTCCACTAGTGGGCATTCCATAAGAAAAGGGACCAGATTGAGAAGCATGTGTTTGGGTGTTTCCAAATCCAAACACAGTAGCACTATAAGTGATCATAGATATAGCAATAGTTCCCCCTCCTTCAACTGAAAGAGGAGTCTAAACACTTGCAGTGTTCACAGCCGAAACTGTGTTCCCAGTCGTGGCCATCAAAAGAAATGAATATGACGGATAAGGACTCTCCGGTCTCTGAGACTCGGGTCCGATGTACTGAAAAATTTAAGAATAAATAGCAGGAAGAGGAGATGGAAGAGACTCAGCAAGCTGAGGGACTTCCTCTATTTCTACTTCTTCTGCCGGAAATAAAACTCTAGAGATGAGTGGAGCACTCCTCTCTATACTGACACCGACACCAGAACCACCCAAAGAAACTTCAAGCCTCGACAGAGGATCTCTCTCCGCTGCGTTTGAAACCACCAGGTTAAAATCACCCTCCGAATTACTCCTATGCCTTCTTGAAGAAGACTCGGCACTCGCGGGAGACAACCCACGAAGCCTCCTCAATTGACGAGGTGATCGGTCAGCCACTTTAAGAGATTAAATTTAGACTCAAAAAATATATGAAGCTAAGCAATCTGGGAGCAAAGAACACACTCCAAAAAGTTTCTAAGATACAGCCAGGAAAGCAGCTCTCAAGTATTTCCACTCCGAGTGATTAGGACCAGACACCAAAATACAAGACAGCGAAATAATAGGACCTTCCAAAGGTAACAAAAACATTTATGTTGACCTCCTAACAACAGCCTTTGTCGGTGCAAGTCCCCAAGCTTCGCAGCGGCACCCTCCAGAGTACTGATGGAAGTGATACAACATTTGTCTCAGGTACCATGGGTATTCCCCCCCCCCCCCACGCAGTTACCTGTGTGGTCCCTAGGATAGGAAACTAAGGGCACCAACCAATATCGGCAGCTGAGAGAAATGGTCTTAGGTCAAGATTCAGCAAATAGGAGAGGGGCCCATCTATCTTCTCTTCCTACACTATCCCTTGCGCTTGACTCTCTAGAGGAGAGCTTTCCCAGTCCACTTAACAGTGTTGGATTTCGCTCGTTAATAAACTTTTTGTGTTTAACAATTTGAGCGGCCTTGGAGAGTTAACTCTCCACTCGCCTAATCCAAGGCCCTACAACCTAGCTAGTTGGAGTATGATTAATGACAATAATACAAAAACTTCTTGTTGCTTTTAATTATATCACTTGTTTTAAATTGGTTGTTACTTAAGTCAAAGATACATGAAAGTGAAACTGATGGTGTTTTATGACGCAGAAGAAATCAATGAAAACCTAGTTACATGTAAATGAAACAATTTCCTTTCGATGAAAAGTGATCACTACATGGCTTCTACGAAACTAATAATCAAAAACTTTGTTTTTTATTTTCAGACACTCACACTTCACACGATTCATAAAGTTATGAAAAAGACTAAAATGTTCAAATGTACTTAATGCAAACTACCAATGATATGCAAATCCTAAGATGCAAATTCTAAAGAAGAAAAAAATAAGTTCCTAGCAAGATAATGATTCGATCACTTTTTGACGGAAAACAAGGCTAGTTCAAAACAGAACTATGCATACGAACACCAAAAAATGCACTTGATACAAAAGAGTGAAGGCAAGAGGAGACTTCCTTCAAAATCAAGTCAAGAACCAAAGACTAGAAATCAATCAAAAAGCTTCAAAAGATGTAATGAAACCATAAAACAAACTGAAAGCAAAAGCTACGGAAAACACAAAACGTTTTTGGGCTTTTTACTTATAATGGAAGAAAAGAGATTTCAAGAAGCCAAAACAAAAACTACCGAAGAACCTGAATCAAGCCAAATGAGTCTCAACAAAGGCTTCAAAAGTGCTCAAGCCAACTGTGCTACTTTCGTAGCAAGACTTAAACGAGCAAAAATAAGCAAGAAACTCAATCAATTGATTCAGTACAGTAGCACAATCTTGCAATGAACAAATACTCAAAAAACCAAAAAGAGATTCTTCAATATTCGCAACAAGACAAGTCCAAGAAATCAAGAAAACCAAGATAAACCAAGGAAGCAAAAACCATAAGTGAAGAAATGCATGGGGCCAAGAAGAGAAAACAAGTAGAGGCTCACTGTTCTGATAGGTCAAAACAGCCAAGAACTTCAGGAAAATCTCTCAGTGCTTCAGCCGCAATTGCAAACACACAAAACAAGGAAATTCACCAAATGGCTAGGTTTTCACAAAAACAAGAGAGAAATGGATATGAAACCACCCTAGACATAGTCCAGAGACCTTAAAGATACCACAGGAAGGGTTCAACACAGACAGAAAAGACTACAGAGGCTAAAAACTAAAATTTTCAAAATTTTCCAACCATACGCGATTTTATAGTGTGCAACTAACGTGTATATGCGGCAGTAACCAAGGAAACTCATGTATACGCGGGTCCCTTTGGAAAAAAAAAGAGGTATACGCGACTGTGCAAAGAAAAAGTTGTGTATGAAAATAAAGATAAGGAAAAAATAAAAATTCAAGCCTGATCAAGGGACCAGGTTTCTGTCTGATTGATAAAAGACTTGCTAGATTGTAAAAAGTGATAAAACCTGTCTGGAACCTACAAGATGGATAAAACAACCCAAATGGGAAATCACAAGAATGTGATCCCCAGTGGAGTCGCCATTTCTGTTTTGGGAAATGTTACCCTAAATGTCTTGGGTTGATGAACCTTCACATATAAGGGCATGTCATTACAATAAGGACTCACTTAACCAACTTCTATGCAAATAACTAGAATCTAAAGGTTGCATACCTTACTCATATATCCCTCGGTCTAAGTAGATCCCACGGGGTGCAAACCCCCTACAACACTTTGCGCTCCTTAATCTATAAATCAGCAAAGAATGAACACAAAATCCTAGTTTTACAGCATATATATGTTCTAGATGTTAGTGGAAATCATGCATAACATCATAAAAACAATATTAAATGTTCAATTGATGATCATTACACATGTATAAAATATCATTGACACGTAAACATCAGGAACAAGATGGCTCTTCTATTAGTAATGACATGTACAGTAAATAAACGTGGAGCGATCACCTGAAATCTGCCACGGACTTCGAGCATATCGTCCTTTGGATCCGTCAAGCCCTAGCCTCTCAATATTTCTTCCAAGGATAATGCACATTGGGTGTCACATAGGGTGGTGAGCATCTCAAGGAAACAAGGGTTTCCTGCAAATATCTAGGAAGTGCAGGAGGCACGGGAATATATCAGACTTGGATAAGCCTCCAACAGCGTATAATATCTATATTTCTCTCTCTCTTCCCCCCTTAGGCCATTCCCTTGAGGGGCTTTTATACTCCCTCAAACTAGTGTTTACAGTTGGGAACAGTTAGGCCACAGGCTAGGGTGGTTAAGTTACTGGAACAACCGTAAACCCCGCCTCTAAAATAGGGAAAATATATATTTTTTAATGATTAAAATGGCATATGCGGTTCCTATGTATGGACTCGCATATATACGTGGAAAATTCTGGGAAAAGTCGCGTATGAGGTTTAAGATACTGTTTTTTGAGGGATATGTCCAAGTCTGAAGAGAAGGGTTGCCCAAGGCCAATGTATAAATCATCAAGTATAAGCTAGTGATAAATGATGCTATAACAACATATCTTCCCAGGAGATCTCCTAGTCACATCTTCTTGGCCCCCAGATGATAACTACATCTTGACATGGTTGCATTTCATGTTCTCTTCCTATTTTCACATTCTTCATTCCCATGATCTTACAATTTTTTCAATTTCTTGTTTATGTACAACCACCTCATATTCTATGAGGACATATTATGTTGAGTTCATCTGTTAGTGCACCGAGAGATCCTCCTTCATAGATCATACTTATAAATATGTAACTCTATTACCTGCAACCATATGACATGACTTCATAGAATCCAATATCAGCATATATGTCTGCATACCTCATACCCATTTCCTTGAGTCATCCGGTAGCAATTTCTCTAGAATGAAGTGCTTCATTCCTTTGGCCTGCTCCATCAATATGTCATCACATCCAGATTTTTGCTTCCATGATGACCCTTGATCTTGATGACTGCTTTACTTCAGTAATCTTATCAGAGAGGCTTTCCAGAAGTTGTTTCACCAAGAGCTCCTTCCATGCTTCTATCTTGGTGCTTATTAATGTACATTGCTTCCTAACATACTATTTTACAATCAACGAAAATCACTTAAAGGAGAAGAAGATCCTAATCGTAGTTGAGATCTCTCGCTTCTTCCTTCTTAGATTTATTTTCATTAGGTTCTTCTCTTATATGGGCTTTTTCTTTTTTCCTCTTGTCCTTTCTCAATCTAGGACAATCTCGTTTATAATGCCCAAGATCATTACCCCCAAAGCATCGTGCTTTGTCCACATTTCTCTTTTTATTTTGAGGACCAAATTTACCAAATCTTCCTTTCTTCCCGGACATGGTGGCAAAGACTTGATTTTATTCTCTTGATCCTTCGTTCAATCTTGATTCTTATATCTTACCTAGACTTTGGAATGGCATGGCTTCTTCTCTCCATCTATGCTAGAAGAGTAATCTATCCATTCTTTCAGTAAGACATTTTGTACCATAGTGAGTATTTCTCTATTAGACATTACTTCTACCAAATTTAGTAGTTGTTCTCGTATTGCGAAAATCTCCATTAGATATGGAATTATTCCTTCTTTTGACATTCTCAATTTGTATAGTTTTTGTCTTAGGGATATTATTTCCTTTGTAGAACCTTTCGAGAAGAGTTCCACCAACTTATCATATATTTCTTTTGAGGATTCTAGCTTTAATACATAGGGAATGAGAGAGTCTTTTATGGATTCTATAAGAATCCTTCGGGATTTTATGTCTCCCTGTATGTATTTGATATATGCTAGAATGTCTTCTTTCGGAGTTTGAAATGTAGATCCTTCTATGAAGCCCATAACTTCATTTTCAATTAGCTTCAGATTTGTCATTTTCTTCCATGCATTGAAGTTTTATAACCCAACCAATTTGTTGCTTTCTAAACAATAAGTCATTTGGACATATTCAAATGAAGTCATAGATACTTACTTGAGAGAGTGACTTTCTCCTTCAGCATCTTTCTTGAAGATAACAAAGAGGTTAGGAACTTCTTCCAAGATAGAATTCTTCAATCTAGGTGATCTTGGATCCTTGATGGTAAAGGATGTTTGAAGTAGCTAGATAGTCTTCTTTGCAAACTGATTTAACTTTCCAACCCAAAATTTGATCTACGCTTCCTTGAGTGTCTTTGTTGACAATCAGCCCTTGTGTTCAGCACCTTAGCTCTGATACCATGTTGAGAATTTGGAGGGCTGGAGGTTAATACAAATTATCTTCTTGATAATTACTTGTGACCTTACTTTTGATACTTATGTCTTCTTCTTTTTTTAGTTTAGTTAATATTTCATCAAGTCAATTATCGAAATGCACAAGACACAAAATTTAGGCTCCTAGAGCTAGGGAAAAACCTCTCCCTCTTGGAGAGGAAAACCCGTAAATAATTCTTCTTATAGATCTTAAAATGACAATTACCATGACCCAGGCTTAGACCCTTGACCTAGATATGCTTCCAAGACCTTGATTCTGCTTCTACAACCTTGAATCTTCTCTTCGCTAAATGGCTTAGTTCTGCATCAGCACTGGAGACCTTAATCTTCGCTTGCATATGCTTGAATTACTCGAACTGTAGGAAGGTAAAACAAATATTTACCTTCCTCACTATTTTTGTCTCTTCTCCTTATGATGATTGTCTCAATTTCCACAAATTCCTTCTTCAGATCAACAGCCCTTAACAATATTTAATTCACTTATCCACATTCTAACCTGTACCCTTGATATTTGCAATCCCCTTCTTGTATCATTGTTTCAAATCCGCATAATATGTTGTCTCTTATATGCACTTGTGTCCTTCCCTTATCTGCACTGTAATATTTTCCTTTATCCACATTATCTGTTGGTATACATCCGCACTTATCTCTTGTTGTAGGTTCACATATATCCGCACTACTTAACTCATATAGATTTGCAATGCTTCTAAAGTTTCTGTCCACAAATCTTCCTAAATTTAATTTGAGATCTGCAATGTTTCTGAAGTTTCAATCCGCAAATCTTCTTGAAGTTAATTCATAATTATTTCTGGGATTATTCCATATTCACTACAGTGTTATCTGCAATCTTTTTCTTGATATTTGTATCCGCAAATTTCTAAGATATACAAGCTTGTCTCCAACGTTTCACTGAGGGATGTAGTGAGCTTATTCCACAAGGTCCTGGAGCATATATCTAGACTTAACTCAAACCTATTGGACATCAAGAATAATTCCATCTACTTAATAAATTATTCTCATGAAACCCAGGAAGCAAATACAACAATAATATATATTATTTTGACTTCTTCTTTTTCATAATTACATAGTCAACATGAAGACTAACCTAGTTAAACTTTTCAACACTTCCAACTAGCAACTCCATTATATCACAAGCTTGATTTTTGTCTAAAGATGTCATTTCATCAACCATGGCCTCTTTCCAAAGTTTTCCATTATCTGAGTCTACTACCTCCCTGACAGTTTTTGGATCATCATTAGTAATAGATAAAGCAAAATTTGAACAGAAAATAGATGGACTAGACCTTTATGGTTGCCTTCTCTCTCGAACTTATCTTCTCAAAGCTCAAGTTTGTGGCTCTTCATCTTTTGAATCATGTTATGTTGTTGAGTCTTATTCTTCCTCCTTTGGCTCAAACTCTATCTTATCATGTTCCTTTAGTAGGACTTCATATTTAATAACATCTTTCACCTCTCTAAACACCACATCTTGGATGTAGAAATTACCCAAAGGGATTCAATCTAATATTGTAATGTACTAAAACAAAATATTGAATCACTTCTACAAATTTGCAGAAACCAAATTCAATCGCACAATCACATAAAAATTAAGAAAAAGAAATAATCAATTGCACAATCACATAACAAGTAAGAAAAAGAAATAATAAATCGCACAACACAAGATGTATCTAGGGAAAGAAACTGCTCAAAACCCCACTATATGTATATTTCATAAACTCAATACCATGAAACAATACAATGTTATTTCCCTTCTTAAGAAACCTCTACACTTTGTTGACTATCTCACTCTGATCCTGATCGAATTTGGCAGTGATCTAAGCAAGTTTGTTCCAATATTTAACCTCTTGCTTGCCTATACCTTGCCAGACTTGCTTACGCATTCTTGGGCTAATTGAGCCCCTATTAATTAGTTAAATCCCAAATAATGATTTCGCAATTCATCTAAGGCTTCCTAATGACCTCATTCATGACTTGTACAATTTTATAATTATACAACTGATATTTATATTCCCTTTAACCCCTGTCTCAAATGGGCCTTCCTTAGAACTGACATGCAACAACTATTTATAGTGAATTATCAGATGATTGATTGATCACTACTTGTGAATTAAATCAGATTTAATTTACTCGACCTATCACTAGCTCATCTCTCAATTAGAAATAGTTAAATTGATTTTAACTCAAATAATTGACTTTAACTAATTAAAACTCACAAATAACTTTAACTGGACCCCCTAAAATCATGGGATAACTTTACATGCCTCCTCTTTGACCCTCAACTCGAATTTGCTAAGATAACTAAGTCTTCCTAACTCGGTTCACTAATGCAATTTGTCATGAGATGAAATTATAATTTTTCTTCCAATTTAATTAAGAGAAAATTAAATCAGAATCCCACTATGGTGCCATTTTTTGGGTTCCATTCTTGGGTGCCATTTTCAATGTTTCTTGTTGTCAATTTCAACACTCCCTCTCAACAAGAAAGGAATTCAATCTATCTGGATCTAGTACCTTTGCAATGTTCTACATGCAACACTTCTCTAGTCTTGTTTTCTCCTACAACTCCTAAAACTGAATAGCCTCCAAAACTGAATCATTATGATGCATCTGTCATCAAAGTATCTGACTGCTATTAGTTACTACATTTTCTACCGAAAACTTTGCATTTTTTTTTACTTTGCATCTGTGCTCTCTGCACTGCTGCCAACTGTGACCTACGCTCCAGTATCTGACATCTATCACTATGATTGATGTCTTTCTGACATATTATTGCATCAACCTCTACTGATCCTTCCTGCTACTATGTACCGTGGGCTCACTATATCCAAGTATGATCCATAAGACAAGCCATCTCAATGGATCCTACCTAAATTTATTCACTTTGGATTATGTCTCTACATCGCCCCACCTCTCACCTGGAGGTATGGCTGCATGTGCTCCCTCTACCCATATAGCTCAAAATTCCCCCCTTATGTAGGTATCTTCTTGAATGGATGCCTCCACTCGGTATCCTCTCTACTTCTCCAATTATGGTAGCTCCAAAACCTTCTAAAACTGCTTTTGAGGCTGCAATTTGAGAGGTTATAATTTAGGCTCCCTCTCAACCACCAAGTCTCTAACCTCTACTTTGCTCCTCAAATATTTTCATGCATCTTCGACCTCAAGAGCATATAGGTTCTTAACTCACACCAATATTTTTCACCCATCCCGTGGCAATGTGTCTACGAAACACCTTTCTTTTTCTAAATATGACATCATAACCATGGTCTTCCAATACTGCTACAAAGACAAGATTCTTCTTTAGTCCTGGAATAAACAAAACATATTTGAATCTGAGAGGGGAGCTAGTCTCCCACTTAAAGGTAATTGTACCTATGTCGTTCGTGCTATACCTCCCGTCATCTCCAAACTCTATGTTTTGTTGGAGGTCCTTCTCCTCCAAGTCACTAAAGAGGTCTCTATTCTCCGCCATATGGAACGAGGCACCATTATCAAGATACCACATACATCCCATTACAGTTCTATCCATGCATGCAATGAGAGTAAAATCAAGCTTGAACTTTGAAGCTAGTGCTTCACTAGCTACTGCAACTGCAGGCTCCTTCTTGCTTGTCCTATGTGTACATTTCGTGGCATAATTCCCGTACTCGTGACAATGAAAACACTTGACCTTGGATAAGTCTCTCTTTCCCTCTTCTCCTTGGGACTTCTATCCCTTGGATTTCTTTCTTTTTCTGACTAATAAAAAATATTTTTCTTTGTCTGTATAAGAGGTTTTGTCTCTAGTGCTATACCTTATCTCTTCTTGTACCAAAGTAGGCCATAATCACTCCCAGTCTGGTAACTTCTCCCTTCCATTCACAGAGTCCTAGTAGCTATTCCAACTCTTGGGAAGGCCTAGAAGTGCTAGGCTCACCAAATCACCATCGACTACTATCACACCAACACTTTCAACATCATCTCAACTTGAGTGAACTTCGTTAAGTATTTTTTTATCGTGTCGCTCTCCTCCAACTTGATCTTTGTCAGCTTGTATTTTTGCGCCAAATTTTTGTGGTCATTGTTATTTTGAAACAGATATGTTAAGGCCTTCCACACAGCATATGGAGTCACATTTCCATGGAGATTCGATAAAATATGATCTCGAACTCTTTCTAAGAAGATCCTTCTCACCTTTTCTATATTCTTCTTCCATGCACCAAGATATTGAGCATATGTTATTGTGGGCTTGGGAATATCAGTACCTATGAATTCCTTTAACCAATTTTCCTCCAACACTGCATCCATATTTTCCTTCCATGCTATGTAATTTTAATTTCCCTCAAGAGCATATTTTAGTCTCAAGCCATTGGAATTCATCTTGATCTGTTGCTAGGTCCTGAAGAATAAATCTACAAATTCGATGTGTATCTTCTAAAAAAACTCTGGTTCTTAACTTCTATTGTGATTCTTGGTGCTCTAATACCATGTAGAAATTACCCAAAGGGATTCAATCTGATCTTTTAATGTAGTAAAACAAAATACTGAATCACTTCTACAAATTTTTGGAAACCAAATTCAATCCACAATCACATAACAAGGAAGAGAGAGAAATAATCAATCGTATAACACAAGATGTATCTGGGGAAAGCAACTGCTCAAAACCCCGCTATTTTTATATTGCATAAAGTTAATACCATGAAACAATACAATGTCATTTCCTTTCCTAAGAAACCTTACACTCTACTGGTTGTCTCACTCTGATCCTGCTCGAATCTGGCACTGATATAAGAAATTTTGGTCCAATGTTTAATTTATTTCTTGCCTCTTCCTCACCAGCCTTGCCTACGCATTCCTGGGCTAATATAACCCCTATTGATTAGGAAAATCCCAAATAATGATTTCTCAATTCATCTAAGGCTTCCCAATGACTTCATGCATGACCTGTACAATTTTCTAATTATACAACTGATAGTTATCTTCCCTTTAACCCATGTCTCAACTGGGCCTTCCTTAGAACTGACATGCAACAACTATTTATAGTGAATTATCAGTTAACTGGTTGATCACTACTTGTGAACTAAATCATATTTAATTTACTGGACCTATCAGTAGCTCATCTCTCAGTTAGAACTAATTAAACTGATTTTAACTCAAATAATTGAGTTAACTAATTAAAACTCACAAATAATTGTATCTGGACCCCCTAAAATCATGGGAGAACCCTACATGCCTCCTCTCTGACCATAAACTCAAATTTCATAAGATAACTAAGTCTTCCTGACTGTGTTAACTAATACAAGTTGTCATGACTTGAAATTACAATTTTTCTTCCAATTTAATTAAGGGAAAATTAAATCAGAAGCCCCCTATTGTGTCATTTTTGGATGCCATTTTCAATGTTTCTTGTTGCCAATTTACACATCAGATGTACACAACGTTCCTTGTTTTTGGGTTCCAAATCTTATAACCTTTTAAACCATCCATATACCTAATACATATGCACCTTTCAAATTTACTATCCAACTTGGTTATTTTCTCCTTTAGTGTACATATTCATCACAACAAAATACCCTTAGACATGAAAGAGAGGGTTTCTTACCATTCCATACCTCATGTGGATGCTTATCCACCAATGTTGATGAAGGTGATCTGTTAACCAGGTAACATGAAATCTCCACTGCCTCTACCTGGAATTCATTTCCTAACCTGGCACCACTGATCATGCTTCTTGCCTTTTCCATAAACGTCTTGTTCATTCTTTTTGCAACTCCATTTTCTTGAGGTGTGTATGGAGTAGTATTTTTCCGTGCTATACACCACTTCTTACAGAACTATTCAAATTATTTCTTGCAAAACTCTCCACCATTATTTGTCCTAAATGCCTTTTTGTTCTTCTCTATTTGACTTTCCACGAGAGCCTTAAATTCTTTAAACCTGCCAAAGACTTCATATTTTTTCATGAGGAAATATATCCATGTATTCCTTGAGAATTCATATATAAATGATACATAGTACACATACTTACCCAGTGATGGAACTGATACAAGTCCAAACACATCATTGTGCACAAGCTCTAATATCTCGTTTTCCATCTTAGCGCCAGAGGGGAAACTCGCCCAATTCTGCTTCCCATATACACAATGTTTACAAAAGTCAAAATCCCAAGAGAAATTAGACATAACTTTGTTGGTCAAATTTGTCATTGATGTAAATATGGCATTGTCGAAGATGGAAAATATTCTTTTCATAACCCTTTCGTGATGTTTCCCTAACTACTTGACAAAACGCTAAGTACATTTATGCCCTAAGCTCTACAAGATTCTCAAGTTTCCCTAGTCCTTGTTTCTTATTTAAGAAGCCTTAACCCTAATCATATGCCTTAATGATACCCTAAATGTATATTAAACTCTATGCTACATACATAAAAAATACTAATGATGCATCATGAACAATGAATCCCTAAAGCTATGAATAATACCTCCACATACATGAATAAAACCATATCCTTTGTTGATACAAATCCTAATAAGCCCTAGCCTTGTTGAATGACACCTTAAAGAAGAAGCCTTTACCTTTAATGCCAAAGACATAAAATATTATAGGCACCTTTACCTTGAATTCCAAAGACATAAGTATTATAGGCTACCATGATGATTGTTTCACAAAATTAATTTTATTGATAGGAAAATAACCTCAATGAAGGTTTAAATTTACACCAGCTTATAGAGGATATTTTTCCCTTTATAACGAGTTATCACTCACCTTCTAACTCCTCATAGGCTGTGAGAAAATGAATTTTCAAGTTTTAATATAATATTTTTTAAGGCTAGCCAACCTAAGCCGACTTGTAGGCTTGTGTCCCTTGGCCAATAAACGTGTCTTTTTTTCTATGATCAAGACTAGTATAAATATGAGTTCAGACTCCTCATTCTAAGGATAATTTTCGATGAAGAATATAGTCAAGAAGATAGAGTCACTAAGGAGGCCGAGGAGGAAGTGGTTAAGGGTTGAATCTGGTTGGTCATATTAAAAATGCAGACTTAAAGTTGTATAGAATTCGGATTATTGAACTATTATAAAGGAACCTTGGACCTCTGTTGCAGCCTAGTATTAAGGATCGGATCACTAAAACCAATCCTCAGACCAATGAGATAAGGGCTCAGACCTATGGAGTAGCCTCTAAACAGTGTCTCGGATTGCATATTTATCGGAGTGCATACCTCAGACTTACTACTGTGGTGATAAATATGTGGTAATACACTTGTGGTATATTTTGACTACTCACTAATGAAAAAACCTTTTCCATTACAGTGGAAATTTCTCAAGATCGGAGCTACAACAACCTAACTCGGATTGTGTGGATAGTCTCCATACTTGTGGACAGTCACTCACATATATACTTGTGGACCAACCTGATAAAATTTGTGGATAGAACGTAAGGCATTTTTTTTGTGACTACTCTAAAAATTCAAGTCCTAGGAAATAATTTTGGAAAACCTGTGTGATATCTCTTGAGGTTTCAAAATTGAGGACCAAGTTACCTTGTTTTCTTTGGAAAGTGGGTTGTAAGGATTGTCAAGAGGCCCAAGCAAGAGGGATAGTGCATATTTGTTGAAATACACCAAGATATATTTAAGGAACAAGCCATTGAAAAATATGATAGCTAGCTAGTGAAAGTTTGGATCTACTCTTGAAGACTATGTTGGAGCTAAATATGGAAGAACCTTTTTGTTAAAGATAAATCCTTTGAATACTATTCTAGAATAAATCTAAAAGTATCTTTTATCATTGTACAAATCCTGAAGAAGTTTATACATTATCTAGGATTGTTTGGAGAGTCATCAAAAATCACTATTGAAGACACCTTGTAAAAAAAGACCTTGAAGTATCCCATTGAAGTATTTAAAGAACTTGGAAAGCATGTTGATGACATCCTGAGTGATTATTGAAGACATCTTGTTGAGAATATTTAGCTGATCTTGGAGACATTTTTTGAGGAAATGATGTATCGTTGAAAATCCATCATGAGGTAACCTTGGAGAAAGTGTTTGGGTAACATGAAGAGCAGTGGTGACACCTTCATGAGAAGACCAAGTTTTCATTGATGAGATAGGTGCCTTGGATATCGTTTGAGAGTAGTGTTGAAGGTGAAGATATTGTCAGGGCTCATTGAAAAAGATATTAGGAGTTGTGAAATATATCAAACCTATCTTGACGAATTGAAGTTGAGGGTTGGAGCCCTAGAAGTTGGAGCCTCATAGAGACCAGGTTGGAGCCTCGTGAAGTCCAAGTCGGTGCTTGGAAAAGTACAGGTTGGAGCTTGGTGGATTGAAGATTGGTGTCTTCATCTAGGGTTGCAACCCTACACTTTATTGTACTTGATTTATTGTAAATAATAGGATTGAAGTCGTCGTTATTCCTGATTGATACAAGTATTTATTCTTATTATTCATTTTTTTTCTAATTATAAGTGATCTAACTGGTAAAAATAGCAGTTGAAAAGAAATATTGATTCATCCCCTCTCGGTATTTCTAACAACTGGTGTTAGAGTTAGTGCCTTCACTCATAAGCCTAACAACTTGAAGGTAGATCCTTAGAACACAAATGGAAAAGCCAAGGATTAAATCCTCCAATCCTTCTAAAGATATATCTTCTTCAACCATGAAAGTAGAACATAATTAAAATGGGAAAGCTCCATTGTTCAATGGAAACTTTGATATATGGAAGGCAAGAATGAATAATTTTTTAATGGCTCATGGTTTTGAACACTCAGTGATTACTGAAAGCACAATAGAAGAAGAATCTAAGGAATATAATTCAAGAGCGATGAAGGAAATATTGAGTGGGCTACAAGATCCTATAAAGTCCAAAGTGGAAAAATGTTCATCGAAAAAAGATATGTGGGACAAACTTCAAGATATTCACTCAAAAGGAGAATTGACCATGACCTTTAATAAAGAAGGTAATGGAAAGAAAGAAGGAAATCTAGAACCCATAAAGGAAGCTGAAAACAATGATGAAGACATCAAGACCAAGGAGGACCTAGAAGATGAAAATGAAGAATATCTCAAGGAAAAACTTGTAGTTTCCCTAGAAGATATAAGCATATTGAAACAGGACAATAAGGAGCTCAAGAATCAATCACAAGATGGTTACCATGACCTTGATAAGATAATGAAGTAAGTTTACCTATTCAAGCTTCAATTGCAAGAAAGAGATGAGGACCTCACCAAGCTAAAGGAGGAATTGCATCAAAATAAGAAAAGGCTTCATGAATAATTCATATACATGAAAAATCAATTGGATAAAGCAAAGAAAATGAAAGACACTTTATCAAGCCATCTTGAACAAAGACACAAGGACTTGAACAAAATTGAAGCGAAAATTGCTCAATACAAGGAAGAGGTCTCCTCCATTAAATCTCAAGTAGAATAAGCAAAGAAATAAGCACAAGGAGTTGAAAAGGTGATGGAATTTTTTACCCTCCTTGAAGTACAAGTCAATGAAGCAGAAAATGAAAGAAATTCCATGAGATTCTAAATAGAAGAAAAGGATGAGATGATCTTCAAATTAAAATCATATGTCACCTCACTTAATGCCCAATCATGTGAATCAATGAGAATGAAGGATGAAATGGAGAATCATATAGAAAATAAGGATGAAGAATGCAAGATGATGAAAGAAGAAATTGATCTCCTAAATAAAAAATTTGATCATCTTTACAAGAGTCTCAAGAGCTCTCAAACCCTAGATGACATCCTAATTCATCAAAGGTCTCCTCTTGATAAATCGGGTCTTGGTTATGCAGGTGAAACCTCAAATAGTAATGATGAAAACCATAATACTTAAAACAAAAAGGATGTGAAAAAACTTGGAAGAAATATTGATGCCCCCTGTTCCAGAAAAATAAAGAAGAGTCAAGATGACATTGTAAGAAAACCTACTCCAAGAATATTTTCATATGGTGTCAAGAATGCAAGAAGCAATAAATTTTACCAAAGGAATTTAAGCCAAAATTATCTTAGAAGTATATCAATTCAATACTCTAAATAAGGTATCAAAGATGCAAGAGGTAATGAATATCATCAAAGAGTCCAAATGAAAAAATAATTCAGAAATACATAAAGAGAATATCCATCTCCTAAGTACCAAAGTATCTTTTTTGGTTATTTTTATTCTTGTACAAATTTTTGGCACAAGGCAAAGGATTGTAGGGCATACCACAAGGACAAATATAATGGTCCCCGCCAACTCCCTAGAAGAAACTTTTCAAGAATAAGCCATGACTCCTCACTCATGAACAATATGGAATGCTTCAAATGTCATAACATTGGATATATGGTTCGTAATTGTAACTTGACTTGGGTCCCTAAACAATCTAAAACCATGACTACGAATCCAGAAAAGAAAGTTACACAAGTATGGAGAAGGAAGAAAATTGGATCTAAAAGTCCCTTGAAAACTCAATCCAACAACACATGTTGTTGATTTAATGAAGACATATTTGGCAAATATGATATTCCAAGTTTTGATGATGAGACGTTGCCAAAAATACCATGCATACAGTTAGGGGGAGCTTATGATTCTTCTTGCAGAAGCTATCTGTGAAGAGCCCTATGAAATCCTTGATGAGTCACACATGGATAATCTTGATACATCATCTCTCGGGAGTAACTCCATTTAAGAAAATCATGAAACTGTGAAGATTTCATCCACCTGATCACAAGGCAACAATATTTCTTGTCTAAAGAAAAAAGAAGAGCTAGAGTAGTTTATGCAGGTAGAGGGATTCAGTTGATCATCTACCTCATCCATTTCCATGAAGGATTGCAAAGGCTTAGGGAGAGCAAGTTGAATAAAGCAAGAACACCGTGACAAGGGGAGAAACATATCTATGAAGAACTATCACTGATGAAGAAAATATGATGAATCGAAGCACCTTGTTATGGGTAGTACTTGGGCACCCCATTTTCCATTGATGTCAAAGGGGGAGAAATTGTTGAAATGGAAAGAATATTTCCATTTTCCATTGATGTCAAAGCAGGAGAAATTGTTGAAAGGGAAAGAATATTTCCATCAATGACAAAGGGGGAAACTATTGGTCAGAGTTGTCATTTATGTCAATATGGCATAGTTGGAGATGGAAAATATTCTTGGGATAACCTATTCGTGATGTTGCCCTAAGTATGTGACAAAACCCTAAGTACATTTATGCCCTAAACTCTATAATATTCTCATGTTGCCATAGTGCTTGTTTCTTATTTAGGAAGCTTTAACCCTAAGCCTATGTATGAATGTATATATAAAACTCTATGCTACATACATGAAAAATACTAATGATACATCATGAACAATGAAGCTCTAAGCCTATGAAGAAGACCTTCACATACATGAATTAAACCCTATCCCTTGTTGATACAAATACTAAGAAGCCCTATCCTTTTTTGATACAAATCCTAGTAAGCCCTAGCCTTGTTTAACAATGCCTTAAAGAAGAAACCTTTACCTTAAACTCCAAAGATATAAAATATTATAGGCACCTTTACCTTGAATGCCAAAGACATAAAATATTATAGGTTGCCATAATGATGGTTTCACAAAATTATTTTTACTGATAGGAAAATTACCTCATTGAAGGTTCAAGCTAACACCAGTTTATAGAGGATATGTTTCCCTTTCTAACGAGCTATCACTCGCCTTCTAACTCCTGATAAGCTGTGAGAAAATGAATTTTCAAGTTTGAATATAATATTTTTTATGGCTAGCTGACCTAAGCCAACTTGTAGGCTCATGTCCCTTAGCCAATAGACGTGTCTTTTGTCTATGATCAAGGCTAGTATAAATAGGAGTTTAGACTCCTCATTCTAAGGATAATTTTCAGTGAAGAATATATTCAAGAATACAAAGTCACCAAGGAGGCCAACGAGGAAGTGGTTAAGGATTGAATCTGGTTGGACATCTTAAAAACACAAACTTGAAGTTGCACATAACTTGGATTATAGAACTATTATAAAGGAACCTCGGACGTGTATTGCGACCTAGTATTAAGGCTCAGATCACTGAAATCAAGCCTCAGACAAGTGAGATAAGGGCTCAGACCAGTGGATTAGCCTCAGAAAAGTGTCTCAAATTGTAGATTTATTGGAGTGCAGACCTTAGACTTACTACTATGGTGATAAATATGTGGTAATACACTTGTGGTAGCTTGTGACTGATAATTGATGAACATACCTTTTCCGTTACAGTGGACAATTCTCAAGCTCGAAACTAAAACAACCTAGCTCGAATTTTGTGGAAAATCACTTACATATAGACCTGTGGACCAACCTTAGAAAAATTGCAAATAAAATGTGAGACATTTTTTTTTGGTGACTACTCTGAAAATTGAATTCTTGGGCAATACTTTTGGAAAACCTATGTGATATCTCCCAAGGTTTAAAAATTGAGGACCAAGTTACTATTTTTGATTTAGATAGTGGGCTTTAAGGATTTTCAAGAGGCCCAAGCAAGAGGGATAACACATATTTGTTGAAAGAAACCAAGATGTTTTTAAGTAACAAGCCATTGAAAAGACTATAGCTAGATGGTGAAAGTTTGGAGCTACTCTTGAAGAATATGTCGGAGCCAAATATGGAAGAGCCTTTATGTTGAAGAGAAATCCTTTGAAGACTATTCTGGAATTGATCCTAAAGTATCTTTGATCATTGTACAATTCTTGAAGAAGTTTATACATTTTAAAGGATTGTTTGGAGAGTCATCTAGAATCACAATTAAAGACACCTTGTAAAATAATACCTTGAAGAAGCTTATAATTGAAGTATTTTAAGAACTTGGATAGCCTATTGATGACATCTTGAGGGATTATTGAAGACATCTTATTGAGAAGCTTTAGCTAATCTTGGAGACATTTTTGGAGGCAATGATGTATTTTTGAAAATCCATGATAAGGTAACCTTGGAGAAAGTGTTTGGGTAACATGAAGAGTAGTGGTGACACCTTCATGAGAAGACCAAGTTTTCATTAATGATATAAGTGCCTTGGATATCATTTGAGGGCAGTGTTGAAGGTGAAGATATTGTTAAGGCTCGTTGCAGAAGATATTGGGATTCGTGAAGAATCATCAAACCTATCTTGATGAATTGAAGCTAAGGGTTGGATCCCTAGAGGTTGGAGCCTCATAGAGACAAGGTTGGAGCCTTGGAAGATAAGGTTGGAGACCTAGAGGTTGGAGCTTCGTGAATTCCAAGTTGGTGCTTGGAAAAGTACAGGTTGGAGCCTAGTGGAATGAAGATTAATGTCTTCATCTAGGGTTGGAGCCCTACACTATATTGCACTTGATTTATTGTAAAGAAGAGGATTGAAGTCCTTGTTATTCCTGATTAATAAAAGTATTTATTCTTATCATTCATTTTGTGTTCTAATTATAAGTGATCTAACTGGTAAAAATAAAAATTGAAAATAAATATTGATTCAACCCCCCTCTCAATATTTCCAATAGTATTTGAAGGCCATTCTCTCCAATATGTCCAAGCCTTTGATGCCATAGGATGGTATTTTCTCTAGAGACCACAAGGTTTTCAGCTACACTTTCAGGAACCACATAATTGTTTCACCCATCAATAATAGTGCTACCTATAACTTGGTACATATTTCTAATCCGAACTCCCTACATCAATACCAGTGCTCCCCAAACCATATTACATGTATCTTTCTTGAACAATGTTTTTACACCTACATCATCCATCTTTCTTACAGAAAATAGATTTTTGGCCAATGCAGGAATATGCAGAACACCGGTAAGTGTTCTAATCCTTCCACCTTGCAACTTCAGCTTGACTTTTCCTTGTCCAACGATTTCAACCTTCCTAACATCATCTCCTTCGATAGCAAGGATGATACTATTTCATCAAACTTCAAGGTAGTTGTATTGCTACCTATTGCAACAACCAGACTATCCCACGAATTTGGTAGAGAGAAAATAAAATTGATGCACTTATCTTCGTCCTAATTTTTTATATCAATAGATAAAAACTATCTTAGCATAGTATTAAATCCATTCAGATGCTTTGTCGTCGAGTCTCCATCCTTCATCCTCAGGTTATACATCTTTTTCCGTAGGATCAATTTTTTCACCAGAGACTTATATTGATATAAATTCCCTAACTTGTCCCACATAGCCTTCGTCGTAACTTCCCCTGATACATTCAACAATACTGAATCTAAGATATACAACTGTATTGTGATTTTTTCCTTCCGATCCAATTTTACCCAGTCTTCTGCTGACATTGTTGTTGGTTTAGTACCTGGATCTACCATGATCCACTTATATATATATTCACTCGCAGATCCTCTATCTCGAGCTTCCACAACTCAAAACTCTGACCATTAAATTTCTAGATCTCTATATTCCCACTGCTCGCCATCTCTTTTCACTGCAAGAATCTATCCTGCAAATCTCCTACTGAATAGGGTCTACCACAAGCCCGAGAAAAACCCCTCACACTACGATGAAAATACCATCTAGTGGAAGTTATAAAGGAGGTTTTTATTGTTATGAAATTAACCAAAATTGTCAAAAAAACCATTTGCTACAACATGTGTTTTTGGTAATGGAGGTTTTGATGGAGCTTCTAATGGAACTTCGACACAACTAAAAAAAACTAGGTGGCCAGAGGTTTTTACGAATGTTTTTCTCATCGGTGCGTGCATCATGTGTGAACGCACCAGTGCGTTTTACCCTGTACGCATCGGTACTGTAAATATACCAAGCAAGAGGATGGAAAAAAAATTTCGGAAGCCCCGAGGCACTTAGCAACATCCCAGTGCATGTCACCCACAAAGACACACCATGTTGATAGAAGGTACATGCACCGGAGTCGTTAAGGTGTAAAAACGCACCGGGTCATTTAGGTGTTAAAACACAACATGCCATTAAGTTATAAAACGCATTGGCCCATTAAAGGCAAACCATACCGTGCATGCAACGCCTATCCACCTGCCTGGGTGGTAGTCATCGATAAAATGAACCAGACGTTCTAATTGGTATTGGTATTTGGTGTGTTTTCCATAGGTCGTAGAAACGCATCGGTTTGCAATATCATAAAAACGCACCGGTGCACAGTAACTAACATGCACCAGTGTTCATTTTCTATTTTTTAGAAACATCGACTTGTGATAGTATAATTATTGTGATTTTTTAAAATCCATTATTCACCAAAATTCGACACATATCTTATAACAGTATTCATATCAATTAAATTTTTATTAGTGCATTTGAATGTGATCTTTGGACGAATTTTTTATATCATATCATCATATTTCACATCTATTCATTATAATATTTAATCATCCATATATTTAATCAGTGGTGTAACATTTCACAGCGACAATGGAGAACGCAATAGAATAAATTAAAACGAATTTTATTATATATATGAATAAGAAACTCTTTTTCATACAAAATGGGACAGTTATTGGTATCCCTTTGTCTTTCAATTTCTACACTATGTCCATTACATTAAAAAAATGTCTGATTTCACAAACAAATATTTCAAAAAATACAACGCCTTGCTTTGATATCTGTTAGTGTCGGTATCTTCATCCCTCCGTCAGTGATCAAATTCTCTTGTTGCATTGCATATTAGGTGTCTCGCTCAGTCAGCTGCATTCCATTAGGAGCATGGATCATCTAATGGTAGTGGCATGTTGTACATTTTCCCTCATGTCCTTTACCTACTGGCCCATTTCCATTCATCAAGATCATCTGCAGTCACTTTTTGTCTTTAAATTTACAAGAGTCATTTTTTTGGTTTTTAGTCCCATTAGGTCTAGGGTTTCATCAAAAAGGTCTTCAAAATGTCCAATAACGGTCAGCAGGTGCATGAGGAGGTTGAATAAAGTTTCAGTACCAAATAAATTCCATCATCATATTCCCAGAAATGAAGTATTTTACCTTTTTATGTATAAATTTGATGTAATTTCAAGTTCTCTCATATGTAAATAACTTCAATGGCAACCCTGGTCACCTTGTCAAGCTTCAGCAACTCCATCCCCTGCAAGGCAAACAAAAAATCAATTCATTCAGTTAATCAGAGGCAAGATAAAGCAAAACTGCCTAAAACAGAGTTTGAAAAGAAAGTGTCAAATGTAAACATTACAAAAGTGGGTTTTATGAAGTGAAAAATTAAAGTCTTTTGTATATAAGTTATTTCTTGTGTTTAAAAGACTCATTTGCATCCAAAAGAGCAAGAGAGATTTAGAGCAAGCTCGTGGTCACAAAATCGTAGCCAATAGTTTCAGTTTCCGGGGCGCATCGCATTAGGTGAGCGGCGCGGTGCATTGGGCCGCCTTCCACAGTATAAAAACTACATTGGCGCAGCGCATACAAAAGGCGCGGTGTGTTGGGTTTGTGGCGCAGCACATAGAGCTGCAAGCCATTTTCACCACAAATTCATCCAAATCTTCAATTTTCTTGGTTTCCTTTGGTCCAAAGTAAGTCAAACAACTCTTCAAATGCTAATGAAAGTGTGTCTTAAGATGTTTATGATGATTTAATAAAAAAAAAAATTAAAACCCTATTTCCTTGCAATTTTTGCTCAAGACATGATTGCTTAGGGTTTGTAAATTGGTTTTTTGTGGCCATCACTCCCTCACCTTTTTATTCCCTCACTTATTTTCTAGTTTCATTAACCCATTTTACTATCCCCCATATCCCTAAATTCATTCACCCCTATCCCCAATTCCCATTATCCCAAACCCTAGCTACAAAATTCCTAAACCCCAATTGCTATCCCAAAAGCCTAAAAATTGTCCCTAAAACCCTTCAATTCCCCAAATTCCAGTCAGCAACATTCCCAAAATCCCTCTTACCCTCTCCCTTCATAGTCCTTCATACATTTTCATACACTTGGCAGCAAAAGATCAAAGACACCTAAATCTCTTCATACTCATCTAAAACAACACAAACTTTAGCAAACATGGAGTCAAATTCCTCCTATGACCGAGATGAAGAAACACACAGTGACTCTCCAACCGAAATGCATGCACCAAGGAGATCTCACAAGGGTGGTAAACATGTACAGGAGGAGCCTACTTCACCTGCCGAGCTACAGGCCTGCCCTCTTGCTATCACATGCTTCCAACACCAATCATGTTATCAGTTCTGTGAGATGGTTGCTAGAGTCCAGTACCATCATGAGTTGGCCAGGTTGTTTGTGCTTCATCTACATAATGGCCAAGTTACTCTTGCAGGTGTGACATTCACCTTGACACCAGAGTCTATTTATCTAGCAACCGGCATTCCAAATATCGGAGAGCAGTGGAATAAAAGGTAGCAAATTGACAGGGAACATTATGAGCCATACATCAAGCCTGGTTATTTGAGACAACTCAGCAGAGTTTTTCCCTTTCGGTACCTGAAAGACTCATATGCTCCCTTGATGAAACTCATAATTAAGTATTTGAGCTGTGAGGGCCGGTTTTCTCGCCTATATGACTATAACATCATATTGTTGATGCACTTTACCAGGGTGAGAATGATGAATATCCCCTACTTCATGTGCCGAAATATTGAGAGGATGACCACCCTAGTGCAAAAGAAAACTCCTCAGCAGCAGTTTAACAGTATATATCATTTTTCACTTATCAAAATTGTGGTCATGCATCAGCTTGGTTTGCAGGACATCTCATGGGAGGATTTCATTTCTCATGAGTTCTTCACGGATCCTCAGGTACCTCCAGAAGCTTTTCATGAGACAGGTGGACCTTCACATCAGCAGGAGGGTCATGAGACACAGACTGCTAGTGTGTCGGTGTTTGTCACCTATCAAAAGGGCACTAGAACGTTGTTTACAGTAGCCAAGCGAGTATTATCTCCACCTGGGGTGGAAGGGGTCTCGCTTCCTCCATCAGCAGAGCAAGTACAGGACAAGGGCAAGCGGTCATTACATGATGAGGGGCCTTCAGGAGGGCACGAGACAGATTTCATTCTTATTCAGGATGATGACACCGATTTGGGCTCACCAAGCTCAAAGCTTAAAGAGATCATTCCGGAGCAACAGGAGGACATTAATGCTTTTTCCCTCAACCTAAAAAGAGCCAAGTGGATAATAAAATACCTTGACCAAATAAACAAGCAACTAGAGGATCAGCAAACCACTATGGAGCTACAAAACATACGAGAGAACCGGCAAGTTGCCAAAAGGAGCAAAATCAAGTTGACATCGCTTGAGCAAGAAATTGAAGTTGATCGTGAAACTTGGCTTGAAAGGGTAAATATGCATTTGGAAAAGCTGTTGGAGAAGGCCAACAAAGAGAAAAATATGTTGAGAAACATGGCCAACCATTATTGGGCGAGAAACCATGTGTGCAAAGCAAGAATCAAGATCTTGAAGGCCAAGTTGAAGAAGGTATCGAAGCGGAGAAAAGAGCATAATAGACTTCAGATCTTGGCTGAGGCTTCCTTGGCCCAACACAGCTCTTAAGGGAGGACACTCAGCCCAAATTTCAAAAAAATTGGGACACTTTTTTCATTTTTAGAATTTTTGGGCCAAAACACAGGTTTTTCTACCTAATGCGTCGCGCCACCTCGCGCTCGCTTTTGATGGGGGACTCCTTTTGATGAAAACTCAGAATTTTTGGATTTTTCATGGAAAAATATGCATGCCTACCAATGGCCAAGAAATTTTGACAGGTTTTGGGCTTCCAAAAAGGTCAAAAACACCCCAAAAATGACCTTTCTGCCCCTTTTTTGACACATAGGAAGCAGTCTTGGGAGAACTCAGTTTTGGAGGGGAAAATGGAGGCCAAATTCAAAAATTCCACTTGTGCTGGAAAGTAGATAGGCAGAGATTTCCAAAAAGACCACTTAGAGAAAATTTGGACACCAGGAAGGCCTCAAAAATTAGCTGCAAACAGGCGCTACGCATAGGGAAATCAGGCGCGGCGCATTGGAGGAATTTTGCTCATTTTTGGTCAAAAACTCTGTTTTTCGCCTAGTTTTTTCACAGTTTGACTTTTTTCCTTCTAGTTGTCAAAATCATGATGTAATTTAATGTGACATGATGGATTTTGATGTAATTTTGCTAAATTTTCACTCATAGAGGTAGATTCATCCATCAAAGGGCAGTTTGCAATTGAATGAATCTGTTTCCTAGTTTTTAGAGGCAAGCTGTTCCACTGCCTACTTTTTAGTTCTCAGTTTAGATTTTGTTGGAACAGCTCCTAATCTTATGAGCTTGACCCCTAGAGGCTAGGATGAGTTTTTTTTTGCCTATATCTTATTTTCTATCAGTCATTAGCATGGTTTGACTTTTGGGAATACTTTGAGCATTATTGTACATTCATCTCTGTAGTTTGGCAAAGGAATAGACCAAGGTTTGCAGCACTCTATGGGATTCATGTGGCATCTTGCTTTGATATTGTGTTTCTCTCTGTAAATGTAAGTTTACTTGTGTTTTATGTATGCCATTTTCTCTCTTATTTCTTCTTAACTTAAACAAACAAGGATAAAGGTAGAATCCATTGAAATTGCAGTGCTCTACCTAGGGTTTGTTTAGTTATCTATGTTTTCAGCTGTTTGAAGAGGATCCCTGAAGGTTTCTTGCCCTCTTCAACTCCTCACCTGTCTAAAGCTCTCCATTTCTTTCAATTTGAAGTGTCAAATCAATTTCCTGCCTTACCCCATTGAGATCTCTGCTAAATTGAGCCTCATTCCCCAGACCCAAAATCTGCCTTTCCATTTGAGCTAACAAAACGTAAATTCAATCAAACTCTTTTGCATACATACCTAGCCTAAAAACATCACATCAAGTCATCTCAAGCCTCATTGATTATTTTTTGTTGAGATTGACAAGGAGAGAGCCCTCTCCCGATCTGGTAGGGCTAGCTACCAGGTTAAGCGTGGTTTGATGTTACCCTAGATTCTGCCTTTCTCAGCCTGAGGTAGATTTAGGCCCTAACAATATCCAAACATATTGATCATCATTCTTTGCTGGAACTATTGTCATCGCTCGAGCTACTTCCATGACTTAGGTTATTTTAGGGAATGTTTTTTTCATTGTGTTGATTGCTTTCTTCTTCTTCAAGTTCCATCTACAAACATAAAAATAAAGTGTAATGAGTGTAAATACATTGGCGAGAATAATGAAAATTGTAATATTAAATAATATACATCAATGTAAATAAAAAAGAAATGTACCATAGCAAGAATTGACTCGTGAACTATACACATTATTTCAAAACCAAATTTCCTGCCATCTTTCAACAATTCATTTGTTGGCTCAGTTCCATACTTTGTTTCTTGCAAGTTTTATACTGCATAACAAATCATAGATTTAATAATAAATATTTTTTTTTTCTATTAATTATAAACGGAGCTAAATGAAACAAGATAGATGCTTACAAATTCCACAATTAATTTCTAATATGCCAACATATACTGACAACCCATATTTACCCCAATGTCAATTAATTCTTCTCATGGTTCTTCTTTGTATGTTAGCACCTGTTTGAAGACATTCAATGATGATTGTTGTAAAACAACTTAAAATATACAAAAATGAAATCTAGTTAAGTTGTTATAAGGAATTAACAATTACTCACGAACATAGATATCAACCATTTTCTTCCTTGTCTTCCTGTTTTATGTGTTGAATGGGTTCCATTTTATTTTCTTTTCTGCAAGAAAATACTTGAAAATTAATATTTAATGCTAAATTATTTATTTATTGTACCTAATCAAAAAATTCAATGATCACATATTACATTTGAAGCACGTTGTTGTTGAGATGACTCCTCGTGCGATGAAATTATGTCCATTTCTTTGACCATCTCCTTGTACACATTTTTGAACATTCATATTGGCATATTTCTGATATCAGCTCGTTCATCCTTTGAGATTTTCATAATCTTCCTGAAAAATTAACATGAAAATAAACTATTTAATTTTTATATTGATATAAGAAAACTAAATATAACAAAAGTGATATCTATAAATGATTGCTTTGTAGTAATATATACATATAATTCTAGAAAAACGTTAAAAGGAATATTACTTTTTCAATCCTTCTTTTTTGTTGTTGTACGTTTTTGCTATTAAAAGTCTAACATGTATCATTAACCAATTCTCTCGAAACTCATCTTGTAGTTTAAATAAAATTTGGTTCCTGGAATCATTGGATTGATTTTTGTATTGTAAGTGGAAAGAACGTCTATACATTCATTCCACTAGATTCCTCAAAGTTTTGTAAAGTTTTTCCCCCTTTCGTTAACCTCCAACAGCACTCTTGATGAGCTAAGGAGCAATACATTTTCATTTGCATGTTCTATTTTTTTTCTTTTCTTAGAACAACATTCCTTTTCTTCGTTGTTGGTCCTTGTAGAACATTAAAAATATTTGAATTAATATATTGTTTGAAACATGTTATCTAATATTTTTAAGTATATTGTTAATGAAAATTCAAAAAAGAAACTCATATTGGATCGATAGTATCTTTTCATTCATTTGATTCATCCTTCTGCAATTTTTCCATCAATATTTTATGCTCTTCTGGTCTTAGATCCAAAATAACCTTATCGAGCTTCGTCATTTTGTGGATCTCCGTGATACACACTAAACAATACATATAAGTTAAACTTACATATAGTTCAAAAATAATAGTTTTTGTAAATAATTTACAAAGAACTTGCCTTTTTTTATTTTCTGAATGTGCTATCAGTATTTTTGTTACCTGAACTCTTGTTAGCCATTTATTTATCAAAATGAAACCTGTAACATTTATTAATATATTTTATAAAGAAATCACATGCTTTTTAGGTAAAAAAACAAATCAAGAAAACGGTGCGCCTTTCTCAACTTATGCATCGAACGCGCTGCGGTAGGTTCTTATAAACACACCGCCAATACAGTAGAAACACTGTATGGTGCTCTTTGTCAACAAGGAGACCCGGTGCGTTATATTAATACCGGAGCACTGATTAACTTAAACATAAATTAAAACAAAAAAAAAAATATCAAATGATGTTTTTTTAAATACGCGCTTGGTGCGCTATACTACAATCATGCACTGGTGCACTATTTTAAACAGTGCGCACCGATTAACAAAAGTTGTTTTATAAAGAATTGTGCAAGGGCCGATAGGAATTGGGATCTGACTCTGCAAGTGGTCCTATGGGTTATATGTCATACGCCTATATACATAGTAATACAAACCCTATAAATATAAAATTAAAATCCCTAATTGTGAATTCACATAAACAAGAAGAAGCAAGAGTTTAACGTAAGAATGAATTTTTTATCTTTTTCTGAATTTTAATTAAATGTAAATAGGAACAGATATTGTAAATGATTTTATTAGTAAAATGCACAGTAAAATTTAACTTTTTTACTATGCATGTATTCAATCTAATAGAAATTGTAAAAAAAACAATTCTTAGAGTAAAATTTAACAATTTTACTATACTACAGTGTTTTTGTGTGAATCACCAGATGTTTCAAATTATGATTCTCTGCATAGTGTTGTTCTTCGAAAGTATTTTGTTGTTCCATAGTGCTCTCATGCTCTGTTGCTCCAGGTGTTTCTCTCATGCAAATCCCTCCCTGAAATTTTTTGCAAAAATAATGAAATAATGAATAATATTTACTATTTAAAGAACTTTTTTATGAAATTAGATTTCCGAAAATCATTTGCCACTCATTTTTCAGTTTATCGCTTTTTTCACTTCAAAAAATTAAATTTGCGCTTTTTTCACGATATTCGGTGCATTTGTTAAATAACAGCACCGGTGCATTCGATAACAAAACCGCACTAGTGCAGTTAAAAGTACATTAGCACCAATAACAATAACTACTTTTTTAAGGCACCGAAACTAGGTATGTACACCAAAATTTATTGTTGATTTTTCTCAAATGCAAGGAGAAAATCTCATAAGTATATCAAATGGACAATTCATCAAAATCCATCTCGCTCCATAATGTTTCTCAAATTCCATCACGAAGTTCTTCATATCCATCTCCAGACATAATTACTTCATATTTTATTTATATTTTCATTATCTAATTGGTCTTATTTTTTTTATCCATCTAAATCAGCTGAATAAAATTAATGTATACAAATTTGCAGGTTCACGCAGATTCAGAATCGAGTTTAGATTCACTAAATATTCAAACAGTTCCAAAACGTTGGAAGCTCTTATCAGGAGCAGCATACCGCAAGGCGCGGTTGGTAGATGAAAATGGACAGTCACTTCACCCTTCCAATTGTAACATGCCATCTTCTAGCCACAATCCTAAGACAATGATGGTAATAATAATTGTTTGGTATAGTGTAATTATTTCAACATCAAAGCAATTAATCATCTTTGATGTGCTTACTAATTGATATCATCGATTTTGTACTAATCATGTTGAAATGTATACTTTGAAATTATTAGGATTCTAGTGATGATGACCGACCCACCTACCATCTTTCGTTGCACCCCACGACAATGTTAAATCGAGAGAAGGCTGAATTAAGAGAAAAACTTGGAGAGGAATGATACCAAGAATGGTTGATTCAACCACCTATTCAATTCCCACTACGTCCAAATTCACCAATTAGGAATGAATACAACAATAGTAGTTCTTCACAAGCTGGCAATGGAGGCAATCAAATAGAGGTTGGTATGGATGGTTACTTAAGGGATATAACTTCCATGGAGACAATGTTTTTATATGCATTCCAGAATGATGCTCATATCGTTGATACCTTTTTCGAAAGCCTTAAATTTTCTTCCACCACCCCTCTCTTTGGACCTAGTGATTAGTTAAAGTCTACCCAGTTGGGTACAATGATGTTACTGTACAACTTGAAAGCAAATTTTGGCTTGTCGAATGCATGTTTCTTGGAAATTTTGAGGTAATTGACCATCAAGTCCCTTATATTTTGAGAAATCTTGTCACACAATCAACATTACAAATTGTCAATTTTATGAACGTTAATAATTATCGGCATTAATTTACATTTCATATTGTCCATGACCAACTACAGGTTATTCATAGATAAGGTCCTTCCAAGTGATAATGTCTTGCCCGGTAGGTGGGAAGAGGCAAAGAAATTGTTGAAAAGGTTGGGTGTTTAGTACATATCATATTATGCATGTCCAAATTATTGTATTCTATATAGAGGAGAATATGAAAATGAAGAGATATGTCCAAAATGTGGGCATGACAGGTATGATAAATCAAAATATAAGGGTAAATCATGTGGTCCTCCTTTTAAGATATTGAGGCACGTGCCTATAATCCCAAGGATTCAAAGGCTCTTCTGTTGCAAAGAATTAGCTATGTTTCAGGGATGGCATGCCTCACACAGAAGTGAGTTGGGAGTTATGTGAATCCCAACAGATTCGGTAGCCATGAAGCAAATAGAGGATACATGGCCCGAAAAATTCAAGGATGAAGTACAAAGTCTACGACTCAACATAGCCATCCATGGCATCAACCCATATTCCCTCCAGAACACCAACTATTCTGTTTGGCATGTAGTAGTGATCAATAACAGTATCCCCCCATGGTTATTCGTGAAGAATGAACATCTTATGTTGGCTCTCATAGTCCCTGGTAGAAAACAAGTGAAGAATATGGATGTCTACTTACAACCACTAGTAAATAAACTTAAGGAATTATGGGATGGCATAAATGTATACGATGTATCAAGACCCATCACAGCAGAGAGGAGTTTTACGTTGTATGGAATATGTGCTTACACAACACATGATTATCTAGTCTTAGGAGTTTTCTCTGGTAAATTACATGTTTATTGATTTGTTTATATACGTAACAATATTCTTTCGCATATTAATTATTTAATTCGTTGTAATTGTTCTGATCTTCATGATATTATTTAACATGCCATGCATATTGTATACAATAATTTTGCAGATCTTGTAACAAAATGGTATTATGGATGTAAATGTTGTGGACCTTCTCTGAAAGCTAGATGGTTCAACGAGCTATGAAAGCTAGTGTGTGAATGATCTAGGGTATTCCTCCCAGAATAAAAACCTTATAGAAGAGCAACATTCGCTTTCAATGGTAAATGAGAGAGAACCCAAAGGCATGCAATAACGACACTAGTTGAATGGCTTAAATCATATGAGAGAGAGAAGGAGAAGGAGTTCATAGAAATGTTCGATTCAAATGCGGAGCCTATGTTCGATGATCCATAATTCTTCGACACCTATGTTGAGAAATTACCCATTGGGATGAAAAGGAAGTATATCTTTTATAACCACCCATATTGGGAGCATCTTAATATTACCCACTTATTAAATCCCATGCATATATTTAAAAATGTTTCATATTCTTTATGGAGAAACATATCATCGAGAAAAAGTGACACATTGGTTGTTAGGAAAGATACTATTACTTCAAAAACTAAAAATAAACATTGTCCAAGACTATTAGAAATACAATATTAGAGGTTGGTCCCTCTAATTGGTATTTCAAAGAAGGTGATGTCCCATGGATTTTTTTTTTTAAATGATCTTTCTTTGGCAAAGTAAATTATAATGGGTGTGAGGGTGCCATCTTCATATGGATCTTCACTACGACACTGATTCACCATGGAAGACCATTTTTCGGGGTTGAAATAACATTACCATTTGAATATTATAATAGTACGTATAATTTCAAAAGCATGATTTTATTATTTGTTATATTAATAAATTGTATCCCATGCAGTGATCATAAAACATAACCAATTTTGTATATTATTGCATTTTTTTATAAATTTTCAGTTTCATTATCCTTTGTTCATGTGTGGGTGTGTGAAACATGACTTTGAACGTAATTTGTAGCAAAAATTTAGCATCATTTGAAGACTTCTTTGAGAATTTATGTAGTGGCACCTTTTGAAGCATTTATGAAGATATCTTGGAGTATTCATGGAGCATTATTTAAGATTATTGTTGTATATATCTTGAAGACTTGATGTAGCACCCATGAAAATCAGCTCAAGTTGGAGCTTGGAAGTTGTTGAGAGGATTGGAGTCCTCATTTTGACCAAGTAGGAGATTATATATGTTCAAGGTTGAAGCCTTGGAAAATTTAAAGAAATTATTGTACAGGTTGGAGCTTGATTTGTTGTACAACAGGATTGGAGTCCTCAATATTTTGATCAATAAAATTATTTTCTTTTATCTCTTATGTTCTAGTCTATTTTGTGATAAAAATATTAACAAGCATAAAATAACAATTCAAAAAAATACTAATTCACCCCCCCTCTCGGTATTTCAAACAATTGGTATCAGAGCCAACTTCTTCAAAGAGAAACCTAAAAGTTAGATTTTTGAATCACAATGGCCAGTAAGGATGTTAGGGTCCCCAATTTGATGGAACAAATTTTACTTTTTTAGAAAGTTATAATGGAGTTATACTTAATGTCTCTTGGAGTTGAAGTTTGGAAATTTGTCACAGATAGATACAAGATCCCATCTCCTCTTCCAATATATCCTGACAGGAAGAAATCATATGTGGAAAATGCAAAGACTTTGAATTCTATAGCAAGTGGTATGTCAGGTTCAAAATTCACTAAAGTGGTGAATATTAAAATAGCTAAAGAGATGTGGGACAAGCTCATTAGCATCTATGAAGGAGATTATAAATTCAAGAAGGCAAAGATCCAAACATTTAGAAGGAAGTTTGAAGGACTCAAAATGAATGAAGAAGAAGACATTGCCACTTAGTTTCTCTGAGTAAATGAAGTTGTCAATTCTCTCAAAGGACTCGGTGGAGACATAAAAGAGAAGACAATTGTCCAAAAAAGTATGAGATCACTTCCAGACCACTTTGATTCCAAATTCAATGCCATAGAAGAATTGAAAGACTTGGATGACTTAAAAATGGATGAGCTTCATGGAATTTTTATTTCATATGAAACGAGATCATGAAACTCAACTCACAAAGAAGTTGCTTTCAAAGCATCAAAAACATCAAGGAAGGGGAAGAGTTGTGACTACAACAATGATGATTCTTATACTAAAACATAATTGGTGCAATTTGTCAGGAAGCTGAAGAAAATAATCCAAACTCAAAGGTAAGTACCCTCTCATTCATTTTAAATGTGGAAAAATAGGAAATTATGCTGAAAAATTTCCTTTCAAGGATGACAGTGATGATGAGATAAACTTAAAAGAAGGTATTTCAAAAATAAAGGTTCAAACAAAAATAAATTCTTCTCTAAACAAGACAGTGATGATTCTTATGAAGATGATGATTATGTAGGAAGCAAAGAAGTATTATTCACGGCATTCACAAATGACATAGACAAATCTAAAGAGGAAGAAGAATGAAATGTGGATGAAATGTTGATTAGTTCCATTCAAGAGAATGAAAAACTGAGGAAAAAGAATGGAAAGTTATCACAAGGGATCATCTCTCTCAAAAATGAAAAAATAAGAAGCAAAGAGGATGGAAGAAGTATTGAACAACAAGTTGAAATAAACGAAAGAGACATGAGAGGAATTGGAAGCCAAAGTTGTCTCTCTAAAAAGAGAATTGGACAAGGTCAACAAAAGATTGAAAAGTTCTCAAACCCTAGATGTCCTTCCTAACACTCAAAGACCACAACATGTCAAATGAGGACTTGGCTATACAGGTGAATAAACTAATTCAAAGGAGAACACTAGTATACATAATGAAGTAGAATTAAGAAGCTATGTTGATGCTTTGCGCAAACATACAAGAAATGAGAAGAAATTTGACACACCAAAGGGACCTCCTTGCTATAATCCAAGGAATGAGAATTTTCCTTATCTAGAAAGGAATGTCACATCAATCCAAACTTATATTAACAGGTATCGAACTATTTTTCTTGGTCATTTTTTCCTTTGTAAAAAAAATGGTCATCAAGCTAAGCATTGCAAGGCTGATGGAGCTAATAATGTTGTCTCGGGAAATTATGAGACTAGTTACCAAAATAAGACTATTGATTCAAGGAGACAAAACCAAATAAAAACTTACAATTCATTTGTCTCTCCTTCAAGGATAGTCTAAAAGGCTCCAAATGCAATAATTCAAGTCATGAAGCGCAAAATTTTCCAATAGAACCGAGAGAAATGGTATGGAGAAGGAAGACTAGAGAACCCACCCCTGAAAAGTGTGGTCCAACCTTGTGTGCACAAAATGAGGAAAATAAATGATTCATAGATACTGGATGTTATAGGCATATGACCAGTGACCAAAATAAGTTCATCTCACTAAAAAAGAAGGATGGAAATGTGAATTTTGGAAGTGGATTTGCTAAAATTGCTTGAAAAGGTACAATGAGTCATGTAAATGGTAAAGGAAAAGCACAAAATGCACTATTTGTTGAAGGACTCAAGCACAATCTTCTAAATGTCAGCCAAATATGTAGCCAATGATGTGATATCATTTTTAGTGCCAAGGATTATGAGATAAGAAGGTCTTCTTCAGGAAAACTTGTGGGGAAAGGAGTAAGAATAGTCGCTTAATGTATACATTCTCGGTGAAATTCAAGAATAAAAATGTTACATGACTCAAGTAGATGAAATCTAGTTATGGCACAATCAATTGGGACATATAAACTTTGATAATTTGGTGAAGATAAACAAAACTCAAGCAGTGAAATATATCCCCATAATTTCAAAACCTAAAAATGCTATTTGTACACCATGCCAAAATGGGAAGCAAACAAGGACCAACTTCAAGACAAAGGAATGCTCATCATCAAAGCATCTAGAAATCATTCATGCAAATTTGTGCGGGACAACTATAACTTTAGCTCTACAAGGAGAAAGGTACTTTGTATTATTTATTGATGATTATACTAGAATGATGTGGGTATTTTTCATAATATTTAAGTTAGAAGAACTATAATGTTTTAAAACCTTCAAAGCAACAGTTGAAAGTGAAAGTGAGTCAAATATCAAATGTTTAAGGACAAATAGAGGTGGAGAATATACCTTAGGGGAATTTAATGAATTCTGTGAAAAACATGGAATCAAGAGGGAAATATTTTTTGTTGGGACTCCACAACAAAATGGAGTAGTTGAAAGAAAGAACAGATTTGTACAAGAGGCTACAAGAACAATGTTATTGGTTGTCAATTTACAACCAAAATTTTTTAGACAAGGAGTTGGGGCAACAATATATACTATGAAGGCACAACTCTAGGAGAATAGTGTTAAAACTCCATATGAATTATGGGAAGGAAGACATGCTTCAGTGAAATATTTGGAATTAAGTGTTTTATGGATATTAATTATGACTCACCAGGAAAGTTCAATTATCGGGTTGTTGAAGGATGTTTTCTTGGATGCTCTATAAGAAGCAAGGCCTACAAATGTTACAACAACTAGTCACAAAAGGTATTTGAAAGTATTGAAGTAAATATTGATGAGGCTCTTCTTGAAAAAGAAGTTCAAATCAATGGATAAGATACTCTTCTTGGAGATCCAGAGGAAGATGCTACAAAGGAAGAAAAGGAGCTGGAAAATAAAAAAGAAATGCCTCAAACTCCATCAAGGTTGAATTTTGTTGAAAAACATCATCCTAAAGATCAAATTATTGGTGATGTAGATTATGGAATAAAGACTCGAAGAAAGATGACAAATACACCAAGAAGAAATGATATTTCCTTACTATCCACAATAGAACCAGAAATTTTCACTCAAGTAAGGACCCTAACTCGATAAAAGCAATGGAAGAATACATGTATCAAATCAAAAATAATGGAATATGGGAGCTAGTACCTCATCCAAAGGATAAGAATGTCATAGGAACCAAATGGGTGTATCAGAAAAAAATGAATGAAGATGGACAAATCATCATAAATAAGGCAAGGTTAGTGTGCAAGGGGTACTATCAAATTGAAGGAATTGACTATGAAGAAACCTTCACTATTGTTGCCCGACTAGAATTTATAAGGATGTTTTTTGAATTTTATTATTCTAAAGGCTTCAAATTTTATCAAATGGACATAAAATCAACATTTAATAATGATTTCCTAAAGGAAGAAGTATACATGGAACAATGAGAGGGTTTGACTTAGATAAGGAAAAGAATTTGTTTGCAAATTGAAGAAGGCACTATATGGTTTAAAGCAAGCACCAAGAGCTTGCTACGCTAGATTTGATCACTATCTTCAAAAATAAGGCTTCAGAAAGGAGTTGTAGGAACTAATATTTATATGAAAATGGATAAATACAATCTGCGAATCCCACTAGTATACGTGGATGATCTCATTTTGGGAACAACAATGATGAAATGAATCATAAATTTCCCAAAACATGTCAAAATAATTTTAAATGTTGTTGATTGGTTAGTTTTCTTACTTCCTTGGACTTCAAGTAACTCAAAACAAATCAGCTATGTACATATCACAAGAAATATACCTCAGAGATATGCTAAAGCGATTTGGGATGGAAGAATGTGTTACAGTGAGCACACCTATGATTGCAGGTTGCAAGCTAAGGATGATGAATCTCCTATGGTGGATGCTACTATTTACATATTAATGATTAGATATCTTTTATATTTTACAGCTTAATGACCAGACATCATGCTGAGATTAGGAATGGTGGCAAGTTTCCAATTAGCCACTAAGGAATCTCATATGCTAGTTGTAAAGAGAATACTCAGATACTTGAAAGGCACTCTTGATTTTGGATTATGATACCCTAAGATCATAAATCTTAACTTGACAGCATATACTGATGCAGATTGGGAAGGAAGTGTTGATGATTGAAAGAGTACCAAAGGGAATGCATTCTTCTTAGGAGATTTTCTTGTATCTTGGCTTAGCAAGAAACTATCATCCATATCTCTCTCCACAGTTGAATTTGAGTTCATAGTCATTGCAGATTGTTGTACATAAATCCATGAATGAAACCTTGAAGGATGTCAACATAGAAACAAATCAACCTATTGCCATCTATTGTGACAATACCAGTGCAATTAGTCTCTCAAATAATCCAGTCACGCATTCAAAGAAAAAACATATCCTAACCAAGTATTACTTCCTCTGAGAACATGTTGCAAAGCATAATATCAAAATGGATTATGTCAACACTAAGGAAAAAATTGTAGATGTCTTCACAAAACCCTTACCTCAATAAGAATTTGAACATATTTTTCAAAATATGGGGTTCATCTCTCATGCATCTCATTAGAGAATCCATTTTTTATTGATTTTAAAGGGTGAGAATATGACAGTGGGAATAACATGATCACAGTGATAAGGGTAGCAGCAAATGAGGAAATTGTTGCCATAAATAAAGAAGGGGGAGATTTTTGGAATAATATATATTATTGATGTCAAATGGGACACGATTTCGAGAATGTTGTTGTATAGTCTTGTAGATTACTTCAAGCCCTTTCCAACGAGTATTTACTTGCCCTCTAACTCCTATTAGTTGAGGATATTTTGAATTTTTAAGTTATAGGACCAAATTTTTTATATTTCTTCATGTCAGCCTACATGAAGTTAGGTCAGCCCCTCTCTAATGGACATGTCTCTTCCAATCATGATCAAACAAGTATAAATAGAAGTTGTGGTTCATGATTTCAACCATCCCCCTGAATCAATCATATAATAAAGACACTCGATACAAACATCTCAGCCCTTGGAGAAAAATATTTTCTATGTTAATTGCAACCCTTTGAAGACACCAAATCTTAGATATGTAGTTCAACCCTGAGGAAAACAATCCTCAATCACTTACACAATTTTTTTACCCAATGATAAAGGTGATTTTGGCCCCATGGAATGTTTATTACAGACCATAGACTCTAGCCTCCATTAGGAGCATTTTTATCCTCATTTAGGAGCAGACTTTGGCTAATAAGAGCTTCAAAACTTGGCCCTTTCTATGGAGCATAACCTTATTTTTCGGCCTTCTTTGTGGACCAAAATTGCAACCTTGTGTTGGACTATGGAAGGCACATTCAAATTTGTGTAGAGTTCAGGATTTTGACCTCTAGGAACATAGCCTCCTTTAAAGACTTGAGCATATATTTTATGTAGTTTTGGATTAGTTCTTGAGCTAAATTTGAAGGTAATTTGTAGCAGACAATGAGCATCATTAGAAGACTTCCTTTAGAATTTATGTAGTAACACCTTTTGAATAATTTCTGAAGATCTCATGGAGTATTCATGAAGCATTTTTGAAGATTATCATTGTAGATATCTTGAAGACTTGATGTAGCACCCTTGAATATTATCTCTAGCATTCTTGAGGATTTTTTGAGGCAACATTGAACACTTGTTAAAGTATTCTGGAGCATTGTTGAAGACATTTTGAAGGCCTTTTTTTGAAGTAAGTGATTTTTTTTGTAAAGTTCTCGATTTGACCAAGTTGAAGCTTGGAGTTGTTGAAAGGATTGGAGTCCTTATTTGACCAAGCTAGAGCTTGGAAGTTGTTGAGAGGATTTGAGTCCTCGTTATCTTGATCTATAAAATTATTTTTATTTTATCTCTTGTGTTCTATTTTATTTTGTGATAAAAATCTTAACTGACATAAAATAACAATTCAAAGAAATATTGATTCAACCCCACTCTCAGTATTTCCAACACATGGATGATTTCACACCATAAGGCAATGAGTTCGATGAAGCTTTAAATAATCTTGAGAAGGTGCTTGAACATTGTATATAGTTTTTTCTCTCTCTCAATACATAAAAGTGCCATATGATGATGAACAAAGGAATTGCATTGGGACACCATCTCTTTGTTGTAAGTACATAGGTTGATCCAACAAAAAATGAGGTAATCCTAAATATTCCTACTCCTAAGACAAAGAAATAGGTATGAAACTTTTTTGGGAATGCACCTTATTATAGGCACTTTATAGAAAATTTTGTTAAAAATTCATCTCCATTATTTGCCATACTATCAAAAAATAAATAATTCATGTGGAATGGTGTTACACAGTAATTTTTCACCATCCCTGCAATCCCCCGTCCCGAAAATTGGAGGGCCTTTTCCGTGACCTATGAGCAGTGACATGACCTGAAACCACTTTCATGACATCCCCCTTGACAAGGAAAATCATTCCTCTAAAGACAGTTTCCTGTGAAAAACCCTAAAAATAGACATTTTGGCCTTGGCGTGACTAGCCAGTTCAGCCCTCGCGCCAATGGGGGAAATCCACCAAAGAGGGCGCGCCAACTGGCGCTCTGTCCCAGTGTATTACTTGCGCCAAGCTTAATAAGGATTGTTTTTTAAAAATAAATGGCGGAATGTTGATTCCAACCAACTCCTGAACGAGTCTCTAAAACGAGTTGGGAGGTTTGGCTCTGGATCTCCATGTAGGGGAAGTAGTTTTCCACCTATCATGGAAGATTCCTTGAGGATAGGGCCAATCCCACCATTGTAGGGATCCCAACTCCCCTTCCACCATCTATATAAGCTTGCCATTTTCCCTTTAGCAAGCTAGTAGCCTTAATGGTCATAGAACTAAGAGCTGAATCAGTAGCAAGGAGACTATCGTCAGACAGCCTCTAAGAGCCAAGCTGAAGAGAGATAGCTTTGTCCCATTCCTGATGAGCTTCATTGAGACATGCTCCGCTATCGACCCGCTGAAGGAAGATCCAGCTTCTGAGCTCAGGTTGTATCTTTCTTTCGTTGTTATTAATAATAAACGACTTTGATTATGGTTCCATTCATATGTTCATGTCTTATGTTATGAATTATATCTTCTCTAACTGATATATGGTTACATGTTTTAGGTTTTACATTGTGTGTTGTTGTTTCTTCGTGCGTGTGCAGGTGTTCGAACGTGCTAGAAGGGAGAATTGTGATCTGCCAAAGCGAAGGACGGAAACTCCATCTTTTCTGCAAACGACAGTAGCGTGGGACTTAAGGTAGGCCTCTTGTCGCATTTTGGTCTTTTGTAACTAGGAACCTGCGTCCTAGCTTGACTCAGTTGTTGCTAGACCCGATCTGGGCTAGTAGGGATTGCCTCTGTCCATAGAGGGGATTTACCTCTCCAACAAACTGGCGACTCCACTGGGGAGACATTGATTGGAGTTTGTCTTGTCTTTTTGGTTGATTTTGGTCTTTTTCTGCTTGATCAGCTCTTCTGGTTCGCCTTTTTCTAGTATTAAACCTCTGTTTAGCCTCACCATACCTAATCTACTCCATGTTTGCTCATTTTATTCCTGTCATTAGTAAACTCGACTCGCGCGCTTTTTTCCTTGACAGTTGCGCCAATTGATGCTTGTTGCTGGTTAGGCCCCCGCGCCAATCCTGTTTTGGCGCTAGTTGCAGCCAGACAGTCGCACCAATCCTATGTGGTGCCAGGATTTTCTTATTTCTGAGCCTTCTGAGCTTGGTTTTTAGTTTTGGTGTCATTTTTTCGACTGCCTGAGTGTCCTGAAGCCTTGGTTGACTGTGTGTGACCTCTATCCTCTGGTTGTTTTCCCTCTACTATCAGTTTTACATTCTAGCCCTAGGGCGTCTAGGTGTTGTAGTGTGTTGAGCCTCCCGTGGGAGTTTTTGGTTTTCATTTGTCCAGTCAACTTCGTTGTTGCTTCTTTGCATTCGTTTGGTGGTTTTCCATTGTTTTATTACGTTATTTGAGTGATTGCTCTCTTTCTCATTCGAGTTTCGCTTTGTCTCGTTTCGAGCCTAGATTACACGGTTTGTATGAGTCTTTGGGATTCCTCTTTGGTTTGAGGGATTTCTCCATCAATTTGAGGTCTGATTGTGTGTTTTGCGTTGAGTGAACTCGCTTGTATTTACTCTTCCACTACATTTCTCAAATTGATCTCTCCATTAGTTTTCATTTTGTTTAGTGCACTTTTCTCTTAAACATTGAAAATACAAAACAAAAACAAGTCTTTTGCTTTTGATTAGTTAGTGTAAATTGAAAACTTTTTTGCGTTATTAGTGTTATATAACTCTAAAGGAAAATCTTTGCGTTGCATTAGCGTGCATTAGAGACACTAGTGGTTTTTTTTGTGGCATATAGTGTGCATTAAGAGGATTTTTGAGACATAACATTCGGTAGGGCCTGAAAATTGAAACATAATTGAAGATCAACTCTAAAATTTACTCAATTTACCTTAAGGCAGCATTGAAACATTAACGAAATATTTAGAGGTCTAGGCTAGTGACGTGTTCCGACGTCGTTAAACCTAGTAGTTTTCGTTCGCCTCTCCGCTTTAGACAGCACTAGTACGGACTTGTGCTCCCCGTACCATCGCGTATATAAAGGGAGACCCCACTAGGTTGCTATACTTTATCCGTAGGAAGCCGAGTCTACCGCCTTATACCCGTGATACACCGGACATAGCATTCGGGGAGATTTCCTACATGTACGTCAAGTCCTTGGTTGATTTCTCTTTAATTTTTAACCAAGGTGTATATTGCAGTTCATGGATATCTGGTACACCCTTTTGCCTAGAGTTCCAGAGTAGTCATTTCGATCTTTTTTGACTCATTAAATTTTAAAACATCATCAAGCGCTTGTCCTTTCACGCTTGTTTCCAAACTGAAAGAGATAGAGTCATCTTTTACTCGTTTATTGACTCTTAAAATATGAAACGATAGAGTTGTGTTTCAATGTTTTAAAAATTAACTACCCACGAAATATCCCTGGTTAAAGTTAGTTTCCTTAAGGTGTTTTTCTTAAGTTGTTTCTGATGGCAACTTTTCCGGAGTTCACCAACCAAGGAATCCCCTTCGAAGGGAATCCTGGTCCTTTTCCTCCTTTTGGAAATGTTGGCGCTCCTTATATGGCAACGTTGTCCCTTCCTGGGTTAACTGTTGGGTTGCCTGTTTGGTTGTTTTCAACCTATGTGGTCCTGAATGTCCCGGCTACTGTTCAATCAGTTCCTCTGCCTGAACAACGCCATGTTGATTCCAGGGTGGACCTCTCCCCTTCTTCGCCTGTTTCTGCGTCCTCCTCTTCTACTTTGCCTAGTGAAAGTCTGGATTCAAGTAACCAGGTGGCTAAGAAGAAGAAGAAGTCCAATAAGAGAGAGGCTAAGGCTGCAGCTATTGCTTCTAAAACATCTCCTCTTGATAAACCTTCCAACCCTCCATGAAAATTTATGTTCCCTTGCATGTTGTGCCAGGGAAACCATCTTCTTTGAGATTGCCCTGGCATTCCCAAGGTGCTCGAAGTATGGTCCAACGGTCGTCTGTCGTTGCCTTTGGCTTCCGAGAGTCAATTTGGGGGCACATCTTCAACTGGTGTTGGTAAGGCTCCTAAGAAGTAGGGTAAGCTCACCAATCCCTATAAGTTGTGTGAAGGGCACCATGCCATTCACCTTTTTCCATATATGGATGAAGTCAAATGAGTTTTGGACAACTCAACTGATTCTACACCATGCCTTCCAGCTGGTTATAATCGGCTTTCTTTGAGTCCTCCACCAACTGATCCTATGATTGGTCAAGAGTCATCCTTGGTCAATCTCGCTCCCTCGGAAATTCAAATTCAGGAATCCGTTCCTGACCAACCATTGGTCGTGGGATTGGTTGAGTTGGCTCCGTCTACGATGCACCAGGTCTTTTCCATTGAGAGTGGACCTCACACCCCTCAGGTTCTTCTTGCTTCTTCAGATTCCTCAGACTTGGAGAAATATTCTCCTATCCCTATATCTCAAGAAGCTGCTCCTCCGCCTCCCGTGATGGAGGTCCCGAAGGATACTCCTCCCGCCTTCGAGATAGAGGTCGTGGAGGATGCTCCTTCTTCTTCCGTAACACCAAGGGAAGACCATCTCGGTTCGGTGGTAGCCCCTCTGATTATTTTGGTCGCTTCCTTTAACTGGAGTCGATTTGCAGGATATCGCCTTCCATCTTATGTGCCTTTTGAGATCACAATACAGGCCTCTCATCTGGTCGTACCCAGCACCATTATAGACGAAGGAGCGTCTGTTAGTATTTTATCCTCAACTACTTGTCAAGCGTTCGGTTCGCTACCGCTTGTGCTTGTTACGCAGAATCTGTTGGCGTTTAACAGAAGAACTAGTCAACCATAAGGGATCCTTCCAAGGTTACATGTTACTTTGGGAGGTATATGGACGTGATGGTTGTTCTATTCCCCTTGGATTTCAATCTTCTCTTGGGGCGCGATTACACCTATGCCATGGGAGCGTTGGTCTCCTCCCTTTTTCGTGTGATTTGTTTTCCACATAAAGGACGCATCGTGACAGTTGATCAGCTTTCATTCTTTGGTCCTGATGTGGCAGCTGCCCGCCATCATCCCTTCCTAGTTTTTATCCACCCGTTGTATCTACCCCACCGCAGTTCAACTACGTGGCTACCTACCCTGTGCCTGTACTGATTGATAGTGTCATTGTGAATCAGGTCCTGGGGGCATTGGGTCCTGACTTCCAGGATGTTTTCCTTCCATCAGGAGTGGAACTCTTGGAAGCGATGACTTCTTGTTCATTATGATGAGGTCGTCGGAGAAGGGTTCTTTTCCTTGTGTCAAGCTCCTTAAAAAATGAAACAAGCTGGTTGGAGTAGGGTTCTTTTCCTTGTGTCAAGCTCCTTAAAAAATGAAACAATCTGGTGGGAGCACAGTTCGTTTTCTTGTGTCAAGCTCCTTAAAAAATGAAACAATCTCTTCGGAGCACAGTTCATTTTCTTGTGTTAAGCTCCTTAAACCATGAAACAAGGTCATTGGAGCATCGTTCTTCTGCTTGTGTCAAGCTCCTTAAAAAATGAAACAAGGTCGTCGGAGCACGGTTCATCTTCTTGTGTCAAGCTCCTTAAAAATGAAACAAGGTCGTCAGAGCACGGTTCATCTTCTTGTGTCAAGCTCCTTAAAAAATGAAACAAGGTCGTCGGAGCAGAGTTCGTTTTTCATGTGTCAAGCTCCTTAAAAAATGAAACAAGGTCATCTGAGGATAGTTCTTTTAATGTGTCAACCTCGTTAAAATAATGAAACACTTTCCTGTTCAATTCGAGTCTTTGATAAGATCTTGTAAAATCCCAGTCGAGTCTTCCTCTTGATCTCGTAATTCGAACCTTCACTCCATCTGCCTTATATATGGACTGAAGCTTGGGGGGCATGTACCTCGAATTGAGTCACCATGCTGGGGGCATGCGAAATTTTTCAAGCATAGTTTGTTTCCGTTTCAAGCTTGTGTAAAAATGAAACCGGTTTCAAGCATAGTTTATCTTTGTTTCAAGCTTGTGTAAAAATGAAACCAACTTCAAGCAAAGTTTCTAGCTTTCAAGCTTGTGTAAAAATGAAACCATTCTCATTTTACTTCTTGTGATTGCCATTTTATCAGCCTGTTTTTGCGAGATGAGCCTTGGTTTTCACACTCCATCGTCATTATCTGCTTGGTCGATTATATGCCTTCACTTGATTTTTTTACCTGTTCCTGAGGAACCGCTACGATGAGTGGTCTTGTTAGCCAGCCTCTTAACCTTTACTTGTTCTGACCAGTTCCACCATCACCGGAACTATTTTCCGCCCTTCATACCACTTGTTCCTCCAGGAGGAGTCATCTTTCAACTCTTTTCTGACTCTCTAAACATGAAAAGATTGCCGAGTCGCTTGTCGTTTTGATCTTGTTAAAGTGGTTGTGAAACGACATCTACCCAGTATACGTTTACCCCTTTTTCGGGCTGGGATAGATTATTTATGAAAAAGGAATACCCTATCCTATCGAGACTAGGAGGTTTTCTCAGACGTAATTTTCTACCTTTTTGTATCTGAGGAACTATCTATGAAAAGGGACTGTTGGAGTTTACTTTTCCGTTGTCTTTTCAAACTCTCTAAACATGAAAAGACGTCGATTTCTTCCTTTGTGAGACTCGTTAAAACCTGATGACATCGGATTCTGTCATAATGACGATACTCGAGTTCCTTCTTCCTAGGGCTCGTTAAATGTACTAGGTTGGATTTGTCCGAAGGACAAACTTATATGACAAGCATATGGTATCCTCTTCAAGCTTGTGTAAAAATAAAGAGGTACTCACTAGAAATGGCGGGGAAAAATGAAACCAGTATCATCATCGTGTCGACAGTATGTCGCTCTTGAACATGGCACTTGTCTGCATTCGTGTCAGGTTGGGAACATCTCATCTCGTTTTCCAATCGCCTCCATGGGTTTGGGTTATCCTTTTTGACCACTCATCTGCTCTTTGCCTCGTCATTATGACCTCAGAACTTTTGATGTCGAATACTGCCAAATCCACTATCGTGCCGCCGATATGTTCAAGAGAAGTTGACCTCTACAAGTTTCAACCCTCCTCTGATTCTCATCTGATCCTAATTCACCAACATTATGTTCCTATATCTCGCGTCGATGATGTGGGAAACACTATGGCCTACCTTCGATCTAGGTCACTTCCTGTCGACTCCAGCTCATTATCTAGGGAGCTGATCTATAGACTCCCTTCCGGTACCTTGGAGCATGCATGCCTTAGTGGCAGGTTCTTCGCGTCCAACGCAAGGTTTTCATCATTGACCTTCGATTGGATGATTTTGCTGTTGTTCAACGCCAGCTCATTGTTCACATTTCGTGGACTGTACCTATAGTACCTTGAGGGCCATTGTCATTATTGGTGGTACCTCTCGCGTTTGTTAACAGCTTTCATCATTGGCTAGTAATTAGACGATGTTCTCACATGTTCGACTTCAGCTCACTCATTCACATGCTTGGACTTGTACTCTGTTCGGGTCGAGATGGAGCGCAAGACCCTGGATTTTGTCTGATGGAATCCAGGCTGTGAATTTTGTGGATTATCATGATTGGATACATGAATCATTGATTGGATGGCTGCGACCATACCTGAGTCTATTTATTGATCCTCAGTGGATGACTACTTCCATACCTCAGATCTTGATTGTTGTATACTCTATTATGGATCGTTGCGCCCATACCACATATCATGTATTTGAGATATCAGTCGTACTTGTCTACGCAGGTTTTCCAATGGTAGTGTTTTCAGTTGGGCACGTTCTCGTAAAGCATTTCACCCCTCTCTCTCTCTCGGGCCTCATGCTTTAAGGGGAATCTGTTACACAGTAATTTGTCACCGTCCCCGCAATCCCCCGTCCCGCACATTGGAGGGCCTTTTCTATGACCTGTGAGCAGTGACATGACCTGAAACCACTTTCATGACATCCCCCTTGACAAGGACAATCATTCCTCTAAAGACGGTTTCCTGTGAAAAACCCTAAAAATAGACCTTTTGGCCTTGGCACGACCAGCCAGTTCAGCCCTCGCGCCAATGGGGGAAATCCACCAAAGAGGGCGCACCAACTGGCGCTCTGTCCCAGTGTATTACTCGCGCCAAGCTTAATAAGGACTGTTTTTTAAAAATAAATGGCAGAAGTTTGATTCCAACCAACTCCTGAACGAGTCTCTAAAATGAGTTGGGAGGTTTGGCTCTGGATCTCCATGTAGGGGAAGTAGTTTTCCACCTATCATGGAAGCTTCCTTGAGGATGGGGCCAATCCCACCATTGTAGGGATCCCAACTACCCTTCCACCATCTATACAAGCTTGCCATTTTCCCTTTAGCAAGCTAGTAGCCTTAATGGTCATAGAACTAAGAGTTGAATCAATAGCAAGGAGACTATCGTCAGACAGCCTCTGAGAGCCAAGCCGAAGAGAGAGAGATTTGTCCCATTCCTGACGAGCTTCATTGAGACGTGCTCCATTGTCGGCCCGCCGAAGGAAGATCCGCGTCAGAGCTCAGGTTGTATCTTTCTTTCGTTGTTATTAATAATAAACGACTTTGATTATGGTTCCATTCATATTTTCATGTCTTATGTTATGAATTATATCTTCTCTTACTGATATATGGTTACATGTTTTAGGTTTTACGTTGTGTGTTGTTGTTTCTTCGTGCGTGTGCAGGTGTTTGAACGTGCTAGAAGGGAGAATTGTGATCTGCCAAAGCGAAGGATGGAAACGCCATCTTTTCTGCAAACGACAACAGCGTGGGACTTAAGGTAGGCCTCTTGTCGCATTTTGGTCTTTTGTAACTAGGAACCTGCGTCTTAGCATGACTCGGTTGTTGCTAGATCCGATCTGGGCTAGTAAAGATCGCCTCTGTCCGCAGAGAGGATTTACCTCTCCAACAAATGGCAAGTGTAAAAATGCTTTTGCATATCTTAAGAGGTGTGTAACAATAGCCCCATTTTTACAAGGACATAATTGGAATTTGTATTTCCACATATCCACAGATGCATCTAATACAATCATTGGGGTTGTGTTGGGACAATAAGAAGGAAACAGACCTTGTGCCATCTACTATATCAAAAAGAACCTGAGTCCTGCAAAATTAAATTACACAGTAACCAAGAAGGAACTTCTTGTTTTTATACATGATATCAACAAATTTAGGCATTATATTACTAGCTATTAAGTTTTTGTGCATATTGATCATTCTACTATTCGTTTTTTTATGAATAATACAATCACCAATAGCAGATCTATTAGGTGGTTGTTGTTAATATTGCAATAATTTGACATCACCGTTATGGACAAGTGTGGAAAAGATAATGTTGTTTTTGACATTCTTTCTATATTTCCAAATAATTATGATAATATACCTATTGATGATTCTTTTCTACATGATTATCTTTTTGCAGTTTCCACTTACTCACCTTGGTGTGCAGATATTGCTAATTACCTTACTGCAGGGAAATTTCCACGCCACCTTTCTCCTAGGGAGAAACGAAAAATTGTTCAACAAAGTGCCCAATATATATTGGTTCGATGGTTTTTTTCATACCGGCCCAAATCATCAAATCAGGAGGTGTGTAAGAGAAGATGAAATCCATGAAATTTTAAAGGCTTGTCATAATGAGACTTGTGAAGGAGATTTTTTTGAAAGGAGAATAGGTCATAAGGTGCTTCAGATACGATATTTTGGCCTATCATATTCCAGGATGCAATAAATAATGTGCAAGGGTGTGACAGTTGCTATAAGATGGCTGACCAACTTATTTGATCAAATGAAATGCCTTCACAGCCTCAATTGCTGATAGATCCTTTTGAGACATGGTCCTTAGAATTTGTAGGACAAATCAATCCCCCATCTCAGCAGAAGTCTTATATTTTAGTATGCACAGATTATGTCACCAATTGGGCTAAATATAAGGCACTCACTAAGGTGACTTAATAGGTTATTTAAGACTTCCTATTTGAAGATCATTTTTTTCAATATTGATCTAGGAGGATCCTCAAAATACTCATAATTTTACACTCTCAAATGCTCATGAAACTAGTGCCAACTTAAAGAGCTCGTCGCATTGATTCTAGTAGTATATTCAGTTTCAAAAATGGCATCTGTATGAGTGAGAAAATGTGTTCTGAAGTTATTCTCAAACAGGAATAAAAATGGGTCTTTGTAGGCCAAGTGGCAGTGTCTCAACATGACACGTGATAGGTCAAAGTCAACAACGCAAGTCAATAGGCATGGGTCGGGGTCAAACCCACGACCTTCGTTATATCACTACAAAATCTTAGCAATGCCCCACAACATTGCACTTAATATATATTGGCACAAATATTATATAGAAGGTTTATTTGATTTCTATTTGGGGGGAGAGTTGGCAAAGACCGCCATATCTGGCAGGGCCGCCAACCCAAAGGTTATATTAAGTGCCACCAAACATAGCATACGTTACAACCGCCAGTGGTCAACTATTAGTGCAATCCAATGGCATGGTTACAAAACATATAATATATATTTGTTATAACCATTGGATATGGCGCAAAATTCGGGACCATCAGTTTTATACCACATAGCCGTCAATTATATAATATGCCAAGTTTAAAACAGTGTTTGTTAATATTATTTTCCACGTAGATATGTAACAAGGTTGTCGGTCCAATGGTATTTGTGGGTTTGAAACCATATGCTATATATGGTTTTGTTGCAACGTCGATATACTATGTTTGCAAAAATAAAATCCCAGGAGGCCCGCAGGTTTAACCCCAGGACCTCCCGTGGCCTATATAAAATAATTTCCACTACGCCCAAAGGAAAGGATTTATACAATGAAGCTTAGAATTTTTTTTTTTTATGCCTCTAAATGCCTTTTTGGGCATATTTTGGTCAATATTGGGCCTTTTTTAGCTCTCAAAGTTGCATTGGAAATCTGAGGTTGAGGCATATCTTGTTACAGGAGTCATCAATGCATGTGTGCAAAGTCCAGAATGGTGAAATTTGATGTAAATATACTTATGAGAATTTTTAATACAGTGGATGCCCACTTGGAAAAGGACCTGGAGTTGTAGTCCAGGAGGGACGAACTCTGTCATCAATTTTCTGTGTTTGCTTCTTTTCTTTTTGTTGCTCATACTTACTTTACAGATTTCAATTTTATGTTTAAGGCACTTAAAGAATCAATTTTCCTCATTTTCGCATTCAAAAGCAACCTTAGTTAATATTTGATGAAATTGCGGAAATAGTCAATTATGTTGTTTTCGGATCGACTATGGAGTGCCAAAGGAGATAGTGTAACAACTCTGCTTAAAAATCCAAGTAATAAAGTTATTAAAGGCAAAAAAAAAGACCAAGGTCATGGGACATGTATTCCAAGTTGAATGTTGGGAAAAAATATAGTGATGGGGATCACTGGTGATTAATTAATGGCTATGGAAATTAGCAAAGGAAAAGAGGCATTAATTGGCATTTATTTATGAAAATAATGGAAAATAGGAGAAAAGGAAGGTGAAAGGTCACAAGTTGCATGTGAGGAGGAAATTGAAGGAAAATTAATAAAATAGAGGCCTTGATGATAAAAAGGCTTTTGTGGATCAATTCATAGCGTTTTGCCATTTTTAGCTTGGATATCTCTTATATTCTCTCTCTCTCTCTCTCACTCACTCTTGCACACTTAGAGAAAACTTAGAGCATTCTTGGAGCACATTGGATTTGGAGAAAGAAGGAAAAGGAAACAGGAAAGTGCAAGGGGACAGCGGGATCAACGACTACAACTAGATTTCTTTGCAGGTACCGAGTTGCATGTATGGTTTACATGATAGTTTTGGAATGTGTGGTGTATGCATGTGGTTATTTGGTTATGATATGTCATTGGCATGGAGGATTTCCTGGATTGATAATGGTTTTTCCTAGCCTTTGTATTTCTTAGATAGCCATGGTGTGGGTTTTCCCTTTTTTTTTATTGGTTTTCATGTTCCTTGTGGATGTGGGTTGAGTTATCAGTTCCTGGAGCCTTGGTTGGACAAATGCTCTGGAAGCCCTGGAACAACTTGGGTTGAGTTACTACTCCTAGAAGCCTTGGTTGGAAATATGCTCTGGAACCCTTGGTGGGTTGAATTACTAGTCCTGGAGACTTGGTTGGAAAATTTATTTGGAGCCCTGTGGTAGTTGTTGGGCCAAGAAAAAGGTACGTTTCACCCCCATCTTCACCATGATTTGTCATATACTTTTATATATTTTCCCTTCATCTCAGTAATAAAGTAAAGGAAAATAATGAAAAAGTGAGGCAGAGTGGACTAATGATAAAAGGAGTGTTTAATAACGTAAAATTTGATTTGTCACTGTCTGTATTGATAGGGAAGAAAAATAGCCAAACTGCTGACTGGATGACCAAAAGAAAGCAGACAAGGAAGGCGAACGGAATCATATTGGCTCCTATGAATCAGTAGAAGATGTTGAGGCATGCCCACGCTTGGAGTTCTCACTTGATAGCCACGAAGTAGTAGGGTCCCATAATGAGAAAGATATGTTACTACTTTTGAATTTGCCTTTAAAATATAAAAGGCCGAAGATGAACAAGACAGACCATAATATAATCTTCCTATAATAAACATATTCAGACAGAATCATCAAGTTTGTACTAAAGTATTGCTCTGTGGATTAATGAATAATTTTGCGTTTTTGGAATAAACAACCTCTAATTATTCCTTAGCAGCAGGCTTCTAGTGGCTTTGGGCCCATCCCTAGGGGTTCTACTACTACTTCTATGTTATACGTTTATTTACAGAATTTATGTTTCCAGTTATCTATTGCGTTTCATAATATATCGTTTAATTGGTTAATTTCGAGCATGAGATTTTATAGCTTCCTTTTCACTAGACTAGTTTACCATTCATGTCCTCTTATCTGAAATCAATGCTTTTACAGTTGTTAGATTAGTTTCAGCACGGTTGTTATTCAATTCTGCATATAGTTAACGTTTGGATCTTTTCATCATAATTATGAGCGTTTGGTTGATGTTTAATTCGAAAGGATGTTATTAGTTGATTAAAAGAGAATTCCATTGCAAAATCTAGAATAATTGATTGTTGTTCAATTTATTAGATTTGTTGTTCAATTCATTAAGGTAGTTGTTCAATTCATCAAAGCGTGTTGTTCAATTGCAGTTTATTATTTTCAGTCTTGAGTAGTTATTTCTGCATAAGCTTAGAACAGATTTAGCTCCTTTGAATAGTCCGAAACATTTCATAATTCACTTCCAGGTTGGTTTGATTGAACTTCGAGAATTAGACAATATTCCTTATGACGATTTAGAGTAGTTAACCTTTGATGTCGCTTGCATATATTTTTCTTACACTCTTGAAATAACAAGACTTGCCCTGGGTTGATAATTAATGAAAAGCATTAAGGTTACCTTTAAACAATCACCTTTGTGACCCAACATTTTGGTGTCGTTGCCGGGGAGATTGTTTAAGAGTGATGTCCTTTATTTCTTTTTTCTTTTGCTGTGAAAGAATTGGGTATTGAAAATGAGAGGTAAGAACCTGTGTGCCAGCAAGAAAAACTCTTGCTCTCCAGCCCACTTCTCAGCTATTCTGCAGAGGTTAGTAGGATAGGTGTTTTAAGTATGATGGGTTTCCACATTGCATTATATTAGATATCATTTTTTGGATTCAACTGCATTAATTTAGTCATTCATCTATGACCATTTCCATGAGAGGTAGTCGTAACTGACCAATTTCTCATGATTTTTGAATAGTCCACTTAGCATTCATTGCATCAGGTGATGCTCACAGGGGTGAAAAAGTGGGATTGAAACTAGTGAAATGAATCAAATAGCGTCAATCATCACTTCCGGGGCTTGCACCCGGTAACCAGGACTTCCCAGGAGGTCAGCCATCCCAGAACTCCTCTGGCTCAAGCGCGCTTAACTATGGATTTTTCCCCACAATCAAGCCCACTTAGCTTGCTACCCCATTTTCAAAACCTTAGCAACTATTGTGCCTCATGAAAATGATATCTAGGATAGGTGTTCTTATTTTATGACTAGGTAGAAAAAGATAGAATTAGATCAAAATCCCCCACTTAAATCCAAAAATCCCAAAGGATCGATGGTACTTGGCAGAACAACATATATAGATGAAATAATTAAGAAGGCTGAATCCCAGGCACCCGTAGGACCCAGAACCATTCCTACTCAGATTCCTACTACACTCCCTCAAGTAGCAGCCTCACCATCTGCAGCCCACACCGAGATTCATAGTGAAACAGAAGGGTCTGAACAAAGCCTTCAGAATGTTGAGCACGTAAGTCCTGGCCCTTCAAGAGAGGGAAACTCTTGCAATTTGCAGGAAGGAGAGGGAGAAACCAGTAGTGCAGTACAAGTAAAAACTCTAGAGCCTAGATCCCCTGAGACAGTGATTGAGCCAGAGACACCTAGTATCCTGGATCAGGGAAGTGCTATAAGGCTTCCTGCAAATCCACTCTCTAATTCCACTCAAATTATTCCCCCAGAACAATAAATACTTGAAGATTATTGGCATATATTTGATCAAATGGAAAACAACCAAAACCAGAGGTAGACATCAACATTAGAGTATCCCATTGTTGATCCGGCCACAAATTTCCCTATGAAATCCATTCCATTAAAAAACACCCCCACCTTCCATGGGCTGACCTCAGAAGATCTGGATGCATTCTTATTTGAATTTGATTTCTTATGTAGGGGATATGACTACACCACTGACCATTAGAAATTGAAATTATTTCCCTCTACTTTGAAGGGGACAACATTACGTTGGTTTATGGTGCTCGTGGAGGAACCATTAATAGTTGGGATCAGATGAAAAACTATTTTCTTAACAAATATCAAGAATGCTACCAAACTCAAGAACTAAAAGACGAAATCTTCAATATGTCTGCAAGAGACAATGAGACATTAGAAGAATACGTTGAAATATTTCAATATAATTTGCAAATATCTCCATATACTACCTCAAGAAATCTTAAAAGAAATAATGATTAATGGAATGAAAGAATAATGGGTCGAAACACTTAATATAATGGGAAAAGGGGACATCTATCGAGAAGAATATGATGGCATTATTGCATTGTGCATCAGGTGTTCTCGAGGTAGTATGCGAAGTAGGCCAACCGGGCGAGACTCAACTACAAGGAATTATAAACAGTCCGGTGGCAACGTGACCAGAGCAAAATTCAGTAATATTTAAGAAGATTTTAAAACGGATATCTTGGGCACCCTCACAATGCAGCTAGATGTCCTACAAGCCAAGCAGAACCAAGCTATAGCATAACAGAACTTGGTTTTCTTTTGTCCACGTTGTCAGAAGAAGCACAGCCAGTGCGAATGTCCATTAGAAATGGTCCATACATGCACTATTTGTACCAAGGACCACGCCACTTACCATTGCCCTTCACTTCTGGGGTTGAAAGAGATTTTTAAAGAGGCAGAAGAAGAGGCAGAACCAATCTATCTAATGAATTAGTGTCGACAATGGCAAGCATGACCAGGTATGCCACAAGACCTGCCTCAGTTCTTTTCTTCTCCACGGTTTAATCAACAGAACTCTGCAACAGTATGGCAGAGCCAATCACCTTTTTCTGCCTAGCCATCCCCATAATTTTCCATGCCTCCTTGGCCAACACAACCCTCTTCAGGTAATAATTGGTCAAGTTTTCCTTGTTCTTCCCCTTATTGGCAAAACAATCTATATCAGTCCCAGTGGCCTGCCTCTACTTCACAAAATACAAATTGGTCTCAAAACTGGCAGCGACCCCTGGGAATGACCAATTTACCGATGGGTACAAGGGCTCAGAATCAACCTACATTACCATCTCCATACCCAGTCCAACACAATCCTCAGCCTATCATGCATCCTCAACTGCCAACTCAACCCAATCCTAATTCCAATAACAAACCAGTTCAGCTAATCCAGATTGTCGAAAACCCAAACCCCGAAACTGAACAGAAGCACTGCAATGAACTTAGGTTGAGATCAAGACATGTTATTTCACCTGAATAAGATACAGCCCTGCCACAACTTGAGTCTGAAATTCTGACAGCACCTAAACAATCAACTATGACAGAAGTAGAGATAGAATAGGGGAGGAACACATTTGACCAAAAAGACACTGAAAACCTTATTATTTCCTCCCCTCCATTCCATGAGAGATTAACATTGCCTAAACCAATAGTCTCTTCAGATTTTGATCTCCTAGGGAAATTAAAAAACCTTTGCATTAAAATTCCTCTTCTGCAAGCTATACAAGACATTCCTATCTATGCCAAGACAATTAAAGAGCTATGCGGAAAAAAAGAGGTGAGGAAAGAAAAAACTGTACCAACTATTCATGTAGTGGGAGCACTGTCAGACTTACTCTTGGGTAAATAAACACCAGTAAAATACGAGGATCCAGGGAACCCCATAGTTACTGTACAAATCTCTGGCCACTCCTTTTCGAACACATTATTTGATTTAGGGGCGACCATTAACATCTTAACTACATAAACCTGCGAGAAGTTAGGTATAAAATTGTTGGAACCCACATCTACCTTGCTGGAACTTGCTGACAGATCTGTTATCAAACCAGAAGGTATATTACAGGACAGCCTGGTTTTTGTAGACTCATGGGAGTATCCGATAGACTTTTTAGTTATTAACCCAAAAAGTAGGTTAGATGGACACCCCCTGATACTGGGATGACCTTGGTTAGCAACAGTCAATGCTTACATAGGCTGTCAGACAGGAAACATGACCATTGCTAGAGGTGATTCCATAAAAAAATATTTCCATATACCCACCTTCCAAACCAAGTCTTCCCATTTTAAATATTCACAAACAGCCACATACATACTGGGAACAAAACATCTATTCACCACTGAAAATAGTGGAAGCACTTGAATTCAAATATCAAACTGAAGATGATGTAATCAATAACTTCATGAATCAACCATCTGCTTCTAAAAATTTAAAATGCCAAATGTTAAAAGAAGTTCTTGATAATGAAGCATAGGAAGACCCCTTGGCAGACATTGATAATCATCACATACCCACGACTGTTGTTCGCAACAGCATACCAATTGAAATTGAGCCAGGAAAGGTTTTAAATATCAATTGTGGTCTAAATAGTAATCAACAGCAAAATCTCATTAAGGTTTTACAGAAATATTGTCTAGTCAATTTAGTGTCCTAAATTGCTAACATAAATTATCAACCAGGGCTAGTAAACTGATGAAGTGTGATGCACTATATGTGTCTAAATATCCATTTTTCTTACTTCGTTGTTTTTAGTGTTTTATTGATGTTTTGGGGTTTTTATGTTTGATTCTTAGTATGCTAATCTATGCTAAAAAGATGAAGTTAGATTTATGTCAAAAAAAGAAAAAAAAGAAATGTTAATGAATAAATGAAAACAGAGTTTATTTGCAAATTTTGTTCCTCACTAGAAAATGATGAAAACAGAGAGTCTTAATCCATGGATATTACAGTTTCTAAATGAACATTCATGAAATGAAAAGTAACTCAAAACACTGCAACTTAATCTGATTCATTTAGTTAGAGATTTGTTGGAAGAGCTTGTGAAAAAGATCAATTATAATGCAATGAGGATCTCCTAAAACATAAAATAAAAGCTGAAACAACTTATAACATTACAGCTAAATCTTATTCATGAGTTAGAGGTTTATTGGAAAAGCTTTTGAAAGAGATCAATCATAATGTGATAAGGATCTTCTATGAAGCAAAACAATCAATAACTCACAATATTACAACTTAGTCTCATTCGTGAATTAGAGGTTTATTGGAAGAGCTTTTGAAAGAGACTAACTGCAGTATAATAAGGATCTTTTTTTTAACTAAATAACAGAAAATGAAATGCTAATAACTCAAAATATCACAATTGAATCTCATTCATTTAATAGAGATGTATTGAAAGAGCTTGAGAAAGAGACTAACTGCAATATCATAAGGATCTTTTATCTAAACAAATGACATGAAACATAATGCTAAAAGCTATGATTTCAGAAAGCAATCTAAGTAAGGAAATATGACAAAACAAAATTGAAAATGACTTATCTAGAAAACATGCAAAACCTCCTCGAATAGCAGGGGCCCTCTACTACCAATTTGGTGTAATCCTTAACTCCTTGAAGATGTGATCAAAACAACATCAAAGAACTAAACTTCTTTATTGATAAACTCACAAATATACATCTCATTCCATCTTAAGCTTTGTTACAAAACACTCTCTAATCCTTTCTCTTTTTCTCCTATTTTTTCACTACCCTTGATAGGAAAAAGCTTCCTCTATTTATACAAAAATATGAGAAGTTATCTCATTAATGAGAGTCCATGAATCTCTCCCTCTATCTCTTGAGTTACAATCAAAATAGGAAATGATAAGACACATGTATTTTTAGAGTTTCAATACAAATAAGAAATGAGACACATATCTTCTTAGAGTTTCAATACAAAAAGGAAATGAGACACATGTCCTCATGATCCCATGATCTTCTCCACTCAAATTCAAATTTGGTTTTGGGAGGCCACATAAAAGTCTTTTAGAAGCTTCCTTTTGACCTACACATGTCACAAAACTCATAACACATATATATATATATATGAAACTATGTTAATTTTCTAGTTTCTAATCATAAATTCACTTTAAATACATAAAATAAATAACTTTGGAAGACAAGGATCCTAACCCATATATTTATGAAAATGGTTACTTGATGTAAGGCTTTAGGTCATATGACTATGAAATAAGAGCTGAATGGTTATGACATAATGGAAATATGTATGAATATAGAAAACACTTTTGAGACTCAGCATACCCCCCAACTGAAGTTGTTGCATGTCCTCATGCAACTATTGCAATGATTCATTTGTCCATGAGTTGATCTTTTATGAGTTTTAACTCATATAGATTCGTTTCAAACTTTGTTTCTTGATATTTTCTTTTTGGCAAAGTATAATACATTTGATTGCAACATTTTTTAATGGTTGGTTCTTGTGTGACAACCAATTTTTTGAGCAATGGTTCTTGTGTAACAATGTTTTATTTTCTTTGTTGCATTAAAGTTCATGAAAACATTTAGAATCAATTACTTCATCAATGAATTGATCATTTGCAAGACATATAATATGTTGGATTATGTTGCAACAATAGTTGGTTGGAAAGTATATGCGGGTGGAAATGAAATGAAAATGTGTAATAGTGTATGACATGTGGATATGAAATGATGTCCCTTCCCCCCCAACTAAAGATATGACAATGTGAAAAAGGGAGTGAGGAATTTTTCCAAAGTTACAATTTTAGCATTCTAATTAATTACATGACTAAAAATTAGAAAACCACATACATTCACTTACCTTAAATGTAGATGAGTTGTGTGGCTGTTGATGTTGTTGGATCAGGAACTATGTAAACAAATGAATTTGATCTGCTTTTTTGTTCTCTTTGTTCTCTTTGTGATGATGGAAAGATTGGGATCTTTATTGCTGCTGATACAAATTGATTCCTACTGCAAACTGCTGAAATGATGTAGTCTTCAATTGTTACAAAATTCGATGGTACAATTCTAGTCATGCGAATAAATGTGTTGATGTCGAGCATGAAGAGAAGTAATTGGATTATCGACCATTGATGAATGTCGTTAACCAATGCGAGGCAAACTCACCATTAATGTCAATGAGTGCCAAGGTACCTAAGTACATCTTGCAAAGTGCGAATAAATGGGTTGATGTCGAGCCACTTGCAAGATCTGATGATCAAGGGACATTGATGTATTCCCATGATTTTCAGCGAAAGAACTTGTCATTAATGCATATAAGCCTCAAGGTACTATTAAGGACTCTAGTCTTAGACCTAGATAATGTGCTGATGTCGATAGGCCAAGACTTGTTAGAAGAGAGACCTTAAAGAATCCTCCATCATCTAACGCGAGCATGAAAGAATAATTTTTTGAAGGACTATGGATTCAATAATTTGCATTGAAACAAGGTTTATTTGCAAAATGAAAAGGATAGGAAAAGGAAAATGGAAATGGACAATGAAAAATGGAAAATGACAATGGGAAATAAGCATGTAGGTGAGCTTCTTGCTTTTATTTGTGGAGTAAACAAAAAGTAATGGAAAGTGTATCTGAATGAAGGAAAATGAACAACTAACTCTTGCTGGGAAAATAATGGTGGTTTTCTGAATTTCTTGGTTGGATTTACAATTCAAAAAGGGATAAAAAGTAATGGTCTTGATGGATATGAACATGGACTTGTTCTTATGTTTCTCATGAAATAGGTCCTTTGAAAACCAATCGTGTGCACAATTAGTTTCCTTCAATGATTACTCGATCATCCCAAATCTGCAAAAAAAAAAAACTTGACATAAAGAACATAAGTGTGTTCAAAAAGAAGTAGCTAATTTCTTTCTGATTCTTACGCAAAAATTATATGTCAAATGAAACAGATTAAGGTAAATCAAAAAGTTCTATATTCGGTCCAATTCATGATATCGATAACAATCCATTTTTAAAGAATAACCATGAAAAATAAATCAACTCCCTATTGTCGGATGACTTCATGCACTGTGCTTAGTAAAACAATTGGCATCACAAAAATTCGTTGTGTTCTGCAAGTTAAAACTTTATAGAAAAATACACATCAACAATATTAATGCCAAATGTTTAGAAATCATCTAAATAATCTTCCAATTGTCCTGCAAACCATTATTAAGAAGGATTTTTTTTTATTGTTTTTTTTTTATTTTTTTTTTTCTTTATTAAAAAGAAATTATTAATAAAGATTTTATTTTATTTTATTTATTTATTTTTTAAATAAATTTTTTTTTTTTAAATGAAATAAAGCATGGATGAAATAATTGTCCTTATGAATATTTTTGAAACAAAGTCATGCCAATGCCTTTTTCATGCAAGATAAAAATAAAAAGCTTGAAATTTCTAAAGTCAAGTTCCTAACTATGAAGGAGATGAAGGCAGAATCCTTCTCAATTTATACAACTTGCATTTGATGCACATGTGATAATGTCTGTCTCAAATAATCCATTTGTCACTCATCATGTGCCACCACAGATGAATTCTGTCACATTTTCCTTCAAATAAGGAAATCAGATCTTTGATTATTTCTCAAAATTGAATTTTATAAAACTGTGACTATTTTCATAAATAAAAAAATAAAAATAAAACGTTTTTCTCTTACGCACACTGCAAATTGGTGCTCCTAAGAACCCTGAATTTCTCCCAAATGGCTACGAATTTCAGAAAGTTCTTATAAGATTACCTAATTCACCCCGTTCCCGAAAAAAACCCATGTTTTAGTTTTTTCTAATTCGCCTTGGTTTTCTCAGAAAATTCGTTTTAGAATCAGGTGTTTTTGACAATTACGCATTTCGTTTTCTGACAATTACTTGTAGTTTGATTTGTTTTTATTTGCAGGTTTTGAAGTGTAATGGCTTGTATCTCACAGAGAAGTTCAGATCGATCTCTCTCATTCCAATTACTTGCAATGGAATCTGCAATCTTCTCTTCATCAACAGTCTGAAATCTTCTCTTCATCAGCAATTTCTTCATATGATACACTTCCATTGTCTGTCCCTATAATTGAATTTGTAATCTTCTCCTCATCAACAGTTTCTTCATGTGATATACTTTCATTGTGTGCAAATTTTTAAAAATTATTTCTAATAATTGTTGTTTGAGGAAAAACAAATATGGAAAAGAGAAGGTTTCTTCCTTTTTCTTTTTTTTTAAATTGCAGTGCATGGGTCTTTGTGTGGATTGAAGGACTGCATATATGCGTAAAGCCAAGCCAAAGGTTGGCCTCATGCGTATGTGTGGGTCTTATTTCTATGAGCCAATTTATTTATTTATTTATTTTATTTTTTTTAAATTAATTAATTTTTTTTTAATTGATTTGTTAATAAAATTATATATTCTATTTTTAAAAATTCAAATATATATATATATATATATATATATATATATATATATATTTCATTAAACAAAACAATTATTGAAATTAAAAAATTTCATCATTTTTAAAGTTTATTGTAAAATGAAATGAAATGAAATGATGAAAATATAATTTATTATTATTTTTAACATAAAAATTCTTTTTCTGATCCTCTAGATCACACAAAGTGCAGGAGGAGAGCATACTTGAGAAATTATTAATTTTTTTTTAGATGTAAGAAATAAGGCTACCTAGTTACACTTCCCCGGTAACGGTGCCAAAATGTCTAGTCAATTTAGTGTCCTAAATTGCTAACATAAATTATCAACCAGGGCTAGTAAACTAATGAAGTGTGATGCACTATATGTGCCTAAGTATCCATTTTTCTTACTTCGTTGTTTTTAGTGTTTTATTGATGTTTTGGGGTTTTTATGTTTGATTTTTAGTATGATACTCTATGCTAAAAAGATGAAGTTAGATTTATGTCAAAAAAAAAAGGAAATGTTAATGAATAAATGAAAACAGAGTTTATTTGTAAATTATGTTCCTAACTAGAAAATGATGAAAACAGAGAATCTTAATCCATGGATATTACAGTTTCTAAATGAACATTCATGAAATGAAAAGTAACTCAAAACACTACAACTTAATCTGATTCATTTAGTTAGAGATTTGTTGGAAGAGCTTGTGAAAAAGATTAATTATAATGCAATGAGGATCTCCTAAAACATAAAAGAAAAGCTAAAACAACTTATAACATTGCAGCTAAATCTCATTCATGAGTTAGAGGTTTATTGGAAAAGCTTTTGAAAGAGATTAATCATAATGTGATAAGGATCTTATATGAAGCAAAACAATAAATAACTCACAATATTACAACTTAGTCTCATTCGTGAATTAGAGGTTTATCGGAAGAGCTTTTGAAAAAGACTAACTGCAGTATAATGAGGATCTTCTTTTTAACTAAATAACAGAAAATGAAATTCTAATAACTCAAAATATCACAATTGAATCCCATTCATTTAATAGAGATGTATTAGAAGAGCTTGAGAAAGAGACTAACTGCAATATCATGAAGATCCTTTATCTAAGCAAATGACATGAAACATAATGCTAAAAACTATGATTTCAGAAAGCAATCTAAGGAAATATGACAAAACAGAATTGAAAATGACTTATCTAGAAAACATACAAAACCTCTTCGAATAGCAGGGGCCCTCTACTACCAATTTGGTGTAATCCTTAACTCCTTGAAGATGTGATCAAAACAACATCAAAGAACTAAACTTCTTTATTGATAAACTCACAAATCTACATCCCATTCCATCTTAAGATTTGTTACAAAACACTCTCTAATCCTCTCTTCTTCTCATATTTTTTCACTACCCTTGATAGGAAAAAGCTTCCCCTAATTATACAAAAATATGAGAAGTTATCTCATTAATGAGAGTCCATGAATCTCTCCCTCTATCTCTAGAGTTACAATCAAAATAGGAAATGATAAGACACGTGTCTTTTTAGAGTTTCAATACAAATAAGAAATGAGACACATATCTTCTTAGAGTTTCAATACAAAAAGGAAATGAGACACGTCCTCATGATACCATGATCTTCTCCACTCAAATTCGAATTTGGTTTTGGGAGGCCACATACAGGTCTTTTAGAAGCTTCATTTTGACCTACACATGTCACAAAACTCATAACACATATATAGATATATGAAACTATGTTAATTTTCTAGTTTCTAATCATAAATTCACTTTAAATACATAAAATAAATAACTTTGGAAGACAAGGATCATAACCCATATATTTATGAAAATGGTTACTTGATGTAAGGTTTTAGGTCAGATGGCTATGAAATAAGAGCTAAATGGTTATGACATAATGGAAATATGTATGAATATAGAAAATACTTTTGAGACTCAACAAATATAAGGGACAATTTTCTTGGGACTACCCAGACATGAAGGGTATAGATCCTCAGCTATGCACACATCACATTTATACTGACAAGGATGCTAGACCTATTCGGCAGCCTCAGCGGAGGTTAAACCTACATCTGAAAAATATTGTAAAAGATGAATTGCAAAAGCTGTTAGATGTAAACTTCATTTATCCTATTTCAGACAGAAAATGGGTCTCTCCTTTAGTAGTCGTTCCTAAGAAGAATGGGAAGTGGAAAATATATGTGTATTACAGAGAATTGAAAAAAACAACACAGAAATACCACTTCCCCCTCCCTTTTATTGATCAGGTCCTTGAAACATTAGCAGGAAAGTGGTTCTTCTCTTTCCTTGATGGTTTCAGTGGTTACAATCAAATCCAGATAGCCCCTGAAGACCAGGATAAAACGACCTTTACCTGCCCATGGGGTACATTTTCCTATAGGGTATTATCGTTCGGGTTATGCAATGCCCCAGCAAAATTTCAAAGAGCCATATGCAGCTTTTTTTCTGATTTAATAAATGAAGGACTCTAAATTTACATGGACGACTTTACTCCATATGCAAATGATTTTGATCAAGCACTGCAAACACTAGAAAACGTATTAGAACGATGTATTGCTACTAGATTATCTTTGAGCAATGAAAAATGTCAAATGATGATAACCGAAGGAGTAATCCTCAGGCACTACATCTCTGTAGCTGGAATACAGGTAGATCTGACAAATATAATGGTAATTCTTTTATTAGCCACACCTTGTACTCAGACAGAGGTACGTAGTTTCTTTGGGTATGCAGGGTACTACCGTAGGTTTATAAATCATTTCTCACAAATTTTTGTGCCCTTGTATGAATTAACTAGAAATGTTGAATTCCATTAGTCTGATAAATGTGACACTGCTTTTTTAGATTTGAAGAAACTGGTCTCAATTGCACCAGTCTTACGCGGCCCCAATTGGGAGTTGCCCTTTCACATTTCCTCAGATGCATCCGACACAGCGATAGGGGCAGTTCTCGTTCAAGAAAAAGACAAAAAGCCCTATGTTATTTACTATATCAGCAAGAATCTCACTCATGTTGAATCAAACTATATAGTGACCGAAAAGGAGTTCTTGGTTGTGATTTATGCTATTAATAAATTTAGACATTATATAACTAGCTATCAAGTATTCCTATATACCGATCACTCCGCCATTAGTTACTTAGCCAATAAACCTATTAAAAATGGAAGAGTGACTCATTGGTTGTTGTTGAGATTCAACAAGATGATGATCCTAGTGAAAATTAAGCACCTTCACTAGGTGGGGCCCGCAGGCTATTTTTAGGTGTATGTTTATTTTTAGAATGGTGAGGATATTCTAAAATTAGCAAGATGTTGATTCTAGATGGTTGAGAAAATTATATCTTTAGATGAGTTTATATTTTTAGAATATGGGCGAAGTCTATTTATAGATCGCATATCTAAAAATAGAATGCATGTCGATTATTATCAGCCCTTAATGATAATCATATAATAAATAATAACTTATTCTCTTTGAGCACTTGATTTCAGTTAACTGATGTGGCAAACCAGTTAGCTGAAGGAATTACGAGTTGCAAGGTTGGTTGGTGACTCATGCATGATGGACTTCGTTGTAACTGAGTGTGACATAGTTGTAACAGAGTTGGAAGAGTAGTTATGGGAGTTTTTATTTAGTTTAACTCAATTAAGTGAGTTAAACTCAGTTGTGCTAGTTGTAACTAAAGATGCACTAGTGAAAGATGAGTGAATTAATTATTTAATCAATTCACAAGTAGTGTCTTACTTGCAACTAAATAAATACATCATTTAACTACTTTCATGTCAGATCCAGTGGAGACCCAGTGGAGAGATAGGTGAAAGGGTGTGTTTGACTATCAGTTGTGACTATAGTGATGCATTCAATGCATCTACACACACATTGGAGTTGCTAATGAGGATTGCACAGTCAAAGTAAGGAAATATCAAATTCATTCGGGGTTCTTCTTCAGCAGGGATTGCGTAGTGGAGGCAGGCTACCAGGAGGCAGTAAATTGGTGCATGTGTGAACCAATTTTTGTATGACAGTGTGAGGCAATTGTCTGTTGTATTAAGAGCTCTATGAGCTGAGATTTGTATGAGATTGTTTCATGATTCCATGATATACATAATATATGATAGCTAGGGTTTTTTAGCTTTATCTTTCCTGGTAAAACATCTTGTTATGTGCGATTGATTTTTCTTCATATGTTTTGCAATTGGCGATTTAATTTCCGCAAAGAATTGAGTAGAAGGATTGTGTATTTAACAATGGATTTAATTATTAGATCAGGGGAGTCCAGTAATATACATGCATATTGTATAATTTCTACATGGTATCATAGTTGTGTTAATCACTGAAGATTGCAATATTGAAGCAGTGTTGAGTTGTGTTGGTGGAACAATTCGAATTTGTTGCAATAATTTCTTGGTGCGACAGTTGAGTAAACATTGAAATGGCTTTCAATGGGTTACGGTTGGAGTATGCACTCAAGGGAAGCTCGAACTACATAGCCTGGAAGGACAGGATGGAGGCGGTGCTTGAATATAATGGCTTGAAGGAGTTCATCAATAGCGATGTTCCTAAGCCCACTTCGACGGATGCTGCATTACTTGACACCTGGAAAAAGAAAGTAGCAAAGACGAGAAGGATTATGTTGGAAAGTGTGAAAGAACATATTGTGTCAAGCCTTCATGGGAAAGCCACTCCATTTGCAATGTGGAAGGCTTTGACAGATCTTTTCCAGAGCAGTAGCGACCATAGGAAGTTGGCGCTGAAAGATAAACTCAGAAAAATCAAAATGGATAAGGGCGACAGTATTCCAAAGTATTTCATGAAGTTTGTCCAATGTAGGGATGAGCTGGGGAGTGTGGGAATTATAGTTGCTGATGATGACTTGATGAGCTTGGCTCTCCTTGGACTTCCGAATATTTGGCACAGTTATCAAGACTCTATCAATGGGCCAGAGAAACTGTCGGATTGGGAGCGACTTTGGTCGGATCTAGTACAGGAGGAGATAAGGCAGAATACTAGGGATGGCTCTTCATCAAAGCATGATGATGAAGAGGATTGTGCTTTGGCTTCCAAAACAAGGAAAGGGAAGGGGAAGAAATCCCATTCAAAATCCGAGGCTAAAGGCAAGAAGCTGGATTTGTCCAAGGTGAAGTTTTTTCACTATCACGAACATGGGCATCTCGCCACTAACTGCCCACAGAAAAAGAAGAACAAGAAGGTTGCTGGAGTTGTAGCTGATGAGACCATTGCCTCACAATTTGAACTTGATTTCTCTTTGATCACATGCTTTGTTTCAAGCGCAATGGGATCGATGTGTATCTTGATAGTGGTGCTTCCTTCCACATGACGGGAGATAAGGAGCTTTTCAGCGTCTTGGAGGAGAAAGATCTCTAAATGCATATAGAGATGGGCGACGATGGACGATACAGTGCGACCAGCATTGGTACCATTACCTTTGAGAGGGAGTCAGGTAAAGAATTTCTGTTGAAAGATGTTATGCGTGTTCCAGGTCTAAATAATAACTTGGTCTCAGTCGCGATGTTGGAGGACAGAGGTTATGACGTCATTTTCAGCGATGGAAAAGCCTTCCTGCAACATAAAAAAATGGTTCAAACCAAGAGGATAGGGATTTGAGTTAAGAATCTCTACAAGCTGGAGGTATATGGTTGCGCTGCAATGGTGCGCAAAAAAGAAGAAGTGGTGAGTCGGGATGAGGGTAAATTATGGCACAGGAGATTGGGCCATCTTCACCATGGCGCCTTGAAGATTTTGCAGAAGATTTCTATTAGACTTCCCAAGGGTACACTTACGCAGATAGATCAATGCAAGGGATGTACTGTGGGTAAGTTTTTGAAGACCACCTTTCATGAAAAGGAGAACCGTGCTTCGGTGATCCTAGAGAGAGTACACACAGATGTGTGTGGACCATTCTCAGTTGCTTCAATAGCAAAACGCGGGTATTATGTTATTTTATTTTTATGTCTATTCTTGTAGATGTTGGATCTTCTTCATGTAGAAGAGGATCAAACATTCTCAAATTTCTGTGAGTTTAAAGCAATGGTGGAGGAAGATTCGGGGAAGCAAGTGAAGGCTCTGCAGAGCGATTATGGTGGTGAATATATCTCGAACAAATTCAAAGAATTTTGTAGCGAAGAAGGAATTCAAAGAGAACTCATAGCGCCTCATAACGCATAGCAGAATAGGGTCGCAGAGAGGAAGAACAGAACGATCGTGGGTGTTGCATGAGCTATGTTGCATGATCAGGGCCTACCAATGCACTTGTGGGAGGAAGCATGCAACACTGCGGTTTATGTAAAAAATCGTTGTCCTCATAGAGTACTTGGTATGAGTAAACCTAAAGAAGCTTTTACTGGTAAGAAACCAGATGTTTCTCACTTTAAGATTGTTGGCTCATTTGTTTATGTTCATGTGACCAAGAACGCCAAGAAGAAGCTGGAGCTGACTGTAGAAGTTGGGATATTTGTGGGGTACATAGAAAGAAACCATAATTATCGTGTGTATTTTCCAAACAATCGAATGATTGTGGTGCGACGAGATATAAAATTCAATGAGGAGAAAGCCATGAAGTTGTCGCTTGAGAGAGAGCTACACTTGCATGCAGAGGAGGAACTTTTTGTTCCCAAATGTGAGTCTCGAGATGTGGACCAGCCACAGGAGGAGGATCATGGAGTGGAGGATTCCACTCACGTAGAGCGAAACATCAAAACTGGCAGAAGGCGTACCACAGAAGCTGAGAGGTTGAAGCTTGATGCGGCATAGAATGTAGGAGTCCCTACTTCACAGCGCAGACAGAGACAGTGTTCTGACTGATATACTAGATACATGGCTCTCATTAGAAAATGTATTGTGACAAATTCGTCTTCTTTTCAGGAAGTAGTGCAGGAGCCCACATGGGTAGATGCAATGGTGGAGGAGTATGACTCCATTGTCAGAAACAATGCTTGGGAAATTGTTCCAAGGTCGGTTGATAAATAGTGGTAGGTTCAAGATGGATCTAAAAAGTAAAGCAAGTTGTTGATGGGAGTGTTGAGAATTATAAGGAAATATTTGTTGCCCGAGGCTTCTCACAAATCGAGGGGATTGATTATGAAGAAACCTTTGCACATGTCGCATAGTATTCTTCCATAAGGACCATCCTTGCTCTCTTAGCGCAGATGGATTAGCACATTCATTAGATGGATGTGAAGACTACGTTCCTTAATGGGATCATTGAGGAAGAAGTGTACATTGAGCAGCCTGAAGGATTTGAGATCTTCAGCAGTGAGTCGCATGTGTGCAGACTTAAAAGAGTGTTGTATGGGCGAAGCAAGCACCCCATGCTTGGTACACTCTAATCGATAGCTATTTCACTAGACTTGGCTTCACCAAGAGTGAGGCGGATGTAAACCTATACCAGATTGTAGTGGAGGGTAAGATTTTAATCATTGTTCTTTATGTTGATGATTTAATACTGACTGGTGATGAGCAGTTGATACACTCATGCAAGGAGGACCTTGCAAAGGAGTTCGAGATGAAGGATATGGGTCTCCATTATTTCCTTGGATTGGAAATATGGCAGCGAAGAGGTGAACTGTTTGTGTCTCAAGGCAAGTATGCTCGGGAGATACTCAGTAAGTTTCACATTGAGGAATGCAAACCCATGGATGCTACTCTTACAGGAAATTGGAGGAAAAGAGGATGCTACATCAGCAGAGGTAGTGGATGCTACTGTCTATCGACAGTTGGTGGGTTCGCTCATGTATTTAGTTAATACAAGATTAGACATATGCTATACGGTGAACCAGCTTAGTCAAGCGATGGTTAAGCCTACCAAGCTCTTTTGGAAGGCAAGTAAGCATGTCCTGAGATATCTCAGGGGAAAATCTGAGTATGGATTATGGTACAGACAGATGGATGAGGTGAAGTTGCATGGCTTCACGGATGTAGATTGGGTAGGCAGCCCAACGGACAGATAGAGCACATCAAGAGGGGTTTCAGTATTGGATCTACAATTGTTTCTTGGTGTAACAGGAAACAAAGATCTGTGGCACTCAGTTTAGCGAAAGTAGAATACATGGCAGAAGGTCAAGTTGAATGTGAGGCTATCTGGATGAGGAAGATCTTGGTCGGTTTGTTCGGTTCTCATTTAGATCCTACAATAATTCATTGTGATAATCAGAGTTGCATCTTGTGTTTCATGATATATCTAAGCATATAGATATCCAGTATCATCATATCAAAGATTGTGTGCAGCGGAAGATCATGTTGCTTCAGTACATTCCTACAAAAGATCAGGATGCAAATATTCTAATGAAGGCGCTCATCAGGAGAAAGTTCGAATACCATAGAGACAGGATCAGGATGAGGGATAATTCCTTTCTTATTGAGAGGGAGTGTTGAGATTCAACAAGATGATGATCCTAGTGAAAATTAAGCACCTTCACTAGGTGGGGCCTATTTTTAGAATGGTGAGCATATTCTAAAATTACCAGGATGTTGATTCTAGATGGTTGAGAAAATTCTATCTTTTGATGAGTTCCTATTTTTAGAACATGGGCGAAGTCTATTTATTTATCTCATATCTAAAAATATAATGCATGTCGATTATTATTAGCCCTTAATGATAATCAGAAAATAAATAATAACTTATTCTCTTGGAGCACTTGATTTCAGTTAACTGATGTGGCAAACCAGTTAGCTGAAGGAATTACGAGTTGAAAGGTTGGTTGGTGACTCATGCATGATGGACTTCGTTGTAACTGAGTGTTGTAACAGAGTTGGAAGAGTATTTATGGGAGTTTTTATTTAGTTTAACTCAGTTAAGTGAGTTAAACTCAGTTGTGCTAGTTGTAACTAAAGATACACTAGTGAAATATGAGTGAATTAATTATTTAATTAATTCACAAGTAGTGTCTTACTTGCAACTGAAGAAATACAGCAGTTAACTACTTGCATGTCAGATCCAGTGGAGACCTAGTGGAGAGATAGGTGAAATGGTGTGTTTGACTATCAGTTGTGACTATAGTGATGCATTCAATCCATCTACACACACATTGGAGTTTCTAATGAGGATTGTGCAGTCAAAGCAAGGCAAGATTGAATTCATTTAGGGATCTTCTTCAGCAGGGATTGCGCAGTGGAGGCAGGCTGTCAGGGGGCAGAAATTGGTGCATGTGTGAACCAATTTTTGTATGACAGTGTGAGACGATTGTATATTGTATTGAGAGCTCTATGAGCTGAGCTTTGTATGAGATTGTTTCATGATTCCATGATATACATAATATATGGTAGTTGGGGGTTTTTAGCTTTAATATTTCCCGGTAAAACATCTTTTTAAGTGAGATTGATTTTTCTTCATATGTTTTGCAATTGGAGATTTAATTTCCGCAAAGAATTGAGTAGAAGGATTATGTATTTAACAATGGATTTAATTGTTAAATCAGGGGAGTCCGGTAATATACATGCATATTGTATAATTTCTATAGTTGTTGCCTTTACAGGAGTTTGACATAACTATCAAAGACTGCCCAGGGAAGGAGAACGTAGTTGCAGATTTCCTGTCTAGAGTTCCAAAGTCAGATGACCCACTAGTGATGGACGATCAATTCCCTAATGAGAATTTATTCGTTGTAGCAGTAAAAACACCATGGCATGCAGATGTAGTGAATTATCTAGCAGTAGGAAAGCTGCCAAGACACTTGACATCAAAGGAACAAAAGCTGATTGTTCAGCGCAGTGCTATATTCTCCTGGATCGGTGGATATCTTTTTCATATAGGAGCCGATATGCATATATGTAGATGCATCTGAGAAGACGAGATTTATGACATCATAAGGGCCTGTCATGATGAACCATGTGGTGGCCATTTTGCAGATCGCAGGACGGGGCACAAAGTATTGAAAATGGATTATTATTGGCCTAAATTTTTAAAGATGCCAAGAAATATGTCAAAGCCTACAATAGTTGCCAAATAATGGGCCACCCTGGCCAATTTGATGAAATGCCATTACAACCACAGTTAGTAGTGCAACCTTTCAAACGGTGGACACTGGATTTTGTTGGACCATTCAACCCGCCATAAAATCAGAAGAACTACATACTGGTTGCCACAGATTATGTGATGAAGTGGGTAGAAATAGTTGCTTTATCAAGAGCTACAGAAGAATCTGCGATCAATTTTATTTTTGAGCTATTTGTGCGGTATGGCTTACCTCAGGAAGTGATAACTAATGGAGGGGCACAGTTTGTGAGAAATAAAATCACGACCACTCTGAAGAACCACCATGTCACCCATAGAGTCACCTCTCCCTACCACTCGCGGGCGAATGGGCAGTTTGAAAGCACCAACAAATTCCTTGAGGTAATTCTCACTAAAACAGTCTCAACTCATCGTCGGGATTAGGCTACTAGACTACCAGAGGCCTTGTGGGCTTACTGCACAACATGGCAAAACACCACTGGATATTCTCCATGCCATCTGGTATTTGGAAGGGAACCAATTTTTCCTATTGAATCTTAAATAAAGACTCTGAGAATAGCCTAGGAAGTGGGGTTGGATTTGACGGAGGCCCAGATTAGAAGACTCTAGCAAATAAATGAATTAGATGAAGAATGGCTACTTGCTCTGCAACGCACTACAATTATTCAACAACAACGAGCTAAGTGGCATGAAAACCTCATCAAAAATAAAACATTCCAGAAAGGATATTGGGCACTCCTCTACGACTCTAGATTCCAATAATTCCTAGGTAAGTTACAAACAAGGTGGCTCGGTCCATACAAAATTCAGGAAGTACACAGCAATGGTACCATTACCTTGACTACCATATATGGATCTGGCTCCGCCTTCCGAGTCAATGGACACCGGGTGTGCCTTTATCATAAACCACTTACAAAAAAGTCTTTCTGCCAACAGGTGCATGATGATCCCACCATCCAAATTTTAGTTGCAGGGGGTGATGGCCCCGCATCTTTAAGTTCATAAAAATTTATTATTTCCTCTTGTAAATATTGTATATATGTTTCCTGCAATTTATAGTTTTTCTCATTGTTGTATAGTTCATCTCTTCTTCATGCTCATGCATTCTTTTTCTCTTATCCTTCCTTTTGTATGTTTTGTTGTTCAAACCTTTGAACGGTTGTTGTTCAATCCAATTGAACAGTTGTTGTTCAATTCAATTGAACAGCCATGTTTTTGTGTGTTTATTTTTTGCTCTTCAAACCTTTGAACGGATGTTGTTCAATCCAATTGGATAGTTGTTGTTCAATTCAACTAAACGGCTGTGTGTTTATTTATTTATTTTTTGTTTAAACCTTTGAACAACCATTGTTCAATCCAATTGAACAATTGATGTTCAATCAAATCGAACGGCTGTGTTTTTGTGTGTTTATTATTTTTGTTGTTCAAATCTTTAAAAAGTTGTTGTTTAATTCAATTGAACGGTTGTGTTTTTGTGTGATTTTATTTTTTGTTGTTCAATCAATTGAACATCTTTTGTCCAATCCAATTGAACAGTTTTTGTTCAATCGAATGGAACGGTTGATTTCTTTTCTAAGCATGCTTTTTTTCTTTCTTACTTTTGATGATCTATTTTCGAATATCCACTTCCCCTTTACACATCCTTGCCATAAAAGCCATTTTTGGAAAGGAATTGGCACCTGAAGAGTAGAAAAGCAGTGATATTACTAATATTGCGATCCTTTGAAATTTTGATGGAAATCTCTACTCCGGAAGTTGACATGGTTTGTCTATGTAATGAAGGGCTGGACATCTCCTATTCAAACATATTATCACACAATTCATTTCCATAGTCTTATGCTGGTATATCTTTCTACACTTTCAAGTAGTGATTCTCCTTGACATGAGGATATAGGAATAAAGAGTATTAATTGTATTGGAATTCTTTTTACTTCTCACACCATCCCTAACTCTTAAGGAGTTAATGAGCCTCCCTCCATGTATAAATAAAAATAAAATATTATGTCTATGTGAAAAATTTTAATAGAGAATAAGGGGTCTCATCACGATCCAACCTACCATGATCATAAGGGTTTAACAGGTGACATTCCCACAATGACCAACACACCAGGGAAGTGACCTTCTCGACAGCTCAAATTGCTTGAAGGACAGGAGGTCTCATCACGAGCTGGCCTGATCACTCTATTACAATCCCCATGAATGGCACTATGACTATCTGGCCACCACACCAGCACAGTGGTCTCTCCATAAAACAAGCAAAATGCCTACTTTTAAAAAGTAAAAATATTATGTCTATGTGAAAATTTTTAAGAGATAATAGGGGGTATCATCACGAGCCAACCTACCATGATCATAAGGGTTTAACAGGTGACATTCTCACAATGGCCAACACATCAGGGTAGTGAAATTCTCGACAGCTAAAACTGCTGGAAGATCATGAGGTCTCATCACAAGCTGACCTGATCACTCTGTTACAATCCCAGTGAATGGCACTATGACTATTTGGCCACCACACTAGCACAGTGATCTCTCCATAAACTAAGAAAAATGTATACTTTTAAATAGAGTATTTTGGCTCATTTCCGCGTTAAAATAGCAACCCTGTCAAGGCTATGAACATCTGTTGGCATCAGTGGCTCTGCTTCTGGTATGGAAGTATTTTTCTAACAATAGCCAATTATTTTTATATGCCCTATTTCCTATTGATCCATTCCCAAAATAAATGCACTACTTGAATAAGTGTTATCACTACCTACTCGCATAATTAACTATGAGTGAATTATATTTTCATGTTTGAATTAAGGGATGGCAACACCAATCATAATCTGTCACTTGTCATGCTTCCGTCATGCTACACCATAAAAATAGGACATCCTATCATAATAATTTCTACTCTGCTTTTCTCCCCTTCTTCGGTCATTTCCACCTGATGTACAGTTGTGATGATTATCAATTTCTAACCTTTGCCTCATGTGCATTCATGATTGTTGCAATATTTCTTCTTCTCTTGAGCTTAAGGTCGTGGATGCCCTTCTCCTGATGGAGGGAGTTCAAATATCCATAATGATTAAGCATGCAATTTACCCATGCAACTTCCTTCAGATACGCTAATGGGACTAAAAGATCATTGCATTTACGATATGAGGTTGCATTTTTTATAATATATGTTTAAAAAATGCATGCAATGTTTTATTTTAACCAACAGGGCCGAAAGAAAAGCAGACGGAAGAAGAAACCAGTTCAGATAACACATTATCCATGGGGGGGAATTCTCTGCGCAATGAACCCACAACTGGTGTACAAATATCCATAATGAATAAGCATGTGAAATACCCATGCAACTTCCTTCAGATACGCTGATGGGACTAAAATATCATTGCATTTACGATATGAGGTTGCATTTTTTATAATATATGTTTAAAAAATGCATGCAGTGTTTTGTTTTAACCAACAGGGCTGAAAGAAACACAGACAAAAGAAGAAACCAATTCTGATAACACATTAGCCATGGGGGGGAATTCTTTCTGCAATGAACCCACAACCTTCCAAGTCTCAAAATCAGCTTGCACCATTCTTCATCAAGTTGGATGGAACCCATATCTACACAGACTACAAGGGTTTAACACAGAGATAGCAGTTGAATTTGTGAAAAACCTACAAGAAGGGCATACCATAATCAGAGGAAGAATCATATCGTTCACCGAGGGAATCATCGCTGAGGTCTCCGGACTACCAATAGAAGGAGAAATATGGACTAAAAAACATATCCTTCTACAAGAAATAATCTCAGTGTACCAGGACCTAGGCGAACCATTAGAATGAAAAGGGAAGGGTATTAACCCTGCGTCCTTGCAGCATCCTTGGCAAGAATTGGCAGTGTTCATTCAAAGATATATCACATGCGACGGACGCCAGGATGTGGTAAAGTCCCGCCAACTTAAACTATTAGTTGTTCTCAATTGAAAAATTTCAGTTAATTTTCCCTTTTTCCCAAATTTTGTATTGCACAATATTGTTGTTCAAATTAGAAAAGCCAAAAACCCCCAAGCAGTTGTCAGCCACCATGGATTGATTAAATTGATCATCATTCATGAGCTAGGAAAACATCAGATAACTTGGGACAAATTTGTTAATCCTTCCCTGCCTGCCCCTAAAGAAAACCCTATCAGGGCAGAGATTTAACTCCCTAGAATAACCATACCCAGGAAAGAAAGAGAGAAGAGGGCCCATGTTTCGACCTCAGAACTAGGGAGACAAAGACGGTCTGAAAGGTTGCAACTACGGAAAGGCACCTTTGAATTTCCAGATGAGGTGAGACCATCCCATACACCACCTTCAAGCCCTCAAAATATGTCCTTAGAAGACTACGAAGAAGAAATGACTCAAGTACTTGAGAAAAGGAGAGCATCTCGTGAAATTGGAAGCCCATCTGAAAAATCTAAGGAGCAGAGGTACTTGTTGAACCAGTCTGCTACTGATAGCAGCTTTGGCCACACTGGAATCCTACCTCACCATGATGAATTGCAGGCTTTGAGGGTTTTATCTCCCTTTGATAATGAATGGGTGAGTAGGGAAGACCGGATAGAAGGAATATATGAATCTAGAAACCAATCAGGAGACATTGTTCTATTAGAACAAAATGCAAGCATTGAGACAGTTCCCCTAACACTTGAAGGAAATATTATTTCACCCAGTCAGGATGTTAATGTTGAAATAACCTCTTAGACGCCTGAAGAAAACACCATTGCTCATAACCTTATAATTGGCACAGCCATTTCTGAAACCGAAGCCACTACTCCTCCTTCTCCTGCCAAAATTTTTCCAAAAGAAAAATCAACTGATATTAAGTTAAGGAAAATAAGTAGGAAGTGCAAGAAATTGAGAAAAATCATAAAACAACTAAGGAAACAGTTGGAAGAAACAAACAAGGCTTGGAAGCCTGAGAAGGAATTGGCTACCATGGGTACCCAAACATATTTTGTTACCCAAACGGTAGATACTGCTGAAAGCTAATTTAATATATAATGTTGAAGCGTCTGTACAGACTGATTTAATAGATATTGTTGAAGTCCTTGTACAGATGGATCTATGGACAATGTTGAAGCCTCTATACATACCGATTTAATAGATACCACTAAAGTTTTTGTACAGATTGAGTTAATGAATAAGGTTGAAGCCTCTGTACAAACGGAGTTGATACACACTATTGAAGCCTCTGTACAGACTAGTCTGGAACTCACAGAAGATAAGGGGACTCAAACAGAGGTGACACCTGCCTACACTCCCCTAGTAGAAAAGGCTGCCAATCAAAAGTTGCACAATGAATTAATTCAAGTCCAGCATGAATTGGCCCAGTGCAAAAAGGAAGTAGTACCCTTACAGGGACATCAGGCACTACGGAAGCGATTCAAAGACCTTTTTGCAACTGACGACGAAACCTTTGCCCAACTTAGGGAAGAAAGGACAAAAGTGAAGAAATCACATGATCAAGTGGAACAAGCTAAGAAGAAAACTAGTATGGTTTGCTCTCTTTACTCAGATGTATTTACTTGCAGGGCACCAACCACTAATTATGCTTTATTCTTAGTGGAACGGTATTTATTGTTGAAAATCAAGACTTTCAGGGCAAGGAAGCCCACTACTTTTAAAACCCTTGAGGAATTTGTCCAGTGTTGCAATGAGAAGGATGAGCAGGTCTAACATATTTTGTGTGAACTGTATTTACACGTTTTCTTTTTAGGGGAGGATAGGGACAATAACCCCAACCCCTTCATAGGGGACATTTAGTTCCAGGATTTTCTATCCTTTTCCAAGAGCCAAACTAGGTGGGCTAAGGCCTACAACACCTTTCAGAAAAGAGAGTATGGTTTAGACCTATGGTTCAGAGGGGAACCTACTAAACCCCTATACCTTTTTACCCAACATAAGAAATTCATGCAGCGGAAATGAGTGATATCCAAATTGGGACCTATTCACAGGGATATTGTACAGAATGGGTGGACATACTTCCAGGATATTCAGGAAGAAGCATTGGCAAAAGCCAAACAGAGATGGCTAGCCTCTACAAATAATGTGAAGAACGGAGAGCCATTTGGGTACAGGAACTTCAAATTTGATGCTTCTAGGTTCCTTCTGTACAAAAACCTAATTCTGAACATGGGTCCTACATGGCTAAGGTGAAGATACAGATTCCCCATCGTCTGGTACCCCCCTGAAGACTATCATCACGATTATCAGTTACCATAGGGGAAAAAAAACTCAACATTTGCCAAGATTAAACAGAGACATGGCTTCAGACTTTACAAATAAGAGGTATACCCTACATATTCTTTAACCGAGCTACACCTCAACCATTTGTTTGCACGAGGACCTGCAAAAAGGTAAGAAGGGGAGTATGTTGGGCCAAGAAAAGGTACGTTTCACCCCCATCTTTACCACGATTTGTCATGTACTTTTATATGTTTTCCCTTCATCTTAGCAATAAAGTTAAGGAAAATAATTCAAAAGTGACACAGATTGGACTAATGATAAAAGGAGTATTTAATAACGTAAAAGTTATTTTTCACTGTCTTTATTGATAGGGAATCAAAACAGCCAAACAGTCGACCGGATGACTAAAAGACAACAGACAAGGAAGGCGAACGGAATCATATCGGCTCCTATGAATCAGCAGAAGGTGTAGAGGCACGCCCACGCTTGGAGTGCTCAGTAGATAGCCACAAAGCATCAGGGTCCCACTATGAGAAAGCTCTGTTACTACTTTTGAATTTGCCTTTAAACTATAAAAGGTCGAAGATGAACAAGACATACCATAATATAATCTACCTTCCTGTAATAAACATATTCAAACATAATTGTTAAGTTTGTAATAATGTATTGCTCTGCAGATTAATGAAGAATTTGGCGTTTTTGGAATAAACAACATCTGAGTATTCCTTAGCAGTAGGCTTCTAGTGGCTTTGGGCACAGCCCTGGGGGTTCTCCTGCTACTTTTGTGCTATACATTTATTTACAGAAATTTTGTTTCCAGTTATCTATTATGTTTCATAATATATCCTTTAATTGGTTAATTGTGAGTGTGAGATGTTATAGCTTCCTTTTCACTAGACTAGTTTACCATTCATGTCCTCTTATCTGGAATCAATTATTTTACAGTTATTAGATTAGTTTCAGCACGGTTTCTGTTCAATTCTACATATAGTTAACGTTTGGATCTTTTCATAATAATTATGAGCGTTTGGTTGATGTTTAATTCGTAAGGATGTTATTAGTTGATTAAAAGAGAATTCTATTGCAAAATCTAGAATAATTGATTGTTGTTCAATTCATTAAGGTATTTGTTCAACTCATCAAAGCGTGTTGTTCAATTTCAGTTTATTATTTTCAGTCTAGAGTAGTTATTTTTGCATAAGCTTAGAACAGAGTTAGATCCTTTGAATAGTCTGAAACACTTCATAATTCACTTCCAGGTTGGTTTGATTGAACTTCGAGAATTAGACAATCTTCCTTATGATGATTTAGAGTAGTTAACCTCCGATGTCACTTGCATGTATTTTTCTTACACCCTTGAAATAACAAGACTTTCCCTTGGTTGATAATTAATGAAAAGCATTAAGGTTACCTTTAAACAGACACCTTTATGACCCAACAACAGCTATGGGTTGAGTTACTAGTCCTAGAGTCAAGTTAGAACAAATGATTTAGATAGCTTGGGTAGATACCAATCTATTGATGTTAATGATGTCTGACCATGAGGTGGAATCACAAGTTGAGGTTTGAGATGGTTTGGCCTCTAGAAGCCCTAGTTCGGTTTTGTTTGGTTTATTCCATGAGATCCTACATTCATGATTGGAATATGGCATCGGGATGATTGGATGAAAGAGAGATCTGGTTTAGCAAAATCTATGGTCAAGTGGCACGTGGAAGTCCCTGACTTGGTTGGATTTTGCCTATGTTAATAAGAGTTATTTCCTCTTTTATTTCATGAGTAATTGTATTTTTTATTATGTGGCTTTGATGGCTGGTTTATCATGATGTATATGTTTTTCATTTATTGGTTATATGTTGGACATGAGATGTATAATAGCTATGGATCTTGATGTGTTTTGATTGATTAAGGTATGGTTAATGAATGTATGATATAATAGATTTTAATGCATCTATTATGAGAGGGAATTATGATTTTCAGATAAGTATGAGATCCCTATGTTCATATATGTTATTATGACCTGTAAATTACATGTTCATGATAAGTTTGATGAAATGTTTGTCATGGTTAAGCCTTGCTAGGTGAATTATGACCAACTTCCCACTACGTAGGTGTTCTAGCAACTAGAAGTGGTAATTCAAAATTATCCCAAATCGTCCTTCACAGGTTATGAACTTCTGAATAAAATAGGCTACATGTTCTTAGGGGTGTATAAGTGATTTTTTTTCTATAACTCTCCTATTATTCCTTATTTTCTCACCTTCTCATAAAAATATGGCCCTAGCTGTCAGAACTACAATATTTCTGTTAAACCTACACTTCCTTATTTGAGGTAAAGTCATCTCCATGGTGATGACTTCTTTTGTAACGACTATCTATACTTCTCTTACAAATGAATATTGTGCATTCAAATATTATACGAATTCTAAGGAAATATGTTCATTAAACCCTTGCATCTTGTTGAAGTGCGCTAACCAACTTGCGATCTCAAATATCCTATAAGTTCTTGGATAATCCATGAATGCCTCGATAGAATTTGGTTTCTGATGCACAAATTCTCCTCTCATGGCTCTTATTACTAATGCATAGATGTTGTTACACGTGCAACAATCATGCATGCAATTTATTGTTGGAAGGAGGACATTGGGCTTGCATAAATTGGCAAGTTTTAGTTACAATTCAGTATTCAACAATATTTTTTTGCATGTTACAAATAGAAGGTGGTGCGAATAATACAGATGGATTTGAAGTGGTCACATCAAAGTAACTCCAATAGGGTGGTATAATTGGAAATGATGTTGTGCATGCAAATTTTGAATGACCATTGTGCGAAATCAGAGTGTTGATGGTGTATCGTATGAAAGTATGATACAAATACACCCCAAAATTTGTAATGAAGGTTGTCCTCGACCACTGTAACAAGATGGTAAATGTCACACATAATTTTCAGTAATGCGATTAAATTATAGAAGCTTATTTTCACGAGCTTACCAATCACACTGACGTAGTGGCTGACAAGACAAGGTTGACTGAACTGGAAGCACTTTATGACAAATTTGTGGAAATTTTCCTTAGTAGGCCCCTTCCATGTTGTCACAATGGAAAAAATGGCGGTGTAGTCATTAATGAAGTCCATTGTAACAACAAGATATTATTGATAAGAAACAAGACTTCACTAATGATGAAATTTGATGGTTAGAAGGTACATCTAATATGTATCAAGAACAACATAGGTGGGCAACTGGTACATCTGATTTAATATTAGTAGAAACATCTAGTGTTCAACATGTACATTTGGTTGTGTATCAACAACAACACATAAGCCTCCATTATTTGGTTTTAAAATAGTAGCAGTTACACTGGGTTTCAATGTTAGCAACAATGTTGAACCTTCAGTATCAACCTAATGATAGGTGGAAAAACAAAAATATCATAAGATTGTTACTGCATAAAAATCATGTGATGACCACCAACATGTTGATTTAAACCACTACGTTGTCTAACCGCCATTAGACATTTTATTTTATTTTATTTATTTATTTTTATTTTATTTTTTGTTATAAACAATAAACGAAATAAATTGAATGGTTAGCGGCGCAATTTTTTTTCCTTTGCCTCAATAACTTTGAGATATGAATCTAAGGAAATGTTAACAAATGAATCCATATAATTTGGCTTGTGATACAACCAAAGATGATTTCCATTGGAAAGAAAATATGTTTGCGACATCCCGTCAATGATTATTAGATTTACAATGTCATTGTTAAAGTCTGTATCCACTTCATAAGGAACTAGAAACCTGGTACAAATACTTTCCTTAAAATCCTTGAATTTGGAATAATATAATAGAGACCAATCACCTTTCTAAAACAATTTATTTTTTATGAGCTTTACATGCCACTTGGCACGCTGTTGTTGGATAATATCAATATGTTTCACAACAACCAAGCACATCTCTCCCAATTAATTTAACTGATCTAAACAATGTTTTTTGTGTTGTAGTTAAGTCCAAATTCACCTCCAAAGAAGTTATGAGTGTATTTATTTAAAACTCAATGGGAAAGACAAGATTATTACCATACATGAGCTCATAAGGAGAAAAACCTGCTAGGTTTTTCCAAGTAGTTCAGTAAGCCTAGAGCACCTCTGGAAGTCTTTCAGCCCAATCTCAATGGTGGCATTCCACAATATTTGTAATAATTGCTTCAAGCACTTTATTAGTACTCTCCACTTATCCATTATCCTGTGGATGGTAAGGTGAAGTGACTCTGTGATGGATCTTATATTTCTTGACAAGGTTCTCTATCATTTGGAAAGTGAATTTTGCCCCTCCATATGTAACTATCTCCTTTGGCAATCCATAATGAACAAAATTATCTTTGGTTTCACAATAGTAGCAAGTAATTTGGGTTTCAGTGTCAGAAACAATGTATAACCTTCAATATAAGCAAACTAATGATAGGTGGAACAACAAAAAGATCATAAGTTTGTATAAAAAGCACATGGTGACCACCAGCATGCTGGTTTTCAACCACCACGTTGTCTAACCACACCCCAAAAGGGGTTTTCACCATTAGAGATTTTATTTTTATTTTTATTTGTTTATTTTATTTTTTGTTATAAACAATAAAATAAATAAATTAAATGGTCAGCAATGCAATTTTTTTTTCCTTTGCCCCAATAACTTTGAGATACGAATTTGAGGCAATCTTAAAAAATGAATCCACAAAAGAAGGCTTGTGATACAACCAAAGACAATGTCCATTGGCAAGAAAATATGTTTGTGACATCCCGTTAATGATTATTAGATTTATAGTCTCATTGTTAAATACTGCATCCACTTCGTAAGGAACTAGCCACCTAGTACATATATTTTCCTTAAAATCCTTAAATATGGAATTATATAATAGAGCTCAATCACCCTTCTGAAACACTTTGTTTCCTATGAACTTGACATGCCACTTGGCACACTGCTATCAGATAATATCAATATGTTTCAGAACAACCAAGCACATCTCTCCCAATTCGTTTAAATGATCTAGGTAGTGTTTTTGTGTTGTAGTTAAGTCCAAATTCACCTCCAAATAAGTTTTGAGTGTCTTTATTTCAAATTGAATGGGAAAGAAAATATTATTACCATACACGAGCTCATAAGGAGAAAAATTTGCAATGTTTTTCCAAGTAGTTCAATAAGCCTATAGCACCTTTGGAATTATTTCATCCCAATCTCGACGGTGGCTTTCCACAATATTTGTAATAATTGCTTCAAGTACTTTATTAGTACTCTCCACTTGTCCATTAGCTTGTGGATGGTAGGGTGAAGTGACTTAGTGACGGATCTTATATTTTTTGACAAGGTTCTATATCATTTGTGAAGTGAATTGTGCCCCTCCATTTGTAACTATTTGTAACCGCCTCCTCCCACATTTACCCAAGTTCACCAGCTTATCGGGGTAAACATGTGATGAAGAGTTACTATGATATGACTCAACCTCCTATATCACCTTAAGGAAGTGGAATCAACAAACCTAAACCTTACTAACTTCCCTCTGGTGCTACAGGACCCCAAGGGATAAACCACCCTTCCAGGTGCCCATACCCTAAGTTAAACCTTTTTTTCAATGTCTTTGAATCCTAGGCACTGGCACAACACTATAGGAATTCGATTGTAACCCTCCAATCGCATGCACAATCCTACAAGGGAGCGACGGTAGTCTTTTTCACCTAATTACCAGTGCGGTTTGGTAAACGACTGCACCATCGTACAACCGTACATAGTGTGTTATTTTTTACAGTTTTATATAGTCGGTGTAGCTGGAAATTGACACGCACCGCACTATTTTAGTGCTACAGCGGTGCACGTTTTCTCAGTACCGCACTAGAACTTGGTGCGGTTTCCATTAACACTTTTCGTGGTGCGTCTATAAATTTACAAGAAGCGCCACGAACGGCTCAATTGCACTGCGTATATATATATATATATATATTACCATTAAATACCATTAAATATATATATATATATATATATATATATATATATATATATATATATATATATATAATGGTATTTAATGGTATTATATATATATATATATATATAATGGTAAATTTTCAATGAATTTTAGAAATTGATCCGCTAAAAGGTTAAGTTATTGAGAAACAAGTAGATTACCTGCACATTTGCGCATCGAGGAGGAATCTTTGCTGAGGAATACTAAAAAACAAATTTTCCCACCGTTTCAAAAATTCAAACTCCACACAGTGAACAATGGACGGAAGCAATGCGAGTAATGGGAGCACTGATGGTAGGGCGCCTTAGAGAAGACAAACTCACACTGGTGCTTGAGAGCTCTAGAGCACTGAACAAGTAAAAATGATATTTTTTACGGCCAGTAATTTTTTTTAATTAACCCTTTTCGGTACTCTCGATTATGAGATGCACTGGCGGTTTTATCAATGGTGCACCGCACTTCGTTACGGTGCATTGGATTACTGAAACACACCAGGCCGGTTTGTAAGTAGAGCACAGTGTCTCGGTGTGCCATTTGATAGTACGCACCAGTGTGCTAGAGTACTCAGACGCACCAAGCCGGTTTGTACAGAGAGAACAGTGTCTCGGTGTGCCATTTGATAGTACACATCAATGCGCTTTTCATAAAACGCATCGGTGCGTGTTATGATTAGAAACGCACTGCAAAAAAAACATCCACAAAAACCTCCACCCTCAAACCTCCTCTAGTAACCTTCGCTACAAACGGATATCTGGGCTATTTTTATAAGGGCTTCCTCAAAAACATCTGCTAGAGGGTCTTTTCCTTGTAGTGTCTAGAGCAAAGGCGTCCCCTTGAAGCCGAAGCAACTCAAATACCAAATGTAGGATTTAAACCTGTATAGAAATTACTTGCACATGAATTCTTAAAATAGAAAAATAAACAATGGCGAGAACTTAAAACAAATATACACAGAGATTTTCCCCTAGATCCCAAAATCGAGACTACCATATTGATTTTTCATTATGTTCCTTTCAATGCTACAATTAATATATATACATGTCGAAGCATTCATAAACCCCAATACAGTAACCCTAGATTAGAACATAATTGTAGTTCCCTTAACCGGATCTACAAAATACCATGGGCAGAAAACCATCATGCCTAAAACCATGTGCAAAACCCATGCACAAAACCATAGGTAGGTTCACCCACCTATTAGGGTCCTAAAAAAAAAATTATCAGGGCATTGCCCCAAACCCCATGTAGGGAGGATATTGTGCCCCTTACAAACCCCCTTGTGGCCCCCTTGTTGCACCTGGCACAACGAACAGGGGAGTCTAACGCCCCCCTTTAGCCCACCTGCGCATATGACTAGTTATGGAAAGAATATAACACACACCCAACATATCATTGTTGATTGAAATTATGTGATGCAGGTGATCATAAAGTAGGTGCCTCCTTGATCAAATTTTGTTGTGGTTGAAGACTAATGATCATGTGGCTACTCATGACTAGTGTTGGAGCCTCTTGAAACTTGATAATATCCCAAACTCTCGCCCTGGTGCATCAAATGTGATCTTGTAGGGTCTATGCATATTGCTACGGGATTGTGTGTCTTCCTGTACAACTCAAATAGACCCCTTAGGATCATAATTTTTAATGAGTTTTGCTTTTAAAAAATCTTGATAATTCATGGGAAGGTTGTTGATGGAGGTTGGGGAGTTTTTTTGTGATGGAAATGGGTGGAAAGGAGATGAAGGATTAGGTTTTTGAGGGATGATGAATGCGATAATGGTGGAAAGGGTGACAACTAATGGAATGAATGGATGGTTGGACTCTCATGAGTCCCCTCCCTTGTTCTGAGGTGAAAAAAATTCAAATTGACTCTTCTTTTTATGTTGATCAACATCTTGTAACAGTGCAGGAACACCCATGTAGCAATACAGGACAATGACAGAATTGGGTGAGAGAGGCCATGAAATGATGTGGAAAGCTTGGGAAAGGTCAATGGATGGATGGAGTGGTCACATAGAGCTGAATGGAAGTGTGTGAAGGTGAATTTTGATGCTACTTATCTGATTGTGTTGACCTTCATTGATTATCGTTGGAACCCTGTTGTGCTTGTATAAATGTTAGAATGAATAATGTAAGGGCTTCTTTTCACTTTCATTTTTTTTTCTTTTTTTTCTCTTATTTTTATTTTTAATTTTAATTTTGATTTTTTGAGACTTGTAGGTTGCCTCAAAGGAGGTTTTCAACCTATAGGACTACCCTAGGTGCCTCAAAGGAGGTTTTCACTTGGGGATCTTTTTTCCCCTTTTTCTTTTCTTTTTTGGTTTTTTTAAGACTCTTTGACTACCTCTTGGAGGTTTTCAGCCCATGAGCTTGCCTCAAGTGCCTTATGGAGGTTTTCACCAAGGGATTTTTATTTTTTTTCTCTTTTTTTTTATATTTCTTCCTTCACTGCTTCTCAAGGGATGAATGGATTGGGAGGTTTGAGGCTCCCAATCACATTCAGTTCTCTACTTATTGAACTGGTAAATTCCTTCTTTGACAATGGTTTCTTATAGAGTTTCAACCTATAATAATTGACCAAAATTGGGATATTCTCCTCATCAATTGTTTGGATTTTAACATAGCCATTATCATGGCACTTTTCCACGAGGTAGGAACCCAACCATCTTGTCATCAATTTACCTTTGAAGTCACTAAATCTCGAGTCATATAAGAGGGCCAAATCACCTTCCTAGAAGGTCTTCCCCCTGATATGTTTATCATGCCAAACGTTTCTTTGCAATTGAACCACTTCAATATGCATAAGAGCCCTCAACCTAAGTTCATCAAGGGAATTCAGCTGCTACAACCTCCTGCTGAGCTCTGGTGATGTCTAGATCAAGTTGTGCTACCATCCTCAAGGTGTTATACTCAAGTTCAATGGACAATGATGCTTTCTTACAATGAATTAACTCGAAGGGGGCGAATCAGGTGGTGTTCCTCCATGTAGTATTTTAGGCCCAAGTGGCCTCCACAAGTTTGGCTGCCCAATCCTTCTTGTTGTTGTCCACAACCTTGGTCAAGATTCCTTCTAATGCTCTATTGGTCGCTTCCTCTTGCCCATTTACTTGAGGGTGATATGGGGTGGATTTCCTATGCCCATTATGATATTGCTTCATTGTCCCCTCTATCAAATTAGAATTGAATTGAGTTCCTTGGTCAATAACTAGTTCCTTTGGGAAACCAAATTTGTAAAAGATGTTCTCCCGTAGGAATTCTGCCACCTTTTGTTTTGTTGATGCTTTAAATTCCTTCACTTCAGCCCACTTTGTTAGATAATTCGTACATACAATAATATACCTATTTTGTCCAGATGGAGGATTAATGTGTCTAATGAAATCCATGCCCGCTTCTCAAATTGCTCAAGAGTCACTTGAGGATGTAGTGGCGTTTCATCCTTTCGTGTGAGCTTACCCATCCTCTGGAACTAACCACATTGAGCAGTGTAACTCCTTGTATCTTGATGTAGGGTAGGCTAATAATATCATGCTTGGAGAATTTTGAAGGTGTCCTCTTAACATCAAAATGGCCCCCACAAGGTCCATCATGGCATGTTGAGAGGTTATCAAAGACTTCATCCTCCCTTAGACACCTCCTCAAAATCTAATCTAGTCCCAATCTGAAAAGGTTCCCCCAATCCAAGTGTAAGGGGTGCTCTTACTAACAATTTTTCTCTTTTCCTTGGAGGATATATTGGGAGGAAATTTTCCAGCAACCAATAAGTTTGCTATGTCATCAAACCAAGATGATAACAATGAGGTTCTCATCTAGGAGTTTATCATCTATCGTCTCTTCATTCTCTACAGACAAGGTTAATCTAGAAAAGAAATTTGCAACCACATTCTCCTTCCCTTGCTTGTCAACAATGGTTAGATCAAATTGTTGCAATAGAAATAACCATCTAATAATCCTATCATTGACATCAGGTTTTTTCATTAAATACTTAATGGTTGCATGATGAGTGTGCATAAAAACATGGTACCCTGTAATGTAATGTCTAAACTTATTCAAGGAATGTAAAACAAACAAGAGCTATTTTTCAGTGACAGCATAGTTGAGCTAAACCTTGGAAAAATTCTTACTGATGAAATAGATAGCATAAGGTAACTTACCTTCCATTTGTCCCAAGGTTTCCCCTGCAACTTTTTTGGATGCATCTATGTGGATATGAAAATTCAAGGCCCAATTTGGGCCCCTGAGAACTGGTGTAGTTGTCAACTTCTCCTTGAGCTCTTCAAATGATTCTTGACATTGTTTTTTCCAACAAAAATCAGAAACTTTTGCTACCAAACCAAACAAAAGTGATGTCATTTTACTAAAATCCTTGATAAATATCCTATAATATCTATCTAGTTCTATGAAGCTCCTAACATCTCGTTGTTTCTAAGGAACAAGGACTCTTATGATAATGGAAATCTTGTTAGGGTAAACTTGAACCCCCTTGATCAAGAGCTTAGTATTTAGCTAAAAAATGAAAGTGCTCATAAATGCTTCAGACCTGAATGACCGAATAGAGCTCGTCACCAGGATTCCAACGCAATTTGTTTCATAAAAATCTGAGTTCGTATGAGTGAGTTATGGTCTGCTGTTTGTTTTCCCAAACATGTAAAAATTGTGCAGAACAGTGATAGACTGATGACTTGGAAGTCCAATCAGCACCTCAGGAATCTTCAGGGAATATTCTCTAGTTTTTCAACCAGTGACACTGTGACAAGTGTCATCACTAGATTTTCTAATGTTGCTTGGGGAAGTTGAATTTGTCTCCTATTTCCTAAGTTTGGAATTATTATTATGGTGGATTATTTTTATATGGTGGAATTTTTTGGGCCAATGGGGAAGGGCCACGTGGTGCAGCCAGAGGTTGCTACGTGCCCCCCCCCCCCCCCCCACCACCCATGGCAAGGTTGGAAGGCGCATACATTTTATATTGCAAGGTCAAGGTTGGTCGCATATTTATTTAAACAAAGGTTTGAAATATGGCCAAAACCATAGTCGAATGACACACACACACACACACACACACACACACACATATCAACATATCATAATCATAACCAAATTTTTCTATCTATGGTTTGGAGCCTTTTCACTATTCAACAAAATATGTGGTCAGAGTCGGGATTGAACCCACGACCACCTGCACCACAATGCACCGCCTTATCATTACGCCTCCACCAAAGTCCTTAACCGTATGGGGTTTCGCATTAACTTAAAGTTTATTGCTACAGAGTATCGGGGTCCGGAGGGGGCCAGCCCCCTCCCACATGTCCACGCACCTGAGACCAAGAGCCAAGAAAATGAGCAGGAAACTGAGCAAAGTTGTTCATCCAGGTGGATATCGGTGGCCACCCGCCTATTCCACTTGGGGCCCCACCATTTTCTCTTTCAGTTTTTCAGTTTCGGTACAACTTACTATTTTTAGTAGTTTTTCGGGTTCTGAACTTCCGGAGCCGTTTTGAGGCCCTAAACGACGTTTTTTGGGAAAACCGAGAGCAACATGGTTCCATAGAGTGATGTTGCTCACATCAAAAGTTGTAGTCTTCGGATAGATCATTCTAACGAGGTATGGTGCACGTCAAACGGAGATCATATGCCAAAGTTACATCCTCAGAAAGTTGAAACACCAATTTACCCAAACGGAGCCCATGATTTTGGTGCTTCATCTCCTAGAGTTAGGGTTTTGGATGTTTGGGGTTTTCCATTGTTTCTAAATAATAAATAGGCCCTCACGCCTCATTGTAACTCAGTTGAGAGGCCTGTAGCCACCACATCTCTTCTTAGAGATAAGCTACCAGCACCCTAGCTAGTTTACTTCCATTCTGTCTGTAAGCAAATTTCAGTTCTTTGATATTAATGAAATGAAGTGTTATTTGCTTACAGGCAGAATGGAAGTAAACTAGCTAGGGCACTGGTAGCTTATCTCTGAGAAGAGATGTGGTGAATATAGGCCTCTGAACTGACTTATAATGAGGCTCGAGGACCTATTTATTATTTAGAAACAATGAAAAACCCTAAACATCCAAAACCCTAACCCTAGGAGATGAAGCGCCAAAACTATGGGCCCCATTTGGGTAAATTGGTGTTTCAACTTCCCGAGGACGTAACTTTGGCATATGATCTCTGTCTGACGCACACCATACCTTGTTATAAATATCTATCCGAGGACTACAACATTTGATGTGAGAAACATCCATCCATGGAGTGATGTTGCTCTCGGTTTTCCCAAAAAACGTCGTTTAGGGTCTCAAAACGACTCCGGAAGTTCAGGACCCGAAAAACTGCTAAAAATAGTAAGTTGTACTGAAACTAAAAAACTGAAAGAGACAATGGTGGGGCCCCAAGTGGAATAGGCATGTGGCCACTGATATCCACCTGGATTAGTTTTAAACTTGGATTAGTGCGTAGTTATAGCTGTTAATACGTGGTTATACCATGTTAAACCATCATTTGTGTTAAATGCATATTAGCGCTAAACACGCTTGCTTAACACATTAACTCGTGCTTATCTTAACACTAAGTGCGCGTTTAACTTGGCGGTGCCTTTGGCGGACTCGCCAGATTCAACGAAGTTCCACATTTGGTGGAGTTAACTGGCGGACATCCAGGTTTAGTGGAGAAAAACTAGGAAAATTTGGTTTTTCCATAACTAAGGCAATTTTCGACCAATTTTGGCTCAGGAAGAGTCATTCTTGGTATATTTTGATGTTTTGGAGCCATTGGAGCAGGTTGTAGAGGCAACATGATACTGTAAACAACATGTTTTCACAATTGAAGCTAATATAAAGGCCCACACTATGAAGTTGGACCAAGGAGATGTAGCCCAGGAGGGGTGAACTCCTTCATAAAAAAATTGTGTATTTGTCTCTGTTATTTGTGCTTGTTGTGTTTAATTATGTTGTTGTTCAGCCTTGAGTTTCCATGCTTTTAAGTTCATAAAATACACTTAATCTCATCAAGTTTAATGAATTGTCACTCATAAACACTTGTATAAACCCTTGTATGATAAGCAAACCAAAGCACTTTCATGTTAATTCTGAAACTGATATTAGCACAACATTAACTAACAATCAATTTCAGATCACCCTTCCTTGGAGAGGAAGTGGCCAAGAACAATCCTTGCATTCATAAAAAAATCACATTTTTTTTACTTAAAGAGAGATTCATTTCAATACATATTTTCAAAACTTTACACAAGTTGGAGAGGGCTTCCTGAAATGCATCTCCATAAGGAGTGAAGTCATCCATATGAATTTCAACCAAGTCATGAACAAAATCAACAAAAATACTCAACACTACCCTTTAGAAGGTAGCAGGGGCATTACACAAGCCAAAAGGAAGAAACCTATAGGATAAGACATGTGAAGGTGGTCTTATCCTGCTCTTCATGACTCATTTGGATCTGATTGTACCCACTGAAACCATCCAAAAATGAGAAAAAAAATTCCCTACAAGACCATCCAAAAATTGATCAATAAAAGGTAAGGGAAAATTATCTTTCTTGGTATTGTATTAAGTTCTCTGTAATCAACACAAACTCTCAATTTCCCATTCTTTTTTGGTAGAATAACAAGAGGTGATACCCATTAATTGTCTGAAATAGGGTAAATGAATCATGCATCTAACAATTTCTGCAATTCTTCTTTTATTATGTCTTTAAGGGAAGGTTCCATCTTTCTATAAGGTTAGATAATACGTTTGTGACCTTATTTGATGTATATGTGATGTGTATAGACTGAGGAATAGACCCCTTTCATTTCTTTGTAATCCTAAGTGAAGGCATCAAGGTGTTGCCTTAAGACAATGACCAATTGTTCCTCTTGTTCCACTAAAAGGGAAGGACTGATTTTCAAGGTTCTCGATGGGTTGATTTCCACAATTTTGACACAGTCTTGATCAAAACCTACAATTAGTAATTCTTCCCATAGACTATTTTCAGGCTGCCCTAAAGGATCCTCCACTAGTTCATCAATTTGCATGGCAACATATGTTTGTTTTGCATAAAATTATCAATAAGATTATCTTCATCTAGTTGCTTACTTCCAACAATGGCTTCTAGTGTACAAATTGGGTAGAGGGATGATTGATAAAAATATTAATCTTCTTCCTCTTCTACCCATATAGGCAAGTATTTCTCAATAAGGAGTTGAGCGGAGGGTATAACACAAATTATTTTGTGAGTTGCCCATTCTTGATTTTCATGATTCTAACTCTACAATTGATATAAGGATCAACAATAGCTAACCAAGGTCTCCCTAGGATGAGAGGATACCCATTTAACTTGGTCTTGGGTTGGAGTACAAGTCAATCAATGGGTTACTCCTAAGAATTGATGGAAACCATAACATCCTTAATGACACCCTTAGGTGCTACTATGGATTTTTTGGCAAGTTGCAACACTGTTTTGGATTTTCTTAGGGCTCCTTGGAGGCTGAGCTTAAGCATGGATTCCCTAGTCATGAAATTGATTGCATCCCATAAATCGTTGAGTGTGCTGGGGACTACAATGTTGTTAATATATACATCCACTATCGGGATACCAGGATCCACATACTTTGGGGAGATGATCTTCCCAAGCATTAGATCATCCAATTTCCCAACAAAATTGATATTGGGGGCATCTCTCTTCTCCCTTCCCGACCTCTTGAAACACTCTTCCCTGGTGAATTTATTATATATGGAAAATATTTGATGGCTTGTAGGAGATGTATTTTAACACATATTTTTTAGTTCTCCTAGAATTTCAGCCTCTTATGGGGTGTATGATTTGGGATGGACCAACCTTTCAGGACAGGGAGGAGGATTGGATTAAGGAGTACTTTATTCCTTCTCTTCTTCAGGATCTTCTATTGGAGAAGGTGGGTGAGCATTAGGAAGCACCTTCCCGGACCTGATGTTGATCTCATGGATTTATACAACATAGTTAGGATAACAAGTTTCTCCATTTTAGACTTGTTGGGCCTGCTTTTTTGAGTTCGGGTCAGGTCAAGCAAGCATATGGTATTTCTTAGGTGGATTTTTTTGGGGTAGTTCTGGTTGAGGAGGAGGAGGCATTAAAGTAGGAGGTTGGGTTGCCTGTGGCCTACATCCTTGTGAAGGATTACCCCATTGAGGAGGTTGGGGCTGATTTGATTGGAAAGGTGGAATGAAAGGTTAAGGAGGGGGATAAGACCAAGGTGAAAGCATGGACCATGGTGAGTTGTTTGGAGGATACCAAGAATGAAAAGGTGGAATATGATTTGAATTGAAAGAAGGAGGATAGTATATACCTTGCATGTCTTACTAATATGGCCTATGGCCTCGTGGCCTCCTTTGGTTGGTAAATAAAATTTGCTCCATGCCTCCCTCTACTCCTTGATACACTGCTTTCAAACCTAAAATAGATGGAGATTTGTAAGTTGCATGATTTTCCTCACATACAGAGAAAATTTCTATTACATTCAATGGACACTCATTTTTAGGGTGTCTTTTCATGCATTTAGGGAAAAATATGGCTAATGCCATTTCTTCCTCTTCTTATTTATTCTTTATATGCATTGTGTCCATCTGCAAGGAAAGAGCATGTAACATTTCACTTTTAAAATCCTCTGACATGCTTCCTATTGCATTCTTTATAGTTGAGGTAGAAGGTGAAGAGCTTACCAAACCTTAGTTGGATCTACCTCTTTTCCTTGCAGCCCTAAAGTGATTTTTGAATACTGTCTTGATGTCCTCATAAGTGATTTGGTAAATATCTCCATTAGAAAGCATGTTGAGGGTCTCCATCAACTCTTATCCAACCCCTCAGAGTAATACAAACTTCATGGACTCTGGATTAAGGGTGGAATTAGCACTCTTATAGCTCAGCTAGAATCTTTCTTCAAATTCCTTTAAGGACTCAATTGGCCCCTGAGTCATAATCCTTGTATTTTGAGTTGAATGCTTGTTGCATTTGAGCGCAAGTAGTGATACTGCGTCCTTCCAAACTCATGAGCCAACGCAGGGTTGCATCCTTGAGGATGGAAGGAAAGAGTTTAAGTTTATACTCATCAGAGGTGTAACCATATGTCTTGCATACAACAATAAATTCAAACATGAGGGTATCAGGATCTTCAGAAGCCAACCCATGAAAATGTGGAAGGGCAGTAGGGCTAATTTTCTTCATTCCTTCTTCCCCATTTGTCTCCCTGATAGGAAAGAATTCAAGTTTCCTATTTCCAGCCATTCCTTTAGGGGATTGTTGTCACTCTCAGGAGACAGTTCCTGGTTGTGGGGAACCAGTGCCTGAGACATCTTAGGATTGATTTAAAACAGTTAAAATCAATGGATGGAAGGACATGCCATGATGATTTGCAAGAAAATATTCTAGTCTTGAAATCATAGCCTTCCCAAAGTAGAATGGCCAAAGAAGCTATGAGAGTTGCAGAGCGTTGGATTAAAGGTGTATAGTAGAAAAATGAAGAAGACAGAGTTTTGGCATAGGATATTAAGAATATGTGTTTTAACTCTATAGAGAGAATGATGGACGAAGAAGGAAAATATGAATGATATTCTTGGATGTGGAGCACCTCATTAAGGGCTTCGAGATTAATTTTCATGAGTAAAATCAAGAAAATTTATTAAAAACTAAACTAAAGCATCAACTGCATCCTACATTGTCCCAAGAGAATAAAAACACATATGAATGCTTAAACACAAAAGAAAACAATGACTACAACTTCCCAATGCTGGAATCAAACTGCAATATCATCTTTAGATTTTAGAGAGATGTTTGTTTACATTGCAAGTCATGGGTGACTGTGCCCTTTTGAACCCCTCTAATGTCTAACTTTCTTCCTTTTATTCCCCCCCCCTACTCTAACTGTCCCAAAATTGGTTATCAAACTAATCCCTTGAAAATTATCAAATTTGTTTCTTTTAACAAATACATTAAAATCATTATCTCTCTCTCTCTCTCTCTCTCTCTCTCTCTCTCTCTCTATATATATATATATATATATATATTAAAACACAAACTTAATCACATTCATGTATGCATGTAATATACTTTTAATTTTGACTAACATTAGTGGCGAGCAGAAAGACAATAGGAAACTGCAAGTGGGCCCTGGCTTTGTCGTCAACCATACATCTTTAACCCAAAACCATAAACATTTTATGGGGGCACTTAGAAGGTTTCTGAAATGGAGAGGGGCATTGTCGATTTGTTTGATGAGCTGTATGAGAAACTGCTCCTCGAGACCACTTCCTTGCATATACTCCATGCAATTTGTATCATCGAGGTTTCGTTGGATCTGGCCAAGAGTTTTGTGGACCATCGATTGTTATGCCATTTGAGGGATGACAATGACTAGGTTGAGGAATATTATCATTTTTTACATTCAAGGTTTTACCAATCTTTGTTTTTAGTTATCTGTCCATATAGGTTGAGGACCTATTTGACATAGATCTTGTGAAGTGGACTTTCCTTTCATGAAGCTTAACTAAGTCTGACTTTCTTTTCCATCTTATCATAATTACCCTTTGGAATATGCAGATTAGTCTGAATATCACTAACCACATTCATTGTAGAAATTTTACCAACCTGTGTCGTCGGTGACGTCCCTGTATTAGTTGCAGTTGCAATAATTGCTTTAGAACCCACTTGTGGTATGTCTGGAAAAGAGGAATTTCGTTGCAAGCACCCTAACTGAGTCTTATTTCCATCAACCATCATAGCATAGTTATATTGACTAACCTGACAGAAATTAGACTGTAAACTAGTTCTCTTTTCAATATCTTCAGCAATTACAGTCTTCACTGCATTACAACTATCTGAATGGACCTATTTTTTATCGCTTCTTTGGACATATGAAGATTTTTGAGTCTTTAAAGCACCAATTTTTGTGTGCTAAAAAGACCATACCTAAAGATTCAAGGTATGATTTAACTTGTGGCAGAAATGGAGGAGCTGGAATGGATGTGATAGAACTCTTCAAGTAAGTATTATACATCGAATTTCAAGTTACTGAAGTGTTGGATGGTAAAATAACATTATAGTTTAGAAAACTAAAATTTTTCACAGAAACAAATGACGGTATTGCACAAGGAACACCTAAGGGTTTCAATCTATTACCCTGATTGATACTGCTTGGCCCCCTAGGCATAGGCTTGGGTAGAACATGATTTCCAGCAGATCTTCTGTGTAAATCATAAGAGAATGGTGCATGAACAACTTTATCGAATCAAAAATCCTATTTTTGATGAAATCATTCTTAAGCCTAAGGGCTTTGCAACAAAAGTTACTAGCAAAACATTGCTATAATTCCCTGGAGGATTGTTGGCACTAAAAATAATACTATTACTAACAATGTTTATAGGATCATCTTTTCTAGGCAAGTGCACTGCCATTGTGTTTCCAATTTCTTCGTTATGCTTGCCACATTGAGAAATTATTGAATCTGCATATGTACATGCCCCTGTGGTGGGAAAAAACTTCTCGCAAGAAGTGTGAGACAAAATGATGAATTGTTGCTTATCAAGGTAGAAAAAACCATAGACGAATGAGATGCAGGTATTCCATGAAAAAAATGCGCGCAAGATGTACCAAGAAGGTTCCCATTTCTATATGAGTCTGTTGTCCCAAGTGCAACCTCCTTCGTCATTTCAAATAGAGCCTTCCTTATATTTCCAAAAGTACAAGAAGAAGAAGTTAGACATTTTCATAACTCAAATTATCATATGCAGAAGAATTTGATGATGGAGCAGATTTACTTGTTGTATACTAACACTAGGACTTAAAACTTTCTGCACAGCACCAAGGAAGGCCACCATATCACGCTGCCAAAGCCCAAAAACATCCTCTATTTCACAAAATGTGGCTATAGAGTTATATGCATAGTAAATAGCATGAAGGGAAAATATCATTGCGTCCATTCTACTTTATTCATTCCCATGGTTGAGGAGATCAAATAGATTTTTCAAGCCCATATCACCATCACCCCATAAAGTCATCTTAATTTCCTGATGATTTTCCACTCTTGATATACATATACACACAGTCCCCCATGTAATAAATAGATTGGGAAGAGCTTGAAGAGCCCAAATAACAGTGTCAACGTCTTCAATCTTGGATAAAGCACTTAAAACAACTATTATAGCAGTATTCGGCAATAAAGGAAGACTTGTGCAGTGTCTTTCTAATGACAAAGCCTTCCACAATGGTTTATTGGGCACTTCTTCATGGGTGTCTAATTCATCTTTTGATATAAAGTGTCTTCCCAAATCCAGATGCTTATTCATCATTTTAAAATTGTTTTCACTTGTTTTTTGTAGTTGCCCACATTCAACAAAACTTTCTAGATGCTTTCCAAGTTCACAAAATACATATCCAAGTACCCCAAAATTTGCAAACCAATAGTGTCTAATTGAGACAATTGACTTGGTTGAACCAACTCCACACTAAAATTTCACACCAGTGAACTTGTTTCCAAAGAGTGTACTGCATGTTTCATCATTAGCTTATGTATCGTTAATATATAATGCAACAACTTCATATATTAGAGATATGGCTGATGTAGCCTGTGACAAAACAATATCAACAAAAGCATGGAAATGTTGTTGTCTAGGATGCGTGGCCTCTTAAAATTGGAGACTAAAGCGTCCCCTTGATAAGAAAAAGATGACATGTGAATGATGTGTAAATTCTTAGAACTTTTAAATTGGCATATTTCTGTTGTAATGCACTGACTACCAGTATTATCAACGTGGTTATCAATAGCTTCTCTTACAACATCACCACAAGGCAGTTCACCACTACATTTTGATATTGACACCATTGAACTTTATTTTTTAGTGGGGCTGAATTTAGAGGATGCTTTTATGCAACATTCCTTGGGAAAGACATGATTATGATCAGTTATTGAGATACCCAACACAAGTTACTTTGCCTTCTGGTCATTCTCAAATAAGTCATAGACCTGCGATTGTAGAAAGCACATGGAAGAATTATTAGATTCATGACCAATATTATCCTTATCCTTCTTGTATAAGTATCCAATCCACCCTGAACACTCTTTTGAATCTCCAAACAACTATGTGTGGGAGAAACATGAGATCCAATATTAGCACATTTCACCTTTGGCTTGGTCTGTAAAACAACATAACCTGGTTCCTCAAAAATTTGTGAACCTTGCATCATACAAGCCATTAGCCTTATCATTGTTTCAAGTAGAATGGTCTATTACTTTACTTATTTTTATTGTAGGCAACTTCTAGAAATTTATTGGCTTCCTCTTTATCTCTTTTTGCGGGGTACATTCGCATGTCTCTCTGCCAGTTTTGATGCATTTTCACCACAAAGCTCCTGTATATGTTGATCTTGAGTTTTATTTCTCTCAAATTCATGAGAGATTAACGTTGGGTTTCCCACTTCATGATTATCAACCCTAGTAGCTGGACTAGATCCACATCCACCAGGGCTTGTGTTATCCATATTGATGCAATTAGATGTAGGATCGACTCCACATATTGAAGGGGAATCATCATCAAGCAGTCTTGGTGGAGGTCTCTTAGGATTAGTAAGACCCCACAAATCCTTTGTTGTATTCTCATCTTGTAAGAGTTAATCTCTCTCTCTCTCTCTCTCTCTCTCTATGATGACCTCCTCTAAAAAAGTTTTGTTCTTTCTAGCTGGCAAAAATAAGCTACAACAGGGGTGATGGAGGTTCTTCTTCCCCTCTAGGATCCTAAAAAATTTCTTGTTTCACACCCAAAAGGTTCTCCAAATCCTCTGTGGTTAGAGGAGGAGGTCCACAATCACCAAAAAGTGAAGGTGGACTACTTGTATTGGTGGGGGTTTTAGGCAGAAATTTCCCTGAGTTATCGTTAGCTTTATGAGGCATGAAATAAATGCTTTTATTTTATTTTCTTTTTTCGAATATTTGTATCAACATAAATACTAATGCAAACAAAAAAATTGTTGCTTTTTTAGGAGATGGAATGGAAATTAAAGAAACTTTACAACAGAAAGCAATACCTACTTCGACACCTCCCCGACAAGGATGCCAAAAAGTGATGATTCCTGGTATTACAAAAAGAATGTTACAACTCCTAGGGCTACCAGCTTTAATTTATCAATCTGGATTCCATACTAACTTAAGAGGTGACAATATGTAATATTTCTACCTAAGTTGCTCTGAAGCAATAGATTAAATTGAAATGTGCAAAGGCCATTTTGCAAAATTTCGAAGAAGGAAAACTACTGAACTTAACTTTGCAAGAAAAGGAAACAATTGAAACATTACTTGTCCTATTGCATCAAGAAAACACTAATATATTTGCATGGAAATAAAGGTTGGAAAATAAATCCTAATATGTTTTTCTAGAAGATAAATGACAGGAAAGTAAACCCTATCTTGATCTATCCTGATGATGAACCACAGAGGATTGGTTTGAAACGTCGATTACTTATAAAATGGATGTGATTAATCTGGAAGATTCTACAAACAACAACACAAATCGTAGAAGCCTCAAATCAACAAACCCTATCTTGTTTGCATAAAAGCAGCGACTCCAATATATCTTGCATGAAATCAAACCTACATTACTGCAATCAAGGTAAACTCTATTTTATTTGTAGAAACCATAAAATGCTCAAAAGTAATCAATGTAAACCATTTATATGCTACCCAACTCATAACCAAAACAATAAACCCTAATTATAGATTTAATACTGTAGTGATGAAAAGATGACGTGCATAGGGTGTATGTTCTCTTCAATTCCAAAGCTTAGGGGATGTTTTAGAGTGATGAAAAACAAAAAATAGGCTTAAGACACAATTCTAGCTGAGATATTGTCAATTATGTGAAGTGTTATAGGATTGATACAGGACTACTACATGATGCTACAAGATGCCTTATATTCCTACATGATTGCAACCGAGAGTGATCTAGGGGTTCTAAAATAATTCTGAAGGTGGGGGAATGTAGTAGGAAGTTGTGGAAGAATGCAAAGGACCTTTCCAAGCTTGTATATACTCAGTATCCCATCTTGCGCAAGTGGAAAAAGAAAACTAACAGTCTCTTGTAGTTCAATAATGTAATTTTTTGTGCGTAGACAATATGGAGGGACAAATGGAAATGGTAAGAATGGTGTTGAAGGAGATGGTGTTGGTGATGGAAAATGATGCTATTTTTCCTTCTGAAACAATGGATTTCACCTGCACACAAAGTGATTATTCAACTAACGAAGACATCATGACTAAAGTACTATTAAAATAATAATTGCAAAAAACAAAAATGCATAGGAAAGGATGAGTTGAATTTAAACTAGGATCTAACTATTGCATAAAAAAATACTATTTTTTTGTGCTTGTCTAAACAGGGCCTACAACCAAGCTTCTCAAGAGTGTTGAAAAATCAACCTGCAGAGACAAAATTTTCATATAAATAGAATTGCAAAAGGAGATACAACAAGGCTAAGTGCAGAAAAAAAGAAATGCATAACAGAAATATACAAGAGAGGGGCTTGAGTGCTTGGGTTGGGCCCTAACCCAAGGAAACTCAGCTCCCTTAAAACAAATTATACTTAGTTGTTAAGCTCCTTTATTTATACAAAAAAGGGTGAGGGGAAACCTCCTTGAAGGGAGGGTTGCTTCCCTACAAAACTCCTACAAAATTGGATCTGATCTCCTAAGATTCTCGCAGTCATTGAGGGGTAGTAATTGCCCACAAGCCAACCTAGTTGTTGATGAGCTAATGCGAGGAACAAGCCTCATAAACCTTTTCTTACTGGTCTCCAACGTACTCCTGCACAATAAATGCTCCTTTTCCTGCACATTCAATGCATTAGCTTACAAGATATGACAAATATTCTTTCACCTTTCTAGTGAACACATTATAGCTCAAAAAGATGCCATCAAATGCAAAGAGAGGTAAATAGGTGTTGAAGGATGGTTAGATGGGCCCTTGAATTGTACCTATATGGGAGGCCCATCAATCACTGTTACCGTTAGATATTTACTAATTTCCTTAATTATAGAGGCCATTTTCTCCTCACTTGATTTGGTCTCCTGAGTGAGAAGGATTGTGGGTTTTTATGATATAACTATATCTCTTATTACACTTATTTTTGGAGCGAATCCAAGTCCTTTGCAATTCCAGGTGATCATAATCATTATTTATCTTGGGAATGGGTGGCAGAGTCCTTGCCTCTCCCTGCCTGGGTCAAATATTCTTCATTGCTTTCCCTTTCCATAAAAATGAATCCATGTGTTACTAAATTCCCAATTCCATGCCTTTTTGTGTTGCATCAACACAAATTTCCTTATTGGATTTTCTTTCAAATCTCTTTTGTGATCCTTCTATGGGTGCCACAGTGTCCTCACCCTTGGTTTTGGTTAAGATGTTAACAGATGAGGGATCTAATTAGGACGAGTGAATAAGGGGTGGATCAAAGGAAGGAAAAGTGGAATCATCATGCATTGATTCATGGGGCCTTGATGATTCTTCATGGTTTAGAGGAGGATGGAGATTATCTCTTGTCTGATCAATAATAATAGTTTGGAGATTATAGCTTAGTTGGGTTGGGGGAGGTTGTTGCTCTGAAGCTTCCTCGTCCTCCTGCTCGATAGTTATATTTTGTTGTTCATTGGGATCGACAAGAGTATTAGCCATAATTTCAAAAATGTTGGAGGAGCAAGGAATGGAGACTTTTAAGGGACCTGAAAGGTTGGTGTTGATGGGATCTAGGATAAATGGATAATAGTGAGGAGCCGAAGGAGGGATACCAGGATGAGATTGCCCCATTTGGGATTGGGTTTTTTCTGGTATTGTTGGCTTTATGTCTGGTTGTTTCCCATTGCTTTTCTTTGTTTTCATCGGTTTCTGCTACTGATTATGTTGGACATTTATTTGTAAAATGACCATATTTGTGACATACCTTGCATTTGAAGGGCGACTGCTCATAGTCAAGTTGTTGTATATGCGACCAATTGTCAACCCTGAGCTTTACCAGTTTCACGAAGGCATTTTTCTAAGTCTACCTCCACGTAGATCCTTGCACATGCATGCATGTTCACTTTTGGCTCACTTTGATCTATGAATTTTCCTATTGCTCTTACTGAGTCATATCCCCGATAATGGAGTGGAAAGAGGGGGAGATGAACCCATTCTAGGACTACATTGGGGATGTCAAGCTCCGAATCAAAGTTTGGGGTCGATCTGTTTAAGTAAAGACCTCTCAAATCCATGAAGTATGGCTCATTTCTGAAGGTTAAATCTTTTTCTTTCTTACTTTCGAAGGAGAAGGTTTAAAACCCTCCTCCGCAAAAGCAAGCTAAGATTTTCCCCTTCGTTTTGGTGGACCAATTACACTCAATCCACTTGTGTACCGATTTTAGTGAAGGCCAAAGACCGGTGAACTGCCCTACCTTGCCTTGCTTGACAAGGGATAGAGTTACCTTGCGAGGAGCTAAAAGAGGCAATTTTATTTCAAGGATAAATTCTAATCGTTTGACAAACTTTGAAACTGCAGGTCGATGACGTAGAGGATCAAGTGAGGAGATCAAAGAGAGGAAGTCATTGTTGTAGGATCAGGCGGGGGGAGGGGGGTGTGACCTTTCCTCGGAGAGGACTCTAGTAGAGACATGGGAGAAAGCAAGAATCAAAGGCAATCTGGGGTTGGTGAGATCAAAGAGCTAATCATCTCAAGCATAATACAAAGGACCTAAATGGTTTTACAAAAAAAAAAAATTGCTTAAATCCTATATTATAATTAATTTATTTTAATAAACCCTTAGTGTTCTTAAACTTGGAAACTCCACCTGCATTATTTCACCTTCTAAGAATTCTGATGCCTCGATGCCGTGACGCCATCACATGAAATGTCACCGAGGCAGAGGCCGAAGCCAGCCTTCCTGTCCTTCGCTTCCCCTTTGCGAGGATTGCCCTGTTGATCTCACTCTCAATGTGAATTCAATGGAGGTGCCATACCAGCAAAGAGTGTTGGCCCTCATTTCTCTGTGCATTCCTGAAGCCCCTTCCAGCTCCTCTGGCTCGAGGTCTCGGAAAATAATGCGTATGTCCACCATGACGCCTTCCATCCTCCAGCAGCCTAGGAAATATGTGGCTTTTCCCACAAAATCCGCGGCGAATTCCTTGGGTAGCGATAGTGGTAACAATTCAGCTGAGGTCGACAACTCAACAACCTTGGGTGCATGCTCTGCCTCCACGCCGGAGCTGACTCCCTAGTTCTCCAAGTAGGATGACGACCTCTCAAAAGATTATGGTTGCTTCATTGTGGAAGAGCCACCTCCTGATGATGTTCGGAATGACAAGCCACAGAAGGATTAGCGCCACAATGCCTCTCCCTTTTGTCAGTCACAGCTTTGTTATCACTCAGTAATTTCTCCAGGTTCAAGAGAAATAGTCTGAGGTAACCACAAACCTACTTCAAACTCCAGGATCTAGCCTTCCTAGGGTTCAGAGAGGGCTCTCTCTTTAAAGTTTAATTTTGTTTTGATTTATAATATTAGGCTAGTTATTAAAGTACAATTTGGTTTTGTTTTAAAGGGTTTGGTGGGAAAAAATCACTTGGAGGTAAGATAGAGAGAAATCTACTTGTCCATTGGGCTATGGAGTCTAAATCAAGCTAGCAGCACTAGAAATCAAGGCCAAAAAGGTACAATTCAGGGAAAGATAGATAACCCTTAAGAGATTTGGGAAAGTGGTTTTTTGTGAGGTGGTATGATTGGGATAAAGGGCACTTAAGGATCCTTTGATCCGGAAAATGGAAGTAGAAGGCAGAGGTCAAACGAGAGAAGGAGCAATTAAGGGTTCCTTGCACCGGAAATCAGAAGAAAACATTCAAATGGAAACTAGTTAAAGACAGGGAGCACTTGACTAATCTTGTAGTAATACTCCTAGATACACATTCAGATATAACAAACATAAAATGAATGCATGAAACTTAGAAAAGGAAATAGTGACAAGTAGGAAGTACTTCACTCATCAGCTTATCACAGGGTTCCTGAATTATGATGCCAGTCAGCTTGTCCAGTCTGCTACTTCGAATTCAAACACACAATAGCCTCCAATGTTCAACAAAATGTCTATAATAAGTCCAGCAATTTTATTCCACACAAAATACTTTAAAGAGTGAAGTATTTATACAAATTCTAAACTAGAATATCTTGAAAAAATATCAAGATTGGTTTACAAATATCTCCAACTGTTTTACATAAATAGAACTTAAGTAAAGGAAACTCAAAACTAATGCATCTATTTGGCACTATTTTTTATGGATAGGTGATGATAAAGAGGAGAATTCGAATTTGATCTCAACTCTTAGTTGATGATGAGGCATCCAAGTCACTAACTATTCCCTTTCTTTGTGCATTCTGCTCCAACAATTCTACAAACTTTGGGTCCAATGATACCTTTTTATTTCTCAATCCTAAGTAGATATGTGAAAAGTGAAAGAGGATATTGTAGATGAATATGTTGGTGAGATAAACCTCTCTCAGTTTCATAAATTTCTGCTCCAGTTGTTCACAATAGGCTCTGCAAAAAGATGTGTAAAACAGAGTTTTACAGAGTCTGAAAAATAGGCTATAAATATGCGCATGTATCTTTCATTATGTAATACCTGTGCACAAAGTGAGATAGGTTTTTGTAGATGGATCTCTTAGGAACAAAAAACTCCTTCAGTTTTGTAAAATGTATTTATGATTGGCCGCAATATTCTCTGCAAAATGATGACTTAACATGAATTTTTTGCAAAAAGTTCTTTCCAATATTGTTTAATATTTCCCAACCCATAATGGATGTTAGAAAAGTGAGAGAGGTTTTTGTAGTTGGACATCTTAAGAACATAAAACTCCTTAAGTTTTTCAAAATTCATCTTGTATTGGTCACAATAGTTTCTGCAAAACAATGACTTAAGCAGGAAATTTCTGCAAAAATGTTCCTTCTTATTATGTTTTCATCTTTTAACATTTTTGTTATTTTAACTGTTTTTACTTTCACTTTGGATAAACTTCATTGTTGTTGGTGAAATTATTTTCATCTCTGTTAACCATTAATGCCTTTGTTTTTACTTTTACTGTTTCACCTTGACTGCTCTGTAACTTTGTTTTAACTTTCACTCTGACTTTTACCTGATATACTTTAACTCTGATGCTCTTTACTATTTTGTTTCACTGTCATTGTGAATTTTGATTTCACTTTTACCATTCACTATGCACATTTCATCATTTTGATCTCTCTCTAACTTGATTTTATTCTTTCTTTGTATACAATCTGTTTTTTGAATTAAAATCTGAGAATTTGGAGCAAACAATTTTGTCAACTAGTATTGAGATTGTTGGCCCAATTTCTTAATATGATAATAACCTACAAAAATAAAAATAAAAATTAATGAAACAGAGGTCTGCAAGGAGGTGATTGAAGGCTTTTGAAAGACCTGTGGAATGAGATCTGTCTATGGAGCTTTAACTCTGTTTTTTAGGCATTTTTGGGCTACTTCTGCAAGATTATACTGTTTGCAGGAGTTTTTATATTCAACAGAGAGAAAACTGAGCAATTTAGGCTAAGGATGGCTTCTTTTGGGCTTTTTTCTCAATTTGGTTTATCTGAGGATGTAAAACTGGCCTAAAACAGAAAACAGGGGTTTTCTTTGTAGGTTTTGATTGAAAAAGGGATTTTTAGGATATATTCATAAATTTTTAACCCTTTAGGTCTTTGAATTTGATATTTAAACTTTGGAAACTAGAAATTTGGCTTCAGAAAGGCTCGCAGTAAGAAACAGGGTTTCCTGGAAAAATTGGCCAGGGTTTGGCCTCTTTTTTGTGTTTTTAGGCAATTTGGTTCGGTGAAATCTCTTAGTTAAAGGCCTGGTTCTATTACCAAAGGTTTAAAATTGAATTTACAGGCTTCAATTTGTCAGAAAATACCTTAAGATGCAGGTATTCGGCTTCATGAAGGTTTTGAGAGGACCTTGGTTGATTCTAAGGTCTGGTCCGGCTTACTGGAGTAGCCAAATAGCTTGGTCAATCTGTAATGGTGGAATTGTGGTCGAATTCATAACTTTTGGGCATAAGTTGACAATCGGGGCTAAAAGGCTTTTACACAGTCAAGCGAATCTATTCAAAGTTCATAACGCACAAATAAACATAAAAATGGTGTAACAAAGGTTTTAACCCTTGATATTAATCATCATAAATGTTTATTAAATGCAGGTCTCGTCAATGGCGAGAGTGGTTTCAGGTTTTGAAAGCGAAACCAAGTAGTGGTTATCGCATCCTTTTCCAGTAGTAAGTGGTTTTTGTTAAAACGAACGCGATCCAATAGATTTTCGCCACGTCATGGGAGGCGGAATGGGTGAAACAACCCATTTCGTGTCCGTTTTGCTCTTGGGCGAACGATCCTTTTTTGGGTGCGATATTGATCTTGTGTCGTTGGATCTGGAGTATGGGAGCGAAGGGTGGGGATTTGATTAAAAGTTGCGGGCAATCAAAAGTGGGACTGGGGTAATGTTAAGTGAGTGCTTTAAAGTTTAAAACCTTTATAAAACATGACTTTTTAACCAAGGTTTCGATATAATGGCAAATATAAGGACGGTTAAAGGAATATAATGGAGGTTAAATGTATATGCGGCATGGTGCATATATAAAGTGCAAATGGTTATATAGAGGGGGAAATGGGCTTGTCAAGCGAGGTTAAGTGAGTAACTGGGGTTAATTTATGTAAAGCGTGGGGCTTTATATAACGGGAAAAATAAGCTAGGGAAAGGTTGCAGTTTTGTAACTTTTAACCTTAGCCTTGGGTTAAAATCATGTGGGAAGGGATAACATTGTTTGCAAAAGGCGAAGTTTAGTAAGGAGGTGCTTCCAAGCTTTTTAACCTTATAAAATGATCAATAATCTTTTGAAAACTTAGGCTAAAATGCTGATGAGCGGTGATATGTTTTATTCAAAACTCTTTGCAATATGCCCGAATAAAACATATTGGAGCAATTTTTTATTTTATTATATAGTTTTAAACCTATTGAATGATTTAAAAACCATAGGGGGCTAGGTATTTCATTAAGGTTAGTTTTAGACCAAAGGGCACATTTTTTGGGTTTTTAATTTAACATGTGGATAATATCTTTGGTCCAAAATATTTATAATAGTGGGTTTTGGGGGGTATTTAAAATAAATGGATTTATATAGATAGGATAAGGTATTTTTAGGGAATTAATAAAGTAAGTTAGAAGTTAATATGACAAGGGAAAATGGAATACACAAAAATACACTAAATGACTAAGTAAAGTGAATAAAATAAAGCAAAGCTTGTCATTTCATGATTTCACCATTTTACTTAGGATAGAGTGCTTTTTGAGGGTTTTTGTATGCTCTATGAATGAAGGAAGTCAATTAAATGGGATTTTAGGTTTCATTAAGTAAGAAAGAGTTCTTACTTAGGAAAATGAGTTAAAAAATGTGAATGAGGGATAAATAATGGTAAAAGGGGATTTTATCATAAGAACTCAACATTTTCCACTATCCAGTCATCGAGCCTTGGGTCCGGTCCCAACAAAAGTCAGAGAAATGCTCTGAGCCTTTTTTACTAGTAGTATAGAATACTGAATACTTACAGGGTAAGGGAAATTAATGATTTTAGCCCGGTGATGAATATTACATGTTTTTTTTCCACTTCTTTCTACCTACCCAACATTACTCTAAATTTTTTTCTTCTTTTTCGCAGGTGAATTTAAGCTTGCTACCTTGAATCATTTATTATTTTTAAAGCATAAAAAACTATCTAATTCTACCTTATTTCATCCGAGGGCCCAGATTGAACTTTTGGGCTCCTCATTTATTCTCTATCTATCTATTGATTAGTCAAGATTAAACTGTCTGACCAATCTTTATTCACTATCTAAAACATGGAAATTGAAAACATGACAAGTCAAGTTTAAACAATTTTAACTCATCATGGATTATGGCATTTATTGACACTCTGCCATAATCATTTGCAAAAAAGTAAAAAGTAGTGGCATTTGGACTTGCTCACTTTCAGGTCTTATTTTCATCTTTTTTTCTTTTTGGGGTCTATATTTTCTAAGTCCTTTGATCTTCTTCTTTTAGGACTTTTTACCCTCTTTTTTGATTTTTTTTTTCTCTTTTATTTTTTTATTTTTTATTTTTATTTTTATTTTTTCAAAATATGAGAAAGCAACTTGCAGAAAGCAAGGTATGTACATATTTTACAAGACTATCAAAAGTCAATTCAAAATTATGAATCCTATATTTATAGGACCCTAACAAGCTCTATAGTTGTTTTTTTGCCTACTTATTCTCTGCACAATATGTTTAAATTTTGGATGCTTATGTCATGTGTTGGTTTCCCCGTCTCGAGTAGCACTCCTCCTGAGACTTGGTCTAATTTCTGGGTTGGTTTCCTCAACAGGGATAGTCCCTTTTTTGTTTTTTTGAACATTTTTCTCGTCTGAATTGGCTAGCACAACAATTTTGGTGGGAATGTTTTGAAATGTACCTCTTTTGTACCATATAATAGAAATTAGACATATTTAGAAAAAGAAAAAGAAAAAAAGAAAGAAAGAAGAAGAGTTATTTAATAACCTACAATTATTAATAGAAAATTATGAATAAATAGTTATATATATATATGTGTTGTTTGATGACTTACCATTATAAAGAAAAAAATATGAATACATAGTTTTCTTAACCTATAAAATATCTGGGAATTATAGACATTTTCCTTTCGATTATTAAAAAATCATTTAAAATTTAAATAGAACTTAAGTGCGCTTGAGCTAGAGGCGATCTGGGATGAGTGGCCTCCCGGGAAGTCTTGGTTAATGGGTGGAAGCCCTAGAAGTGATGGTTGACGCTATGCGATTCATTTCACTAGTTTCAATCCCATTTCTTCACCCTTGTGAACATCACCCGATGCAATGAGTGCTAAGTGGACTATTCAAAAATCATGAAAATTAGCGAGTTACGACTACCTCTCATGAAAATGGCCATAGATAAATGACTTACTTAACACAGTTGAATCCCCAAAAATAATATCTAATAACACTATACAATTTAACTAAATTTATTACCATTGTTAATATCTCAATTAAATTAACAATAACAAAATATAATTTTAATTTTATTTTAAAAATTGTAAAACTATATACCATTACTATTATTATTATCCTCAATTAAATTAATAATATTAAAATATAATTTTAGTTTTAATTAAAAAATATAGAACCATGTACATAGTGAATTAAAACACGTAACATGAACATGAGGAATATATATATACCCTTTCACCTAATATAGAATTCTACTCCATGATAAAAGGTAGAGAATATACGCGATCCTCAATTCCAAAAGGAGGATAGAGACTTGTGTTATAGGTTATCCTCTATGCCTTACATAGATAAAGCATTTATTTTTATTTTTGAGTATGTTCACATGCCACCACATCACTAACCCAACAATAATAACATTGTGAGGTTCGTTTCTGTGTGGTCCAAAAGGTAGTTTGAATTGGACCTTGCCTAGATTGAAAGTTTCCTATAGTGGCTTCACCTTTCCCTTCGATTGTTATAATTGTCCGTGATTTTATTAATAAAAAATTAACCATAATTAGTATTTATAGTTTACAAGTTAATATTAACTCGAATCTATGCTTTGGCAAAAGGTATTTATTTTTGTGACTCATCACAACGTGTGAAATTAAACAAACATTTTTTATTTTTTTATTTTTTCCAAAAAAATCAACCTGTCAAATTAATCATTCAATATGTACAAATTCTTTTTTTTTGTTCGCTTTTAATTTTGTTAAAATTAGGGAAAAGCTTCTAAAGATGCGAAGGTTACATGTAGAGCTATTTTCTAACATAATATATTTTTTTGTTTGTAAGTTTAGTAGTTCTTCTCTATTTTTCATTAGATCAAAAAGAAAAGCAGGTTACAATAATAATATATGTTGGATGGCCTCAACCTGCTCGTAGGAAATTAGGTCTATTGGCCACCTCAAAGAGTTAAAGGCCAACCAAAATTGATAAAGTTTAAACATGATATTGTCTGCCTTAACAGGTCTGTTATCTATTACATCCAAAGACTTAATCAGAAAGTAAATGCTATCTGTAATGTGCATCTCAAAAAGACAAAAAGTAATAAGACTTAATCATCAGATGATTTGATAGCCATCGAGTCCTTAACATTGGACCCAAGCATATCAACTTGGTTCATTTTCTGCAGCTGACGTTCCATTTGGCCAAGGTGGATGTTTTGGTGATGTTGCAGAAGATGAATTTCCTGGATGTCTCGTCGCATTTCAACTAAAATGGACACCGCTTTCGAATCTCCACCTATTTCTTGAACGTTAATTATGGCTTTAGCTAATAAGAATTTCATTGTCCAATATGTATGAATGGACAGTTTGAATAAGGACATTCTGCCCTTGGTAGTACCTGGATCAATAAAAAACTCCATCTCTTCCTTTGAGATGTCTTCCTCTTCTTTTGTTTGATGGTCTCGCTCCCAGCCTGAAATAAGTGACTTCACATGAGCAGGTGTGCCTACCCGTAGGCCTGGAAGAGATTTTCCATTATTTATTTACCTGACTTTATTCCCCTCCGGTTAGGGCCCACTTTTGACTTTCCTTTATCTGGCTTACCTTTGTCCTTCGCTTCTTTTTTCGTTGGTAGATCTTTCAGCATAGACTCACCGTGTGGCTCGCACGGTCTCGTGCCACCTCACACCTTGCACTAGACACCTAGCACCCCGATCGGGGATTCTGAATATCGTTGTTATCCCTATCGACTATTTCTTGCAGAGTTTGAAGCCCCTCCTCCTGAGCCATTCTGTCCCGGGTTATGTCAAGTTGTTGTCCTTCGTGAGTACAACCCTAATTCGCTAGGAAATCAACCGCTTTATTCCCAGCTCTGCAAATATGGGACAGGGTCATGTATCCAATACTAGGGAGGATATCTTTGATTTCCTGTATTAGACAGGTTGTTCTCCAGCTTCGACTAGTTTTCTCCCACCCTGCTCCTTGCTGCAAATTTTGCAAAACCCCTATTACCATTGCGGAGTCACCCTCTACTATTATCCTATGATATTGTTCTCGTACTGCTATCAACATTCCTTGTTTTACTGCTGTTAGCTCAACTTCATTATTTGTAGCAAAGCCCAAATCAGCCGTGAAGATTCTTATTACCAGACCCTGTGAATCTCTAAAGTTGCCACCTGCTCCTACTTGGCCAAGATTACCTTTAGAGGCCCCATCGTAATTGAGTTTGATGAAGCCTTACTGTGGACGATGAATTTATCTTTCTGATGACTTACTAAAGGTTTAACTAATAGTTGTGTTTTGCCATAAGAAAATCGAACATGCAATTAATATATTGACTTGAAGTTAAGCAACAAAATTTGTTGCAAATAAGTCACTGGTATTATGGGAAGGGGCTAACTCATGCAAAGCTAGGCCATCCTAATTCCCAAATACGTGTTCAGGCTCACGAGATCATATTGCCAAATACAAGTTGTGAAATTGGGAGCATATTTCTATCTAAATTGAGGATAAATTCCATCTACAAACTCATGTATGCCATAAACACAAACACAAGCCAATTTGCACCTGTTACAACTATGTTAAGAGTGAGAAATGTTCAAGTTAAACTTTTGTAAACCTTGCCAAATTTCTTACATTTGGCTATGAAAGTGACAACTCTCCATTACAATTTACCAAACAATCAAAATTCATTTATAGTCTTTTTCATGAGAATATATATTTGTAAATCAAATAAGCTAATTTTATACCAAAGAAATGTTCCTTTTTATCATAAAATTCATTAAAAAAAATTCACATAATTCATGGATAAGCGAAATTCTAGATTGATATAAAAAGAAAAAGAAAAAAAAGCAAAATTAAATAACACCTTTATAAACCAACATGCATAAAGTTACATTTAAATTTTCAAAAATCACACATAAAACCATTCATTATTATTAAAAGTGGTATTTTTTTAAGATTATACCTTGATTAATGGAATTGAACGAAGTTATGGAAGAATCATCCATGACTCATCAACCTAAGACCATGGCTGGAACACGGGATATGTTTTGTGTTTTTTATTAAATAGAGGTGTGAGGCTATCTAACTTTTGTGGTTTTTATTCAAAAGGGGTCTGAGGCTATCTAACTTTAACTTGATAACCATGATGGTTCCGACACTTCTTTTTGATAACCATGATGGTTCCAACACTTTTTTGGCCACTTTGATGGAAGTATGCCAATCTCTTTTATGAAATTTAAACCCCATTGTGAATCAAGATAATGCTCCCTTTCACTAACTTAATTAATCTCGAAAACTTAAACTTTATTTAATAACAAAACTCACTCTATGTTATTAATATCTATTAAATATTTTTTTTAATATAAAATTCTATTATTGTATATTGATTAAGAGAATGATTCACGACAACACACAAATTTAAAGATATGACACTAATGTCAATGACCGTATGCATAAAATAAAAGGAGAAAATAGTGATTATGTAATCCTCACGTCATTCACTGCGTCTGTGAAAAAACTATAATTGATCATTATCCGTAAAAAAGATGCTTTTTATTCCTGTAATTGATAATTAGTTATAATATTTAAGTATATTTTGTGAATGTTAGTCTTCCTCACCATCGGAAAACAATAAAATAAAATAATGATGAAAAATAAAATAAAATATTAATATACATATAAAGGAAATCCAATTTAAATATATTGCAAAAATCTTCCTTTAAAATGGTCCTTTGTCACGAAAGAATCAAATAGACGGCGTTGAAAATTTAAGAATAAAAAAATCTTCTATTAAAATAGTTTGTATGTCATGGAAGAATCAGACACACGATGAATAAAATTTAAGAATAAAAAATCTTCTTAGTATAATAGTATTTTTTTAAATAACTTTGATTGCGAGGAAAGAATGATTTTTTTTTTTTTTTGGTAAATATAATTTAAGAATATTTACATTGATAATTGTGTGTTTATTTAGAATTTTGTTTTCAAGTAAAAATAATTATTGGATAGTTGAGATTTAATAAAGAAGGTATATTTTTAGTATTTTTTATAATTAAAATAAATTATAAGTTTAATTTTAATAATTATTATTATTATTAATAAATATTATTTTATTTTATATGTTTTAACGATAAATTATTAAAACTGTTTTTATTTGGTTAAGAGTTAGTTATTTTTGAACTTGAGAAAACACTGTAATGATCCAAGACCTAAAGGAATATGGTTAAAGTTTGTCTTCTTAGTCGTCTCCTTGGCTTGGTTTTCCTTCAATAAGAGTGACTAGTCAACTTGATTTTGTTTTCCTTGAATAATAATGACCAGTCAACCTGCATTGATGATAAAAGCTATCCATAAATGTCCTCAATACTAGTTTGACAATTAAATTATGAGAGATTTTCTCAATATTTTAAAAAAACATATATACCCTTTCATAACTATTAGTGTGAAAAAATAAGATCAAAATATAATTTTAATGTGAAAGGGAACTATTAATAAAAAAAGGTAAAATGAAAGAAAATTCACTTGATTATAATATGATATAATTGAACTTAGCGACACATAATTTATGAGTGTTAATCATCAATTTAATTTAGATAATTACACTAAAAAAAAATATTATTATCTTCCTTTTACAAATAAATATTCACTTCTTTTTAATTGAGAATTAAATAAGTGTAAAATTATTTATTAATAATGGAGTTAGAGGGTTAAGATTAAACTTTTAATACCACATCTAAAATCCAAGTTGATGAAAGGAAAGATCTTTCAAAATAATTATGAATATAATGCTAATAATCTATGGTATAAATTTAATTATATTAATTAAAATAAAATATATTATATATTGAATTTAATTTTGCATAGATAAAATGTACAATATAAATTAATAAATAATTTCGATCTGGGTGCCTCCTTGTTAAATGTGTCTTATTGATTTGGGCAAGACACTATTCAATTATGTCATGATGAACACCACACGACCTTGTGTAGCCATTTCTCTCTATGTGTTATGTTCTCAAGTCATTACAATTCATCCCTTTAATCTCCTCTGCATCCACTTGGTGATCTCCCGCTTGACAACCTTAATGTCTCAATTAATGACCATTCCCATGCCTCTATAGAACATATGTCTACTTCCCACTACTCCCACAACCATTGCAGTTAAAGCTCATTCTGCAAGTTGCATAGTCCTTTGGATAAGCGCCATGGTTATAGAAGGAGGTCGTGCTCGTCGCGACAATAGAGGGCGTGGGCAACCCAACCAATGCTCCTTGGTTGGGAGACCACATGGAACTATTTGGTCTCGACATCCCTAAGCACATGCGACATAGTGTGGCCACCATGGAGGTGGCATAACGCATTAGACTCGACGATGGGCATTGGGCTATTTGAAATTTATTGGCGCGTCATCTCTGGAACCTAGAACTTGTAAGAGTTGGAGTTGAAATATGGGTAGAAAAATCAAATGCATACATTAGATGCATCAAAACCTTGCTTCACGTCCTCTCCATAACCATTGGCATAGATTTTGCCCTTGCGCCTACAACCTCCATGCCTTCAAGCTCTTCGGAAAGGTCCATATATCGACATCCTTCTCATAAGCCGAGCTCTCCTTCTCCCTCCATTATCCTAGTTAGAGATGGGTGTGGCAAAGACACGTCAGATTAGGGTCCTCCAAATCAATGTTTGTTGTTAAGGAGAGAGAAACCAACAACCGCTCCCCACTAATGCTACACAACTCGTCGACAAGGTGCCCTCTCCTCAAAGTCCCACTTCCTGTAGATGCCTTATTATGGAGGAAACTCCAGATGTAGAACCCTCTGTGACTATGAGAAATGATGAAGCAAGCCCCAATCAAGCAAAGTCAGCTCCTTCAGGCTCAAAAGGCAAGCACACAACATGAGTAGATTCACTATTTTGTTTCACTTGCTTTTGTTATCCTTTGTCCTCACAACGACATATGCATTGTCAGCCGCATCTACAGTCCAATAAGACTTTTTGTAACTTGTTTGTGTTTTTTTTTTTAATTTTTGCCTAGACAATGAATTTGTATCATACTTTTCTCTCCTCAACAAACCATCTGGTTTCCCCTTTTTGGGGTAGATGGTCCTCATCAAGCTCTTATCAGTGAGGCCTTGGCGCCATGACTCACAATGGATCTTTCCATATAGCTTATATACTATGTTTTTGCTAATATAAAGTCACTTATTTGCCTTATATATATATATATATATATATATATATAGTAATTATAATAATTTTTTTAATATTTAAATTAATTTAATATTAAATAACAAAATTAAATGCATTCCAACTTAATATAAATAAGATAATAATTAAAAAAAAATGTAACATGTACAATGTAAAAGTTAAAATTTTTAGATAGTCAAATTTTAAAGATTAAACAATTTAAACTCAAGTTTTTAAAAATTTAATTTTAGTTAAAATTAACTTAAAAAATGTTCTTGAAATAACTATTTCAACTATTAGTTAAATGAATGACTTAGTTAAAAAAGCTTATAATAATTAAAAATAAATAATAAATAAATAATTGTATTCCCTTGTATTTCTAATCTCTTCAATATATATTACGGTAAAAAAATCTCTAAAATATCTATGTGTATATATATATATATTAAATTCAAAATTCTATTCATTTGGTAAAATCGATATACATCCTAAGTAACAAAAAACACGTGGCCTCAACCTAACAAGGTTTGTTGACCATTGTTTGCAGCATGTGACAAAAATAGAAAAAAAGAGACTAAGGACATTGTCCATAAATGGGAAATCCAGAGAAACCAAAAGACAAATAACACATAGAAATACCTGCCCTTCATCTGACGTGATGGATGCTAGGTTATCCAGGGTTGTTCCTAGAGGAGCCGGAGGGCGGACGTTGCATTGGACATGCCCTTCGAAGTGTGCCATCCACGTCTCCAGCTTTTCCACTTTTTTTTTGAAATATGGTTTTGGCCACGCCAGACCACCACCACAAGCACTCTAACCTGGCACTAAAAATAGTGCATCTTATCCAAGGTGTCCACCAGCTCAACATGCTCCTCCCTTCAGATCCTTTTAACCGACTCCACTCGCTCCAACAAGGTTTGAATTAGCTCGTGGAAATTCTCTAGGCAACAATGTTGAATTTCCCGCGAACTAGAAGTTGAACGCCTGCCAAACCCCCGACTGACCTTACCACGCCACTAAGGTTGCTAAGATCGCCCTCCACGAGGGGTCCCCTGTTCACTACCTTCGTGACCACCTCGCGTACCAGCTCCCATCAGCTAGGAGCAACCAATAGTCTTGCCACCCTGGCATGTCCCAGATGCCACCATTCCCAGCTCCACATATTGAATTGGCTTGTCCGGGTCCCCACGTCCTGCTGAGCTTGGCTTGGCAAGGAGGGAGGAACGCTCACACCGAGGGGAAGGGCGCATAATGATCAGACCAACAACACATCTACCTGTACCCGGTTTAAGGGTGTCGGAGGCTCCGACAACCTTGAGGGGCCGACCCACTTCAAATCGCCAAGACACCCTTGCCTAGATCCTAGAACTCCCGTCACCCAGAATACTCCAGAGACAACCACCTGTAGCAACCTTGCTATTGTCACTCCACCAATTGTGCACGCCGAATTCCTGGCCCTTCAGAGCGCCGAGAGCTTGAGAAATTAGATAGAGAATGGATGGGTTATTCCCACCCTTGGGCAAAGCTCCCCATGGAGTCTCTTGCAGACCACACCATCATTCCTCCACGATAACCTTCAAGGAGGCAATTCCCCAATCCCCACAACAGATAAGAAAACACCCACTAAGGCGCAAAACATGCCAATTGTTGGTCCAAATGCCTGAGATTGAGTATACCACACATAACCACCACCACCTCCAACGACACCACCAACTATACCACCTCGAGCAGCCTCCAGGGAACCAACAACTCACACCTTCTAAATTCCAGTGTAACCAGAACACCTACTAAACCGAACCCCCTTACACCACACTGTGCATCTGCAGAAAAGCATAGGGTGCTGCCTTTGGAGAAGAAATGATAAATTTACACCGCCAAGAGTTGGAGGGGGGAAGGTCGACAACCTCCACCTTGCCCTAAAAATCTGACTCCATTGCTTCCGTTTACTCGTGGAGTACCCACCGGGAGCACAAAACTGAACTGAAATGCCAACTCAAATGCCATGGCAATGAGCCATCCAACTCTTTCGAACTTTGTTGTCAAAAATCGCCAATACGTTAAGATGTTTCACACATACACCTTTACACCCCAGTACGCCAGATCATTCGAGAGGACAGGGAAGTCGGTCCTCTACCCGCTCGCCAGTTGTTTACAAGCACAGACCTTGGTTTGCCATATGATCCAAGATTCTGACCCATCAAAGATATATACAATTTTTAAATATATACAAATATCTATTTTTTAATTTCTCTTATATTTAAGAAATTGAATGTTAAATTATGGTAGGGAAAATTGATTTTTAAATGTAATATAAGAGGGATACAAGTTCGTGTATAATTTCTCTTATATTTAATACGCTTAATGTTAAATTATTGTATTTAATGTTTCTAATATGTTTAACTTGAACTATTTAATGTTAAATTATTATATGCAAATTTGATTTTTAACTGTAATATAAGAGGGATATAAGTTTGTGTCTAATTTTTCTTATAATTAATAATTAATGTTAAATTATTGTAGTGAATTTTGTTTTTAAAATGTAATATAAGAATGATATAAGTTTGTTTCTAATATGTTTAATCTAAGCTCATAGGTGAAATTTTAGAAAAAATATTTATAAACAAATTATTTTATATTTATTTTAATTTATATAAAAAATATTATTTTATATATAGATGTTATTTATAAAGAGTTAGTGTAATATTTAATTTGAATTTACATGTCATTTTAAGAATAATTTAATATATAAATAAAATATTTCAATATCAATTAACACGTAAATTATAATTGAATGTAAACATGTTCTTATAATAATTATTATTATTATTATTATTTTTGAAGTTACCTAAAATGAGGAGTATATAGAGGAAACTAGACCAATAATATAAGTTAAAAGTTTTGAGGTTGCTAAGACCTCGTCTAACTAGAGCATCTTATAAATAGAAACTTATAAAAACAAGTTGACTATGTCACACCTTGACATACATCGACATGAGAAAACAAAAATGACTACTAAAGCAAAAAACCAATGAGTCATAACAACTGTTGGGTAGAATTTCCAGGCATTCGTGCTGGCTGGTCACTACCCTCATTCGAGGAGAAGGAGATGTTGGCTAATCCCTTGGCCAAAATGGTAAGCTTGTGGTCTATATTGTCAATTTTTTCCTCCAACTCTGCCAATATTCAAATGACATTTAACCTTGTGTTAGTTTCATGCCATGATCGATGAAGTGACTAGAGTGCATGCAATGCACCAAGTATAGTGTGAGCCACAACCCCCTTTTGTGTGAGCTGGCATCATATCAAGGCGGGAGGTGGGGGGGGACACTAGCTCTTGGGCACCCTCCTTGGAGAAATTTTAATGTTATGTTATTAAGTTTGAGGGATATGTTTAATTATTTTGTACTAAATATGAAGTTGAAGTGTGACATGTGTGTGAATGTGCACATTAAGAACCAATATAGATTCATATCGACTTTAGATCTATCACACACAAAGAGGTATCGAGTTACCTGAGGTGAAAACATTTTTAAATTGAAAAAAATTGAGGCGTAATAGCTCAAGTGGTGGCGAGGTAGGACTTGCACTCTCCTCGCCTAGGGTCAAATCCCTAATGACACTTGGCTCGTTGTGACAAGGCTAGAAGGGTAGATGCCCCTTGAATGCCTCGAGACGTCTTGAGCCTTGCTAAATCATAACTTTCTTGCTAGGCATTGGCTTGTGGGATGTCGACACTAGCCCAAGGTTTATAATGCTTCCTTAAGCGCCTTGGGACGTCTCAACCCTTGTTAAGTTGTAAGTGTTTTGCGAAGCGTTGGGTTGTGGGTTTGTTGGCATTAACTTAGGAGCTTTTTTTGTTTTTTTTTCTCAACTGAGTGGAGCCTAGGCTGGGGCCAACCCTAACGTTGAATGGAAGCGTGATCTACTCACCAACAAGTTGCTATCACCAGGATTGTGCGAGACTTGATTGATTATAAATGCCCCTTGGGATAGTTGATTTCCCCCATAGGTGACTCCCACCCTCTACCTCTCCCCCATGCAATTTGATCCTTATACTCGATGGGGACTAAATTCCACACAAACCAACTAATATACACCTCATAAGTAACACTAACCCAAGAGTTATAGTGACCTCTCCAACACCTTGAGACATCTCAACCCTCCTTAAGTCATAAATTTCTTGTGAGACACAAACTTATGGGCTATTAATATTATCTTTTTTTTGTAAGCTTGGTAGGATCTTTCAAATTTTTTTTTTTAATTCCATTCTCATCAACATGTCCAATACATCACCCCGATCGGGGAAGGGAATTGAACCTGTGATGAGTGCCATAACAGGCCACCTCATCACCGTTTAACCAAGACCTCGCAAACTCGGCTATTAATATTATCACAGGGATTATAATAGCCCTTTAAGTACTTTGAGGTCTCATTGGGTGTTATATCATAAGTTTATGTCTAAACGTTAACTTATAGATTGTAAACACAAAATAGAAATTATAGTGACACAAAAGGGAAAAATTTGTAAATTATAATTTTTTAATAAATAAAATTTTAACGTCTACCAAGTAAAAATAGTCTATATAACTATAAGTTACTTGATTTTAGCTTTTTGCATTTCAATCTTTTTCTTAAAATTAACTCTAAAATTAAAATTTTATTTATATTCATTAACAAATGTAAAATTTAATTTTAATTAATAACTTCGAAAATATTATAAATATAGGAGAAAAAATACTAAATATTACATACTAAGCTCAAATTGGTAAAAAAAAATATAAAAGATGTTAAAGCAAGGGATCCCCAGAACGTAGAGTACATAACAAACTTTATTACGAAGCAACAATCCCAAATTTACGGAAAAAGACACCTCATCGGACGGAGTTGGGTAGAGGAAAACAAAGAAATGAATATACAAAAAGAGAAATTAGGTACAGTCTAAACCGCGGTAAGAAAATTGGCACGCCGAAAGCGGAAAAAGTGGCACGCAAAGCCAGAACAGCAATCATATAAATAATAAAAACAAAGAATATCAAAGCGTTGATGACTCCTCTCCCTCCATCCATCGTGCCATTGTGCGAGGAGTGTGGTGATCTTGCGGAACCTCCCTTTCCTGGAGCTGGAAGTCTTGGAGGCCTTGATATAATTCTGCTAGGTCATCCATAATTCGCATCCTAGATTGCAAGATCGATCTGCCCGTCTGCGTCTGATCTGGTCAATTTTGGGGCATATTGGCTGCCAGCTCTACAATTCCTCTTCTAAGCCCTGAGAAATTCTAGGGTTTGTTCTGTAAGCAGCTGCCGCATCTATGGCGTCGAAGCGGATTGTAAAGGAACTTAAGGATCTCCAAAAGGATCCTCCTACTTCATGCAGTGCAGGTACATATGCACATCTTATCTCATCTCAATTCCATGTGTATTTCAAAGTAGCTGCTCGCCTTTGGCAAGGGGCTTTATTTCTTTCTCTCATGTATGATTTGCCTGTCTATTTTTAAATTTGTTTATGGGAATACGAGGAACACTGATTATTCCCAATGATCGCGAACACAGCTGGATCGAGTGGATTTTCCATGTTTTCTTCTGAACAGTTCAGTGAATGTCTCTGTTTCGTTGTCTAAAGTCATAAATTGGATTAAAATCTTCTAAAATTCATGCTATCCCAAAGTTCAAACAACTGAGCAATATTTATCGTTGCCATTTTTTGATAAATTATTAATTTTGAGAACTTTTAAGAAGAAACCAGCCGGAATCATCCACCCTGACAAAACTTGTAGCTGAACTTGGCCTTTTTGTTGAATATGCCTTTTGTACAGCCCAATTCTTGTTGCGGCAGCCATTAAAAGTAGAAAAATGATCTTGGTCTGGGATACCTGAGTTACTAAGGCGTCAAAAATTGATCAATTATGTCAGCGAAAGAAAAACAGCGGATAAAAGAAGCAAAGAACATTATAAATCGTGACTTCACCAACAATACAATTCCCAAATTCTCAGAGCTACGTATACTCAAACCAATTGAGAGTTTTTTCGATGCCCCACTTCATTCAGTGCATCTTAACATCTTTTCCGTTCTCCCCAGAATACATCTCAACGCCTGACTAATCTGTAAAGTTTTTGATAGTACCATATATATATATATATATATATTACGATCGTCTAGAATTTTCCCTGCTTCTTTTTCTTTCAGGAAATGTTGCTTACAGTAACTTACAGCTGCTCTTCAGCTAATCTGCTATGCTATGGCAGACGTTTCTAAACTGTCCAAAGTACCCGGGAATTGCAGTCTGATCATCTCGCTGCTTGCCACCAGATCACAGACCTCTTTGGGCTTCCCTACATCTTATTATTATCCATAAAGTTTTGAATATTATTCTCATGCCAAAACATATCCTCGATAACAACCCAAAACCAATTTGATGTAGTGCAAGCCCCCCAGAATAAACATGACCTTGTATTGGCCATGTTCCTAATTAACTTAATCGGCAGATTTATTCAGGGGGCATAAAACACGGGTGGTGACAGCAAGCTAGGAGTCATCATTGAAGGCGACGTGAAGGCATCATTGGGTGAACTTCCAATCCCTTGCCCTGTCGAGGTTTCCTTGGCACACTGTCAGGGTTTTACCACTTAAATTTTTGTGGTTGATGTTGCGTGATTTAGTTTCTATTCTTTATGCATTTATTTCTCAATTAAGTGTTAATGGAATCAAAATACCAACACAACAAATGGGATTAATCATAGAACCATAGTAATTTGGTAAAACATTCAAAACTCAAAGCAACAAATAATCTTTGGAGGGAAATAACTAAATCCATGGTAAATGTTTATGCTTCTAAGCAATGAATTATAAGAATAAAATTAATAATGATATTAATTTTCACCAATGACTAAAGGGTGGCAGATGTACGGGGAATCATCCTTGATCCGGGGAAAGAAGAATTAAACTGTGAATGGGGTCTCGGGATGGCCACAAATAGTTGAAGGTGGACAACCATACCAATAGGGCCTTGAGATTGATGACAACATTACGAGAATATGTGAGGAAATTGTTTTGGGGGTTATCCCCTAAGGTCATGGTTCTATCATTGAATGCATGTCTCCACATTCAAAGTAGTTTAGGACATTTATGTTGCTTTGTCAAAGTAGGAGTAAGGCATATAGTTGGACGTGAGAGGTTGTGTGCATCACTCTCATAGAATCCTCACACATGCTGTCCTTAATTCACTATAGAGATTTTGAAACGATGGGAAGCTTAATATAGGTTGTAGGTGGGATTATGGGATTTGCGGTATGTGTTGGAGTGAACGTTGGCAGGGGATCTTTGTGGTTGTCATCTTTGTCAAACTAGAACTTTTGGTAAAGCCATTTTGATACAGCTATGTAGTTTTATGTAGTTCGAGTCATTTTTGGGTAGTACTTTGAGGTTTAGGATTTGATTTTGGTGAAAGTATAAACTTATTCCTCTTTTAATAAATGGGGAAAGTATAAACAATGTTTCTTTGCGTATTTTAGCTTTGTGGTATTTTTCTTATTCCATTGCACTGGTAGTTGGGAGGTTGGATTGTTTTCTTTATTTTAGATTGTTTTCTTCTGTGGGATTAGAGAATGCTAGGTATTTGTTGAGTTGATCTTAGATTGGCATTTAGGGAATACTCTAGGCTTGCCTTGTCTTCGAGCTTGGGAAGGTCTTGTATGCTCCTTTGTGTTTGACGTCATTATGGTTTCCATTTGGGTGCATTGTAATTGCTTCCTCTTGAATTCCACGATGTATATTTGGTTGGGCACTTTTGGAGGCTTTGGGCTATGGATTGCCATGGGAACCATGGGAATTGTGGAGGCACGAAGACTTCATCAATGGCAATAGGATGCCTGTATTCTTAGTAACAACCAGAGTTGATGAAAATGAATATCTATGTATTTCTCAAAATGCATTGACCATATTGTAGCAAAAAAGGGAAATTCAAGTCCTGGAATATGGTTTGCAATCTCAGTAAGGGTTCTCAATTTGCTGCCTTCAATTTTAGAATGCTAATGAGCTCATACCTCGTGAACCTAAGGAAGAGGCAATGGTCCATCAAATGCTAGAAGATATGGAGTTAGGAAGCTATGAATCACAGCCTACTAATGTTGGTTAAGTTGGGATGCACAACAGACATGTTTTCTATTAGTATTGGGTTATCTTATGTTATGCAAAGCAATTATTATATTCGGTGTCTTTTTTAGAGTTTATTGTAGTAGAAACTTTTTGAAATTCACTGAGAAGGATGATATATATATTTCTGTTTCACATTGATGGGAGTGCACCCTTAGATGGCCAAGGGGGATCCCAAATCAGTCAAAATTGAGAACGGAACTGAAATCAATTTGACCTAAAATTATGAGCTAGACTAGAGTTGATCTAAGAACTGGTTGAATAAAGAATATTCATGTACATCAATATAAATTAGTTCTCTTTTAAATTACAGTTAAGGACGCAAATAGAAGCATGCTTGAGATATAAAATTTATTGATACAAAAAATAAAAGTTTTGAGAGAAAATATATAAACGTTGAGGCTCATCATCACACTATAATCAAACCACCAAACGATTACTATGTCCTAAGTCATGAGTGGTACCCCTCTTTTTGACAAGGGTATTGACACACATTTATTGACATTAATAAGTAGGACGTTTTGATAACATGCCATGTTATTCCTTGCATAGGTGGCTTCATTTTGATATCGAGGCAACTCTTGTATCTTGAAGCATAGATCGCATCCTTTGAGGTACTATTGGGCTATTTGTGTGCACATGGACCTTCTCTACCCAAGCCACATGGAGAATGAAGAGTGCTCTCCTAAAATTTGCACTTTTTGAGCCTAGTTTCATCTTTTTATGAGGGTTAATCTATCTCTTTAGGGACTATAATGGGCCTCGAGGTATCTTGGTAATGTGGATGGGTCACTTAGGTGATTTTTTTTGAAGTATCAATGTATGAAGGGATGAGTGAACATTATTTTGCTGCCTTGCGAAGACTAATGAGCTGAAATTGAAGGCTGACTTTCCTTTTGAAGAGGGCATTGAGCATCTACATGTTTCTAGAAGCCTTTGGAGGCTAGATGTGGTACCTTGTGGCATCATTCATCGTTCCTTGGATACACGTGGAATAGGGCTTTCATCTTTATGTACAATTTGGGTGTTAATATATTTGGTACTGTTGCCAGGGATAAAGCCCATTCTCCTGGGAAAGAAGACAACAAATTTGTGAGAATGCTTCTTTTAAAAGATCTATATTTTACATGGTGACTCCATGAAGGGACAAAGTCATTGTTCTTTGCAGTTTTTGAAGATGATTTTTTTTGCATTAAATTTGAAGGGGCATGCAAAGAGATGGTTTGAAAATCTTGACAAAGGGAGATTTACATCTTTTACAGGTAACAGAATTTCTTTAGGCATTCTGTTCATGCCCATTGTTCAAGACAAATTGAATCCTGATATGAACAATTTTCTATCTTTGGATAGCAACATTGACTTGAACAATGAATCCTGTAAGCAACAATTGAGTACTTCCAGCCCTTTAAAGGGACTTGCTGCTGCCAATGATCAGTTATGCATTTCAGATGTTATAAAAAATGAAAATGACAGGCATGGAGGACATTATGCAGGTTTGAAAGATGGTGGTGATGCTAGCCTTGGCCCCTTGCATCATGGGTTGAATAATCAGGACATCTTCAGTTTGAAAAGAGGAAATTATGCATCCCTCCAACAGTAATACAAGCTGTTTACAACATTGGTCATGTAATGACATGGTTGAACAGTCATGTGCCATGAACAATGAAACCCTGGATGCTAATAAACATAATGCAAATAAATACATGTCTGATTTTGCTAAGAGTAAAAGCCATATCGAGATGGTCACTAATCAGACGAAGATTGGAGAGTTTACTGAGGCTCAAGAGATTAGTCTTGATCTACTTGATATTGTGTCTGATAGAATCATTATTTTGCTACTCAAGTTTGAGCAAAAAGGTCATCAAAACTACATTTTACAGTTCAGTGGAGCTCCTGTTTATGATAACTATTGTGAGATGGAACACATGGCTATAGCTACAAGAGATTCATTTCCATGATTCGAGGTTCCAACCTGTGGCTTGGCAGGTAGACAATCTCATCATAAACCCTGAAGGCTCCGCGCCAGTTTCAAATTTCATATTGAGCAGCCAATGTTTATCAGTTCTTCACTCCTGCATCATCAGTGCCCATATTCCCTTGTGATCTTAGAGAAAAGGGTATGGACAACACAAGGAAAGTAGCCTTGACTATGGAAAGCCTGTATCAGTCAGATGATAGAGCCGAAGGATGTGCCATCTGAAGCAAGGAATTTATTGGTTGACCCTATATTGAAAATACATACTCTCAGGTTGCTCATTGAACTGAGTAAGGATTGGTTGTTGTAGATGTCAAAATTGAGAAATCGGCCTCCTGCAAATCTCTTTGACGAGCATTCTCTGGCATTGAATTTGTCTATTCCTCACCTTTCTCGGAGTGTGCCCACATGCTGGTTTCCAAACCATTCCCTGAGCTTTCTAACGAATTTCTTCAGACCTCATTTTGGCTTGAGAACACTTGTACCTTATTTCACCCGTGAAGGTTTTGGCAAAGGATATTTTGTGACTAGGTTGCATCATGACAGGTTTGATGCTTTGATACTTCCTGTTGTAATCGAGTTTGACTCCATACAACAGCCTGGAGTAAAAAATCATTGAATGATGGATTCTAGGGTTTGGGCCAAGATGGATGAGCCAGTGTTCCCTCAGGGTGCTGAAGCACATAAATGATAAGAGATATGGTGAGATTGGTTTCATGATGGCTGGGAATACTTTGATGGGCTTTAAGAGCAGGGTTTGGTTGACAATAAAAACAGTTCTGAAATTCCATGAAGAACAGAGAACAAGCAAATTGGATTGAAACTTTTTAGAAGCTCTAAGCATGATGCCTCCATTTGTGACATTTTTCAGAGAAAAGATGTGCTCATGCTTATGGGCTCGAGCACACAATGAATGAACTGCTTGAAGGGATTGTCTATACTGTTCATGATCAAGCAGTTTACTGGAACACAGAACATGAAGGAAGCTAAAAATAGTATCTGAAATAAATCCAGGAGCACCAGCCTTCACTCCGGCTGTGTGTCCATATAAAAAACTTAGGAAAAAAGAAAAGCTAGAAGTAGATGGAGCCATTACTTGTGCTGCAAATTCATACCACAAATTAGAAGAGATTAGAATACTAAGCTATGTCCCAGGTATACAGATATTTTGTGGACAAACGGCTAATCATGACCAATATTTATGAGTAGTTGCCAAACCAAAGAATACATAGTCTCGAAAATTGTTGCTTGATTGGTATTGTCCCACTGAAAATTCTGTCCATCCATTGCTGTCATTAGACAGTGCTGTAGTTCCTTCTTTGTCCACATAGCAAACCAATTTGGCTTTCAAGGATAGTATTTCAGAAATGGTCCAGAAGGAACATTGTTGTTTCTGAAGAACAAGTGGAGATAAATATGTTATGACGAAAACAAACCAGATTGTACTAGCTCTCAGGAGAACACATACATGGACAACACAGGGTCCATGAATCAAATTTCAAACCTTTGTGATAGGAACTGAATTGGTTCCACTATTATGCCATGACAAGACAGATGAAATAACTCAATAATAAATATTAAATAATACATTTCAGATTTAGACTAATAGGTTCTAGTAGCTAGAATAGTGCATTGAATGGCTTAAAAACTTAAAAATTGCTTACCTGCTTGGATTTTGCCTCTTTGTTGAATAAACACCTCTTGTCAAAATTATTGATACTTTCATTGTAATCCAAAACCTTTTTTTGTGCATAACAGGCCATTCTTTCCTATTGGGGATCATGTGCTCTATGTAGTCATACTATCCATCTTCCACATCCCCCTGAAAAGTCTTTTGTATAATGGTACTCTAGATTTAAGAGATACATGTAGAGGCTAGTGCAGTTTGTCCTATCTCACATCAATAATTATCTAAATAGGAAGATGCTTGTCTTTATTTCTTTGATGATTTTGCTTCTTATGAACACCTGCAAGTGGCAACTATTCAATGTGAAATATTACAATGTGGTATAATAATCTCACAAGCTAAGAGGGCATTCATTTAGCAAAGTAGTCATGACTGGGGCATATTTATTCTACCATATTTTTCTAGGACTTGCACTTGGTCCCAATTCACAATCCTAAGTGCAAGAATTATCACTATTCAAGCGTAAGTGGCTTACAAGGGGTCAACACGTCAGCAGAGACAAAGAGAGTACAATAAAGATTTAGATCTAATGACCTCTGTGCATCAACAAGACTGGTTAGGGCACACCAACAGCCCTAAACCAATGCCCTCCTCCCAATGGTCTGCTCCCTTGTTGTCTACTTCTAGACATCCATACACTGATCTAGGATTTGAGGCTCCTCCTTAATTCACCCTATAGCGGCCCTGTACCAACAGCTATATGAAATAATCCCAAAACCAAGGAAGAAGCCCCTGATCTACTGTGCTGTACCTTCTTGTGACTGTGGCTTGAAGGGAAGAGCCTTCCAGGCCCTACGGCCCCTCAAACAAGTGACCCAATCTGCTGCTATAGCTGTCCCTTTCCTGCGGCCCGAACAGAGATATAAAATATACAAAATTAGCACAGAAGGCCTTCTTACCTTTCCTCTGATCTGCAGCCTGAATCAGAAAAGGATCTGCTGCCTTAAATAGCCTCGAAACAGCCCTCCAAGCCTCCTTGCTGGCTATGGCATGCCTTAGTCAATTGCAGCCTCTCTCCCACAAGGAAATGACACCCAAACAGAGACAATCCCCTCACAAACTCGGCTTCTTTCTCTTGGACGTCCTAGCCTCAGATCCGCACCCTATTTCAGAGGTATTTTGCACCTTGATTATGTCTCGAATGAGGTTGGAGGCACCTCTATATATACAAATTGGTGAGGGGCAAAAGACATGACGTTTGGGCTTTATGGAGGTGAGGACGACCTTGACAATTTGCATATGAGAGGGCATAAATTAAAAAACACACTTCTTCTTAACCAAATTTGATGATCTTTAGATTGGTTTTGGGCCTCTCGAAAAGAGGAATTCAATGCAATAATTATCCCCATGAAATGAGCTATCCATAGTGGAATTTGGCCCTAGTTACCCTTTTTAACATATAGTAATATTCTTATTTCTAATTATATGTTTATTAATTAAATTTACTAAGTTTTTATATGTTTCATTAATTATATGTGCTGAAAACTGAAATATCATGGTTATGAATATGAATCATTATTATTTAAATTTGTTTTAAAGGTGATATGCATATTATGGATTTTTTCCAAAAAAATTGTTTGTAATTTTATTTGACATGGTTGATATGGAAAATGTCAAAACCTCAAGCTCGTATGCATCTATTGACTTGCTAGTCAGATTAGAATCAATGTTGACTGAAAATTTTAGCGCGCTTACCACAAATGCAGATGTTGATTTTACCTCCAATAAATGTCTCTTATCTACACCTTGGTAGCACAATCTTCTAACGTGAAAATTAGGCCTTTGGACCCTATCGGAACTTGAAGAGATTCTTACTACTAAGATCCTTCTTTCCTGCAATTTGCATCTCTGAGTGGCATAATTCACCACAAAGGATAATAATGTATAATAAATCCTCTGTCTAGTTTGAACTTTGTTTACCTACCCTTTTTGGTTTTTTGTTTTGTCCTTCTTGTCTAGGTTGAAGTTCATCCCCCAAAGCAATGTAGTACCACTTTGTTACTTGCCTTTTTGCTCTACCCTCCAGATAAAAAATTATCTTCCTGCAGTTTTCTACCAGACCAAGCTTTCTGTACTGTAACATCGTGCACAACTTTAGCATGACTTCTGTTATGAAAGCACAATGCAGTATCCACTGCTTTTGCCCAAGACCTATCTAGAACTGCTCTGCCCTGTAACATGCTATTGGCCATTTCAACAACTGTCTTGTTTCTTCTCTCCGCAATGTCATGCTGCTTGGGAGTGTGTGAACAGAAAACTGTCTCTAGAGTCTAGAATCTAGATGCATTCTTACAAAAATTAGCAAGTTGATTATAGTGGAAGTCCACTCCATTGTTTGATGGAAGGACCTTTATACTTGTACCTTCTTCCTGATATACTGCTGCCTTAAACATCTTAATTCAGTGAAAGCATGAGATTTCTTATAAAAAAGTGATTCCACATCTTCCTAAGCAAGTCATCAAGGAAAAGTAGGTACCTTGCACCAGGAATTAAGGGTGACGTTATAGGACTGCAAATATGCACTTGGCAGACCAGAATGAGAATGGAACGCCAATGGACGGCTTAATATTCCATTGATCAATTATTTGACTGCGGTAAATGGAATTATAACTGTTGATCCCAGAATGTTCTGGTTATGCAGTTGTTTGTTTATCTTAAAAAATTAATCTCCTAAAATTGGATCTCTTGAAAATTGGATCTCTCAGCATCGTTGAGTTCCCGACTGCTGTGCTTATGGTTTTGTGAATGTTAGTTTCACATTTGAATGATTATTTGGCATGTTTATCAGCCATGCAAGCTGGTCCTAGTAATTTGGTCAGTTAACTAATAGGCAAAGAGTTTACTTATGATGTAACTTGGTTCTAATTAAATAGAAGGATTGGATTTTAAAGAGAACAATATTCTGTACTTGCTCTAGTTATATTTTATACTGCAATGAATTAGGTCAAAATTTATTTATTTACTTCCATGCTTGTATAGGTCCGGTGGCAGATGATATGTTCCATTGGCAAGCAACAATTATGGGACCTCCTGACAGTCCATATGCTGGGGGTGTGTTTCTGGTGACAATTCATTTTCCACCTGATTATCCATTCAAGCCACCTAAGGTATATTAATTATTCATCATGTTTAGTGAGTGCATACTATGAACTGCCTCCAATATCCTCTAATTTTGTTCTTTATGCTGAGTTTTGACTGACAATGATTGATATTGCCTGCATTAAAAATCCAGATAATTTACTCCTGAAAATATTTGCAGATTATCTAAGGCATCTGAGCCTGGTGGTTTAGCTTGAGTGGTTGAGTGCTGTGAATTTGCGGTAGGTTGTGGGGTCAAGTCCTTTGGGTGGCTGCCTCTGTGAATATTATGGGTCTTACTCATGTCCCCACCAGTTTGGGTTGCCAAAGCTGTAACTGGACGGTTTAAACTTTACCCTAGGTACCATCCTCAGAATGATGAGAACTGTTGGGTAGGGTTTCCATGGGATGTGCATTGGATTGGCAAAAAATATTATTGTGGCCATCTGACCTGTTTATCCATGTTAATTTTTCTTATGTCTGATATAGAATGAAATAGTTGTTTGATGGGTATCTGACTGTATTAAAGGATAACTATTAGTGTTCTGTTCTATGCATCAGATGAGGAATTCTGACATTACATAAAACTAAAATCGAGCATGGATTAGAAATGCTGCCTTGTTTGTGTTACTTCCACACTAGGATAATTAAGTTTGCAAGGGCAACATCTGCAACATGTAGCTGCATGTGTAAAGGTTGCCATTCAATAAAATTGCAGTCAAGAATTATTGTATGCTTTTATACATGATTCAGATTACTGAAAATTCAATGTCTGTATGATTGGCATAAAGACACTGATTTAGTAGTACCATATCAAAGTTGAAATTATTATGGATAATGCAAACACACATATATTACATGGGTAGATTATGGTTGCTAGGGTTCAGACGAATAGCTTGTTCAAGATACGGGTTGGAGACTTGATCTGACTTAAAAGCAGCATAGTTTGTGGGCTGGAGACTCCCAGGTGAATTCAAATGAAACATAGTTTGTGGGTGCTGTGTCAAAACAAAATATATGATTCATTTGTAGAGTTAGAAACTTTTGGAAGAAAACTATCTGAAGATTAGCTTGTCCAATGTTTCGGGTGGACACTCCACCATCATCAAGGATTTGATTCCTGATTTTGACAAAGTGTTGTCGAGATGCACTCAAGAGGAAACAAGAATGATGGAATATGAAAATGACGGTAATGCTGCCTTCAATGCTCATGCTAAGAAGAAGAACAATGGTGGTCTGAGGTACTATGGAAGAGCAAGGGCCGAGAAAAGAAAGGAAGATGTTACACATGTAAGAAGATCGGCCACTATGCTAGAGAATGCCCTAATAGAAGGGATTCTCCTAGGGATGATGATATCAACAACAAGAAGAAGAATGGAAATCAAAGGAACAACATGTTCAAAGGAAAGAGGAAGGCTCCCTTTGGTTGCAATGGAAATGGGCAACCTTTCAAAAGGTCAAGAAATTCCAGGTATGAGGAATTTAATGTTGTTGATGATAAGAAAAATGAATTCATTATTGTATCCGCCTTCTTTGCTGCATCTCCACCCAACACTATGGATGCCTGGTTGATTGATAGTGGTGCTTCAAGGCACCACACTGGGTTTAAGGAAGCACTTGCTTATTTGGTTGAGAAGGCTACTAATCTGCAAATTATCCTTAGAGATAATGCCACCTATCCCGTGAAAGGCACAGGGACTGTGACCCTCCATTTATCTCAAGGTCAAGTCCTCCGTTTGCAAGATGTATTGTATGTACTTGATTTGAAGAAGGACCTTGTGTCTATTTCGGCCATGGAAGACAAAGGCTTCAAGGTGGCATTCGTTGATGGGAAGGTACTCATCTGGAAGAAGAGTTTCAAGGAAGCTCTCATGATTGGGTTTAGAGTTGATACACTCTACCAGGTTGGAGGAAGTCCACTGGGGGCTATGACATGTGATACTATTCATCAAACCGAACTATGGCACCAGAGGTTTGGACACCTTCATTACAAAGCCCTTCCCGAAGCAAGGAAGGTGGTGACATGGATGCCTGAATTCAAAAATGATCATGAAGGTGTATGTCAGGGTTGTGCAGAAGGAAAGCATATAAGGGGACCTTTCCTCTCAAGTGTCACAAAGACATTTGATGTCTTGCAATTGATACATTCTGATTTGTCTGGTATGCTACCCGTGACATCCTTGGGAGGATGTTCTTATTATATGACGTTTATAGATGACTTCTCTTGCAAGACCTGGATATACTTCTTGAAGAAGAAGGATGAGACTTTCATGTGGTTTTGTACTTTCAAAGCCTTGGTGGAAAATCAAACAGGGAAGAAGATCAAGATTTTGAGGACCGATAATGACATTGAATATGAGACGAACGAGTTCAATAACTTTTGTAGAGAAGCTAGCATCAAGACGGAGACCACAAGTGTATATACTCCTGAGCAAAATGGCGTTGTTGAAAGAAAGAACAGGACCATTGTGGAAGCTGCGGGTGCCATGCTATGTGACCAAGGTCTTTCGAAGTTTTTGTGGGGAGAAGCTACGAACGCTGATGTGTACATACGAAATCGATGCCCGCATTTTGATCTGGACTCCAAAACTCCTAAAGAGGTTTTCTCTGGTAAGAAACCTGACATCTCTCATTTTAGAGTTTTTGATTGTCTTGTTTATTTTCATGTGCCGAAAGAGAAGAGGAGCAAGTTGGATGCTTTTGGGAAAAATGGAATGTTTGTGGGCTACAGTGAAACTTCAAAGGCTTATAGAGTCTATGTGCCTCGTCAAAGAGAAGTGGAGATTTGCCACAATGGTATCTTTGATGAAGATGCTTCCCTCAGGAAAGTGATAAATCTTTCAATCTCTGAGGAAGGATGAGATGATGCCTGATGTTGAAGGACTGATGGGCCCCATTGATCCACCTCCTTTAATGAAGAGAAGACCCTCATGGCTCCAGGATACTCTCGAAGATGTTGGGAGAGATATGGCCCCAAGGGGGACATTCCGTGAAAGCAAGAAGCCGAATAGATACCAATGGTATCTAGCAGCCATGAGTACAATCATACAATGTGAGCCTGGATCTTTTGAAGAAGCTGTAAAGCATCAAGTCTGGAAGGATGTTATGCACGAAGAGTACGAGTCCATTATGAAGAATGATGTCTGGGATGTGGTTCCGAGACCGGAGGACAAAGCTGTTGTCACCTCGAAATGGCTCTATAAGATCAAGCATGGATCTGATGGTAGTGCTGAAAAGTTCAAGGCAAGATTCATTGCCCTAGGCTTCTCTCAAAAGGAAGGCGTAGATTATGATGACATATTTGCACTTGTGGCCTGATATACCACCATCCGATCTATCATAGCCCATGCTGCTACACAAGGATGGAATCTTCATCAGATAGATGTGAAGACCGCCTTTCTGCATGGTTTGATAAAGGAAGAGGTGTATGTAAAGCAACCTCTGGGGTTTGAAGTCCAAGATAGAGACACCCATGTATGCAGGTTGAAGAAAGCCCTCTATGGCTTGAAGCAATCCCCCAGGGCTTGGTACGAGAGGATAGATAGCTACTTGATGAAGCTAGGCTTCACTCATAGTAATGTTGATCCAAACCTTTACTTCAAGGTTGATAGAGAAAAGCCTCTCATTTTGGTTCTCTATGTGGACGATCTCTTCTTGACAGGTGCTGACTCTCTCATTCATCAGTGTAAGAGGGAGCTTGCTTTTGAGTTGGAGTTGAAGGACCTAGGATTGATGCATTACTTCCTAGGCCTGGAGGTCTGGTAGAGACCTGGCGAGATTTTCCTCTCTCAAGGAAAATATCTTGTGAAGCTGCTGTAAAGATTTGGAATGGTGGATTGTAAGTCTGTGTCGACACCGATGGAGCTCAACTTTAAGAAGTTGAGTGGAAGTGCTGTTGGGCCCGTGCTAGCAAATCCTACTGAGTATTGTCAACTCGTAGGGCCCTTGATGTTCTTAGTGAACACCCGTTCGGATGTATGTTTTGTAGTGAACACTTTGAGTCAACACATGGTTGATACTCATCACATTCACTAGGTTGGTGCTAAGAATTTGTTGAGATATCTTTGGGGCACGATAAACCATGGGCTGAGATACACTGCTGAGAGTTTGAGACTCCATGGATATACTGATGCCGATTGGGTTGGTAGTGTGGTTGATTGCTAGAGCACATCTGGATGCTGCTTCACACTTGGGTCTGCTTCGATATCTTGGATTAGCAAGAAGCAAAAGTTGGTGGCTTTGAGCATGGCTGAGGCCAAATACATTGCAGCGAGTATGGCCTGTTGTGAAGTAGTTTGGTTGTGAAAGCTCTTCAGTGAGCTGTTCGAGGATGTGCTAGATACCAGCGTTATCCTTTTAACCAGAGTTGGGTTCGTTTGTCAGAGAATCTCGTGTTCCATGATCTATCCAAGCATATTGATATCAGGTACCATTTTATTTGGGATATGGTACAGCGAGGCGCCGTAAGGCTTGATCATATAGGAATTGATGAGCAGGTCGTAGATATTCTCACAAAGCCCTTGGGGAAGGTCAAGTTCCTAACCTTTCGTGAGAATCTCATAATCGTGGAATGACCCTATTCTGAGGGTCCTGTTGGACGATGAGCTTTGGGAGCTCCAAGGGGCTTTGGGGATAGCTTCTTGGAGCTATAAGCAACCACAAGGCTAGGCTTGCCGAACCTTGTTGGTGTGCTTCTGCCCCATCGTTATGATATTGAGTTGGTTCACCTCTCTTTGATCTGTGACCCGTATGCATCCTACCCATGGTGTCCCAGACTCATGGGAAGTACCTCTCATCTTGGCCATGAGGTGGGAAAAGCTAGAGACCAGTAGCAAGATCGATGGAAGGACCAGTAGGAAGATCGATGGACGCATCAGAGATTGCCGTACTCTCTATGTCTAGGGTGGCATGTGTCCTAGGTGCAAATATGTGAAAATATAGGTACAAATATGTGCAAATATGTTTAGGATGGCACGTGTCCATAGGTGCAAATATGTCATCATAATCTATGCCTTCTTTTCGAGAGAAGCCTTGGGCAACAAATCTTGTCTTGTACTTTTCAGCACTACCATCAAATCCATGCTTGATCTTATAGAGCCATTTCGAGGTGATAATAGATTTGTCCTTTGGTCTCAGGACCACTTTCCAGACATCATTTTTCATAATTGACTCATATTCTTCGTGCATAATATCCTTCCAAACTTGATGTTTTACGACTTCTTCAAATGATCCAAGCTCAGATTGTACAATTGTACTCATGGCTGCTAGGTACCCTTGGTACCTATTCGGCTTCTTGCTTTCACGGAATGTCTCCCTTGGTACCTATTCGGCTTCTTGCTTTCACGGAATGTCTCCCTTGGGGCAATATGTCTCTTGACATCTTCGAGAGTATCGTTGAGTCATGAGGGTCTTCTCTTATTTGAAGGAGGTGGATCAATAGGATCCATAGGTCTTTCAACATCGGGCATTGGTTCATCCTTCGGCTCTTCCTGCTTCCTTGCTTCTTCATCTTCTTTGTCGTCCTTGGAGCTAGGAAGATTTCTCACTTTCTTGAGGGCAACATATTCATTGAAGGTGACATCGTGGCATATCTCCACTTCTCTTTGACCAGGCACATAGATTCTATATGCCTTCGAAGTTTCATTGTAGCCCACAAACATTCCCTTCATTCCAGAAGCATCCAACTTGCTTCTCTTTTCTTTCCACACATGAAAGTAAATAGGACAACCAAAAACTCTAAAATGAGAAACATCAGGTTTCTTACTAGAGAAGACTTCTTTGGGAGTCTTGGAGTCCAGAGCGGAATGTGGGCATCTATTTTGAACGTATACAACAATGTTCGCATCTTCTCCCCATAGAAACTTCGGAAGACCTTGGTCACATAGCATGGCGTAGGCATCGAAGGTGACATTGTGGCGTATCTCCACTTCTCTTTGACCAGGCACATAGATTCTATATGCCTTCGAAGTTTCATTGTAGCCCACAAACATTCCCTTCATTCCAGAAGCATCCAACTTGCTTTTCTTTTCTTTTCGCACATGAAAGTAAACAAGACAACAAAAAACTCTAAAATGAGAAACATCAGGTTTCTTACCAGAGAAGACTTCTTTGGGAGTCTTGGAGTCCAAAGCGGAATGTGGGCATCTATTTTGAACGTATACAACAGTGTTCGCATCTTCTCCGCATAGAAACTTCGGAAGACCTTGGTCACATAGCATGGCACAGGCAGCTTCCACAATGGTTCTGTTCTTTCTTTCTGCAACACCATTTTGCTCAGGAGTATACATAGTTGTGGTCTCCCTCTCAATGCCAGCTTCACTGCAAAAGTCATTGAACTCATTTGACTCATACTCGGTTCCATTGTCGGTCCTCAAAACTTTGATTCTCTTCTCGGTTTGATTTTCCACCAAGGTCTTGAAGGTACAAAAGCATTTGAATACTTCGTCCTTCTTCTTCAAGAAATATATCTAGGTTCTTGCGAGAGAAGTCATCTGTAAAAGTCATGTAATAAGAACATCCTCCCAAGGATGTCACGGGCAGCATACCAGATAAATTAGAATGAATCAACTGCAAACTATCAGTTGTCTTTGTGACACTTGAGGGGAATGGTCCCCTTGTATGCTTCCCTTCGACACAACCCTGACATATACCTTCATGATCATCTTTAAATTTGGGCATCCCTGTCACCACCTTCCTTTGCTTCGGGATGGGCTTTGTAATGAAGGTGTGCAAATGTCCGGTGCCATAACTCTGTTTGAAGAGTTGTATCACATGACATAGCCCTCAATGGACTTCCTCCAACCTGGTAGAGTGTATCAACTCTAAACCAATAGTAAGAGCTTCCTTGAAGTTATTCTTCCAGATGCACACCTTTCCATCAACGATGCCAACTTGAACCCTTTGTCTTCCATTGTTGAAATAGACACGAGGTTCTTTTTCAAATCAGGTACGTACAACACATCTTGTAAACGGAGGACTTGACCTTGACATAAATGAAGGGTCACAGTCCCTATCCCTTTCATAGGATAGGTGGCATTATCTCCAAGGATAATTTCTAGATTAGTATCCTTCTCAATCAAATCAGAGAGGGCTTCTTTATAACCCCTGAGGTGCCTTGAAGCTCAAATATCAATCAACCAAAGATCTAGGGTGTCGGGAGGAGATGCAGCAGAGAGGGAAAATACAAGAATAAATTCATTTTTCTTATTATCAACAACATTAGACTCATTGTACTTGGAATTTCTTGACCTCTTGAAAGGTTGCCAATTTCCACTATGATCAGAGGGAGCCTTCCTTTTTCCTTTGAACTTGTTGTTCCTTTGATTTCCATTCTGCCTGAAGTTGTTGTTGTCATTTTCCCTTGGAGGGTCCCTTCTATTAGTTCACTCTCTTGCACAGTGACCAAATTTGTTACAAGTTTGACATCTTCCCTTCCTTTGGGCTTCGCTCTTCCATGGTTTTGATTTCTCAGACCACCATTGCTCCTCTTCTTTACATGAGCGGTGAAGGTAGTAGGGTCACCTCCATTTCCATTAGAGGGATGATCTCTCTCCATCATTCTTGTCTCCTCTTGAGTGCATCTCATCAATATTTCATCAAAAGCAATGAGAACCATCTCTCGATCAACTATTTCATCTCCAACAGCGAGAATATTGTCCCTGATTTGAGTGAGCCTCATAAAATAGGACTGAATGGATTCATCCTTGCCCTTCTTGATATTCTTCAATTGATTCTTGAAGAAAAGAACTTGATTAGCATTGCTAGCCCTGAACATGCTAACCAACTTATCATACATCTCTTTAGATGTGCTCAGCTCAAAAATGTAAGCAACCAAGTGCTTATGAGTAGACTCCTGGATAATCATCTTTGCTTTGATTTCCCCTTTTCTATACTTGTATTTGTGGCAGCAGGTGCATTTGATGGAGGCTCATGAATTTTTCCCTGCACATAGTCCATGACATCTTGATCTTCTAATGCCACATCCAAGGACATCTTCCATGCATGATAATCGTACTTATCAATCAATTTATCATCAGACTTGAAACCCTTATAGGTTGAGGAGGCCATTGGTCCTTGATAGGATTTCTTCTTCGGTGATTGCTTTTCACACTAGCTTGGGTTTTGTCTTCATCTCAACTTTGATACCATGTTAAATTTAGATAGACATGGAGTGTTCTATGCTTAATGCAATTTTAGTTCAATCTTTCTTAAGCATTCAATTTAGCAATCACATAAACATGAAAGTAAAACGCTGATAGAACACGATAATAGATCAACAGAAGACAAGCCAATAATATAGATCAGTTTTTACAATTCTTCTTGTCCAACAAAGATATAGGATAGTGTGCATTAAGGCAGTCAACAGGATGCATCAGCCAATAAAGTCTTTCTCAACATCAGATCAACCAACCCTCCAAGTGTCACACACAACCCTCAAAGACAGCTCATCAAAAGTCAACGCTGGTCAATAGCAAGTCAGCGTAGAAAAGTCAACACAGAAAGTCACATCTTTTAGGCTTGTGAGCCTACATTACAAATCTGCCCGACCTTGCACATGTGTGGAAAATAAAATCAAAATATATGTTCTGCTCATCCAAACAAGATGATCTTTAGATCAATCTTGCACCTCTCCGAAAGAGGAATCCAACAAAAATATAATCATCACCATATGAGCAGTGCAGCATGGAGTTTGGACCTAGTTGCCCAAAATTAACAGAGTTCTATAGGCTAGGCCAATCTTGGCAACCTGTCATCCATCAACTCAGTCAATAAGTTTGTGCTCCATCTTCCCTCCCTTCTCCTTTATGCTCACCTCTTGTTATTCTCCTTGGTTCTTTGCCCTTCCTCTTCATTTTATCCTTTTCTCCCCCTTTTTTTCCTGACCTCTAGTCTAACCCCTTAATTTGAATTCATTTTATCTCCTTTTTATGTTTATATATCCTTATTTAATTTCCTGCCCATAATTATGTCATTATTCTTCATTTGGTTTCCCCCAAAATTGGTATAGCCGCCCTTTCCCTTTCTCTTCTTATTCAATTTACCTTCTTTTCATATTTCATTCCTCGTGTATACACACACACACCTTAGTTCCATTTTTATTTTTAATATTTTTAATTTTTTACTTCTATCTTGACCTAATCTTTCCTCATTTCAATTAATGGTTTCTAATCCGTTGTATTTTGGGTATTCCTTGTCTATTATTTCAATATAATAATAAAATATTGATGTGTTTCATTGCAATTATTTTAGTTCCATTTTTAATTTTTTACTTCTATCTTGACCTAATCTTTCCTCATTTCAATTCATGGTTTCTAATCCGTTGTATTTTGGGTATTCCTTGTCTATAATTTCAATATAATAAAAAAATATTGATGTATTTCATTCCATTTTTTTTGTTGTTGTTGTAACTTTGACCCATTAGATTCCCTCTAACGTCTACTTTTGTACCCTTTAAAATTTGTAATTAAAATTTCTCTTCGTTTACCATTGACCCATTAATTATCCTGTAACGACTACTTTGTGTCCTAATCTATTTAAGGTTTCTCAGGCTTCAGCACTCGCTAATCATCATCAAGCTTTTTAGTCCCTGACAATGGGTGGAGTGCCCACCTGCAACATTGGACAAACTAATCTTCAGACACAGTTTTCTTCCAAAAGTTTAATATGTTTCACTGTGAAACCATACATTCTCTTACATTCATATATTTTGAATCTCAGATATTGTACATTCAATCAAATCGAAAAATGTTGTGATCTGATTGTTTTTCCCCACCAAAAAACTGTATATTTACTATTCCAGGTAGAAATGAAAACTATGCATAGGTATGTGCCTTGGAGCACTCGGGAATTACTCATTATAAGCATAAAATTTTAGAGAAAACTGCCAGTAATATTTTTACATTCATCCATATAGAGAGATGCCATTAAGACTTTCATTAAAAACATTTACATAATCATCAGATTTGTCAGCCGCATTCTATATTAAGCAAAAGCTTCAGCAATGCTCACAGCAAGGGTACATCATAGTCTGTTTCAAAACAGTGCCAACAAAGTCCAAAATGATGCTAACTACCAGCATAAAGCTGTTCAACATAAGTAATTAAAGACACCAGATTGCTTACCCTTGGAGGAACTGACTACAATATTCCCGAGTGTATTACATGCTGCCTCCACCACATTTTCTAATGGTTCTGCTGCACCAATTAACCATTGTAGTTGTAATTTGGGAGGTGACATGTTTGTAACTTTGTACTGCTCACATATTTTCTCAGAAGTGGTAAAATTTGAACTTTGGTTGCCCAGTATTTCTTCCTCATGTTTCTGCAGAGCTTGTTGAAACTGTTGGAGTTCTCTGTAATCCATCTGAACAGAGCCAAGAAGAAATTCCGTAGGAGTCTTTACTGTCGACCCTTATCACAATAAGCAGGTCACTTGCACTATAGGGAAAAAGAAAATTTAGATCAGACTTGTCCCAATAGGTGCTACCTAGACATAACAAACTGGTGAATCCAAGAAAGCAACAAAAGGTCCAGGGTAAACCTTCTGTACACAAAACGAGTAACAAGAAACAAATAGCCAATCAGAATTCTGATTAGATTCAGACTTGTTCTGAGTTTATCACACTTTCAGGTTGCCAATAGCCAGGATTCAGGACAAAGTAGCCTGAAACCCCACTATTACCATTAATGAACTGAAAATTCTTGAATTGAAAGATAGAATCCCCATTGAAAAACACAGAATTAAGCTCCCCAAAATTGAGAAGAGAAGCTAGCCCAATTCATGCCACACCATGAGGAAGAGAGGAAGAAGGTAATGGTGACAGCTTACCTGTTTGGGGAGAGAAATCGAAACCATCAACCAGACCAGGAGGCTGAAAATCATCAAACTGAGCCTCACATTGAAGAACTGAGGACACTATTTGAGATAACCAGACCATAAAGCCATAATCCCCCAGAGCTCAAGGAAAATACTATTTATTTTAAAAGCATGTGAAAAGATAGGGAACATTGCTTCTCATAATTCACTCAAATATCCTTCCTGCCTTTACAATGAGCCATGTGCTGGTATAAATGCATGTAATGAGCTTCGTCCTCCATAATTCAAGGTATTGGTTGGGTATAATGTTTGCTGTCTGCTACTATATCCCCTTCTTTTTCCCAAGAAACCTGGTTGGCATACCTGTCTGCTATAGAGTTTTCACCATCAACATATGGTAAAATTGAACAGGTATGCCGATTCTTTGAACTTGAAAGATATTTTTTCTTCTTCTGAAAAGATTCAACACTGAGAAGATTAATGAACCGAGGAAAGTAGGTTTTCATTTTAATTATTCTTCAATTAAAACCCTAGTTCTTGTTTGTGATAGTAGTGTTGGACAGGTATTCGACACAGGTATAAGTGTCTAGACGCATGGAAGTCATCCAAATGAAAGGAATGACTTTAAATGAAGGGAACTACCTTAGCAAATTACTTTAATTAAAGGAATTATAAAAGTAATCTCCTTTTATCAGAAAAAGTGAGTTAATTTAATGAAATTCAAAGGTTATTTGAACTAGTGAATTAGATGAATCTCAACTATTGATCTCAAGTTTAATTGAGATATAATTTCAACCGTAAACCACTTTGGAGATTAGGGTTGTGCATTTGGTCAATAACCCAAACTTATTAAAGGAAGGCTAGGCTAAGGGAAAAGACCAGAACCAGCTATAAAAGACAAGATCCAGCTATAAAATTAGGTTGAAGAACTGGTTGACTAAATGATACATAAAATATGCAAATTTTAATTAAAAGAGTTTATACATATCAAAATAAATCCAAACCATTAGACACCAAATATGCAAGGATTTATAATGTATATAGCTTGTGAGGTGGAATATAGCAAAATGGAACTGAGTGCATTACGTATCAAAGACAAACTATATAGACATTGAGGCTCTAAAAGTCCTCCCTAATCACTGGTGAGTGTCTGGTTGTACATGTGTGGATTTGTTGTGAGGGAGGTGCGATTTGAGGTTTGTGCTCTGAGCATAATGGGTTGCCGACAAACTCTGCTGACATTGTCAGGTGGATGTGGCCTGCAGTTATTGTGTGGAATAGGGTTGCAGTGTGTATGGATGAGTCTGGTTTGGGATAGAGCCAGCCTGTCGGTCCTGTTTGGCAACCAGTTTGGAAACGATCTGGACCAGTGGGTTTCAATAAGGCTGCTTTTAAAATGTTTTGTTTGTTTTTGTTTTAGTCTATGGATGTCTTTTGGCATCCTTGTGTTGACCAGATGGTGCATACCAAAGCGTTGGAGCAACCTTGATTGTTACTCCCTAAATGTGCTTAGTTCTCCATCACTTTCACAACTTTGTCTTGCTATATGTTGGTTATCCTTATTGATCTTTCTATCCACGGTTGGCACTGGATGTTCCTTTCTGCTTGTTTTCATCATGTATGTTCCATGATACTACTAACTGAAGTAAGAATTTGACTATATATGTTGTCAGTCAGTCACCGTGTTCATTGTCCAGTCTTAAATTATGGATCCTTGATCGTCCTCAAATTGGTTACTATTCCATAATCTATCTTTCACTGCTATATTGAGTTTTCCCATAATCTAATGTGGTTGTGAAATATTTAGAAAGGAAATATGTTCTGCCTGGGTCCAACCGTGTCCATCCGTGATTGCAAATGGTCTCTTTATTTGATTGAGATTTAAAATTATTACCTTTTCTCTCACCAATGCTCCTTTGGAACCTTCAATTTCAACAAAAACGTTTTATGATAAGTTGTCTGGACTCTGCTAGAACCATGTTAAACTGAACTTAGGAACTCTGGTTTTAGGATTTTATTTCAAGGCTATTTTTCTCTGGCATTGAACATATCTATGAAGTTGGCTGACGAGCAATTTGCCTCTAGGGGATTCTGTTTAATTACTCTGTCGGCTTTCGTTCATCGTGCAGGTTGCTTTCAGGACTAAAGTTTATCATCCTAATATCAACAGCAATGGAAGTATCTGCCTTGATATTTTGAAGGAACAGTGGAGTCCTGCATTGACCATCTCTAAGGTTGTAGAGTTTTGATTAAATGGGATGTACAATGCTGTTACATTGAATATTTCCATTTTAAAATATTCTTGGATTATAATTCAGAATGTGGATCCAGATTTAACGAGGGTCTTTTTGTTTCTTTGTAGGTTCTGCTTTCAATTTGTTCCTTGTTGACTGATCCAAACCCAGATGATCCCCTTGTACCAGAGATTGCTCACATGTACAAAACTGACAGGTCCAAGTATGAGACAACTGCTAGGAGCTGGACCCAAAAGTATGCAATGGGTTAAGAAAACACGATTTCAGCAATCAGAGTTTTAGTCCTGCTTAAGAATGTCTTTTAAGGCTGAGGACATTCTTCTCTGGTTTTATGGAAAGTTACACTCTTTACATGGAATTGTTATTTTTTCTGTGCGTGTACTGAAGTAATAATTTCCTCTAGAAATGTAGCTCTCTTTCTGACTTGTAAAATCATAAGCACTTTTATTATCTCTATCTCACTTCCATAAAACAAACGGGTTTTTAAACTGTTGGATGCGCACTTGACTAGTTGTTTCCAGTAGTTTTGTGAGTTCAGTTAATGAGGTTACAGTTTCATGCTGTAATGGTCTTTTCTTCAATTTCATGGTCAACTCTTAGTATTGTCCGGCTTTTGTAAACAGCCTGTTGAAATCCCGAAGTTGGTGTTGATAAATGGTAATTTAGACATTAGTAATCCATTACATAGCTTTGTCATTCGGTTCTGGTCCAACTTGCTGAAAGTGACCCTTAATATGTTAATTAATCTCGTGACATGGGTGAGATGGGGTGCCAAGCAAAGGTGAAGATCTGCCTGTTTTGTTAGATTTTGGAATGGACTATTAGCCACGTAAACATAAAATGACTCGACTTATCAATCGGTAATGAATGTTGTCATGGTCCATAAATGTGACTTAGACTTAACCACTTGCTGAATCATTTTTAGGGTGTTTAATGTGCAGAAAAGTAAAATGAATTTAGTAATTGTACTCGTTAAATATGTTTTCAGCCATGGTAGACAGGGCCAAATTAGTAAGTCCCATAGTTGGATAAGATTGGAATCATTTTGCCTCAATTGCAAATTGGACTGGGACCAGCCTGAGACCCTGGGTAAGCACATCCAAAATAAAGATATGAAATATTCAAATATTAATAAGAAATGTATTCATATACATCAATATAAATCTAAACCATTAGGCACCAAATATGCAAAGATTGTAAAAATTATATGGAGACTACATCAAGTTATAAGTGCTGAATAACATGAAAAAATTCTGAGACAAAATACGTGAATATTGCAGCTCTAAATGGCCTATAGAGGTTTAATACAACCATACTATAATTGAAGAAGTACATATCTCATTTGAAGTCTAGTTGAAGCCTAGCTTTAAACCAACATGATCAAATATAGGGATCTGAGATTTGTTTTCTCTAGCTGATTGGCTTCAACAGCTATTGCCATTTAATGTTTTAAGATAGTTTGCACCTTTGGGAAGCCTACAGGTTCCTATCAGTATGCACCATTGAACATCGTATTCCCCTTTCAGGTTTCAATCTTGGAATGCCACAATTTCCAGCACAAGGGGTGCATGCGGAAGACATACAAGCCCTATTTTGCGTATACCTTGAAATGCTCTAAGCGCTGTTTCTCAAAGAACACTTTAATTTCTGTTTTCAATGCGTGAGATCCCCAAGGGTTAAATTCCATCACAAATAATTCATAAAATGAAGGTTAGCGGCCAGAATGTTACAGGACGCTTCAATTTTTATCTTCCATGCGATGAGGTGAAATGAGGGCCATTTGTAAACTTTTAATGTTAAGCTAGGACAAGGCTGAAGGTGATCCGCCGGACAACGAGGAGAGTAGGTTTCTCCTGCATGGGATGGGAACTTTTTGATTTTTTGATAAATCATGTCTATTGATTATGATTGTGTGTGGCCCATTGAACATCAAGAGACTTGTAAGTTTGGTCTTTTAACCAGCAGATTGGATTAGTTTTGTGTTGTACGTTTCCAAAACTAGTTCATACCAACCGTCCAAGTTGGTTTAGGAGTAAAATGACAGAATCTATCAATTTTCATAACACTGGTCACTGTTTTGATTGGATTGTAGCTTGAGTTTTTTTTATTTTTATTTTTAAAGTAAATGACCAAATTTAGTTAGCCTTCTTATTGATGAGATGGTTGTCAACCTGAAATGAGATAGGGGGTTGTTTCTCCTGCTCTCATTTCAGATTTGCACCGTTATGTTTACCATCATGAGTTTTAGTCTAATTTTGTCATTTTTCGTTTTTATCAAAGTAGATTAGGCGTTTTCTCATTCATTTTGCGTTATGCAACAATACAATGAATAAATTCTTCATCTGTCATTCCTTAGCAGAGGAAATCCAACCTAGGCAATTGATTGAACAATGTTACACTTAAACCCACTATGCCTCTCCTCGAGGTTATTTGAGCTTATGGTGTTTTCAAATTTATTAAGGAAATATATATTTTGGGAATAAGTGTATTTGTTTGTCTATATGATTATTTGACATTATATTTTAGGAATTTGATTTTTATCAAAGTAGATTAGGCGTTATCATTCATTTTGCGTTATGCAACAATCCAATGAATAATTTCTTCACCTGTCATTCCTTAGCAGAGGAATACAACCTAGGCCATTGATTGAACAATGTTACAACCTAGGAAATATATATTGGGGGAATAAAGTCTATTGGTTAGTCTGATTATTTGAGATTAGTTGACATTATATTTTAGGAAATAGTGCTCTTGTAAAAGGAATCCTTTAAAAATTGGTGGTAAATATTCTTGTTCATACTTAAGATTTTCCCATGGAAATGATATATAAAGTTGGTGGTAAGTATTCTTGTTCATACTTAAGATTTTCCCATGGAAATGATATATATTTGATCTTGCGATGGTTAGAGTCACGGCTTAAAAAAAAAAATTTATGGGGATTTGTTAGGTTGTGTATGCTATACTCGTCATCTTATTTTGTTGTGTAGTCTCTTCATAGCAATGATGATTATGACGGAGGACAATCAATATATAGCTAGCAATGGAGCATATTTGATTGACACTTTGTTTTTATATTTGGCGATATTTTGTTTTTATATTTGGTAGACTATGAGAAGTTATTGGATGCCATAATTTGTGTAGGTTGTGGTGCAAAAGCCTGAAAATATTAGTGATTTCCATGAAGTTGAATAATAGTGATCAAATAATAGATCAAGTGTCCATAGTCTCATTTGTTGCTAAGAAGTCAATATCTAAGAAAAAGGTGTAATGATCACACAATTTGCATTGTATTGTATTTTATAAATGATTGCGAAAATTTATTGGATGGTAGACTATGAGAAGTTATTGGATCCCAAACTCGTGCACGTATTAATGTGAGAGCGTGAAAATATTAGTAATTTATGTGAAGTTGAATAGCAATGATGAAATAATAAATGAAGTGTTCATTGTATTATTTGTTGCTAAGAAGTCAATATCTAAACAAAGGGTGTAATGATCATACAATTTGCATTGTATTGTACTTTATAAATGATTATGAAAAATTGCTTTAATATCTTTATACCAGTGTTGGTTTTGTTCAAGAATTTGGTGATATTTTATTGGGGTTTAAGGATTTTGGTCTTTTTTACATGAAGTATTTATTGTAATTTATTCAAATGTGACGGCAGACTATGTGAAGTTATTGGATGCAATGAGCTTAAACAAGTTCAATCACATAGTAGTGCACTGCAACTTGTGCAGGTGGTGGTGCAAAAACATGAAAATATTAGTGAATTCCATGATGTTGAATAATAGTGATCAAATAATAGATTAAGTGTCCTTAAGCTCATTTTTTGCGAAGTAGTTAATATTTAAGAAAAGGGTGTAATATAATGATCACACAATTTGCATAGTATTTTATTTTCCAACGCTAAAATTGTGTTGTATTGTATTCTAATAAAATAAATATTCACTTCATCTATTATATAAAATTGCTACCTAATGAGTATCTATAGGCCATTGTATTCTTTGAAATCACGAGAACCTTGAGTTATTTCTAAATAGAACTAGCATCTTATTATTGTATATCAATTTGGCTATGGCACTAGTTTCCAATTTTGTGAATTCTTTGGCACTTGTTTTTGAGATTGTGAATTCTCTTGTTGCATATTCAAATACCATCTCATCCAAATTGTCATTTTGCTATTTGTTTGAGTACATGTGGTTGCACACACTAAATCAAGCTAGGGAAGCAAGGGCTAATATATAATGATTTAGTATCATATTTTCCCCCAATTTTTGAGGGGTTAACAAAAAGAATTGGAATTCATGACTCCATATAATAAAGGTAAAATGCAAAAATTACAAATGACAATTATAATTTGTTGCTTCTATTTTATAAGTGTACACGGACACAATTCACAAAGTAAATTTATATTCGTTGCTTCCATTTTAAAATCTGCATTTGTTTAGGGACATGGCTCATAAAGTAAATATGAAAAATATTTTGGTGTAGTTGCCCCAAAGTGTATCTTGCAATTCTTGCTTATTTGACCATTGATATCACAACATTTAATTGTTATCACAAATCACAACAATGGTTTTTTTCTTCCTCTTAGGCTCCATTTTGCAAATATTGAAGAACAAAGGGCTTGCGAAGCAAATAAAATAACTCCAAAAATATCAAGAATTTAGATACTAGAATATTGAATATACATGCATGATAGATTCACCATGGGTCATGAGACAATTCAAGATGAAACATATGCAGCTGCTAAATTATTTAATAAAAAAGAAGCACTACATGGTTCAAAATCACAATTCCTCAAATATTGCATAGTCCCAAATGATAATGCCCACAATTATGAAGTCCAAAATAGAAAATTTCATAAAATATATGCCCGAAGTATACCTTGAAGTTGTTTATAACTTATGTTCTCATGCTTTAAGGCTATTTTTAAATGGTTGAGCTTGTTAGAGTTTGATCCATAATCATCATCATCGATGCCTTCTAATAGTATGCCAATCAACCCAATGTGTGGATGTACGTACATTTCTATCAACCTTTGATGGATCCTTAACAATAACATTCCCAATCTAAATATTTAGATCCCCTTGAAAGAAGGTAGAGATTTCTACACAGAAACAATTTTTTTGGTTCTCATAGAGGAAAACTAGTTCTTTATAGCGAATCCAATGGATTTTTGGTATTTTGTCCCCTATACATTCTCCCCCAGTTAATGTGATTCTTTGAGCATAAAGCCTCCAATTTTCTTTTACAACAAGAAATAATGTGAGGTTATTGGGGCTACAAAACAAATAAGCTACTATAGAATTAGAATTTCTTCTTTAAGATATCCATGTTAACATTAACAAGCCATTATTTCACTTCCTCACCATCTATTGTTGCGACTGTGCTTAACATCTCTATATACGACTTCAAAGTAAGTACATATATAATCATATGAAGAGTGGTGTTCAACTTGTTCTAGCTCTTTTTTTTTATCAACTTTTGAATTTGTTTGAAAAGCTCCAAAGAAGGGTCTCTGTAACAAATAATTGATGTTATCTTTTCAATCATGGTTACCTAGTCATTCAATATTATAGGATTTGTGAAAGAAGTAACATATTTGCATTCAACCCCACATTTGTGTCTCTTGCATCCAAAATAAAACCTGTGATATGTGGAAATTAACTAATGTCATTGGGTGCATTTTTTTGAGCATTCACACATTTGAGAGTTCATTCAAATAATTTATATCTCAAATTGTAATGATGCATCATTCATCTTTCTAGTACAATTAATTTCCCTTAAGAAGTAGGGCCCTTTTTAAACAGTGGAAATAATGTTCAATGAGGGTCTCTTTTGAATATCTATCCATTCATTCATGTTGATTCAACATCATTGCAAAACTCTATTTTTAGGGCCTTTCTTTAACCCTTGCATCCTTGAGATGACACTTTTTAACAATGTCCTAATTTTATTCTAACCAAAGGGAATATAGTTAGATCTTGGATCTATGATTTTCGTCACCATTTCATTGTTATAAAGAGAATGTGTGACACTAATGGCAGTGCAATTTCTATCATTTACTTAAGACAACTATTTATTTAAATTTAGGTTGCTTAAAGGAGGGGAGAAACCTAATATTTTGTTTACATTTATACCTATGGAAACCCATGCGAGACATAGTTATTTTGTTCCTTTTCAAAGTAAGCATGTGTATGCCTTCATTTCTTCATTGAGAATGCCTAGAAGATGTTGATAAACTATGGCCTAACTACCCTTAAAAGCATGGTTTAAAAACCATATAACCATTACTTAGAGCCACTTATTTCTTTTCTGGTTCTTAGTGTTGTACTTAATTGAAATATCATCCAGGGGATCCATTCTTCCATTTTCCCCTATACTTAACCCTGAAATAGAATGTCCCCTCCAACAAAGTATGAAATTTTCCTTCCTCACAACATGAAATTAATTAAAAAACACCCCATAATTATTTCCTCATTGAAAAGGCTTATAAATATTGAGGAAATTAAATATTCTATCTATCTAATGAAAATCTTGCACAAATTTCCAAAGTGAGGAAAGCAGTGTTCATGGATTTCAATGACTTGTACCATCTAAACACCAATCCTCTATATCTCCCCATTGCACTAATAGCCCCAAAACACTAACTAGGGAAAGAAACCAACATTAACCCCATGGTTTTGGCTTCCTCTATAATAGCCTCTTGAATTAGCAGGATCTTTGGTTTTTGTACACTAATGACTCACTTTAGGGAGTTTCTCTTATGGGAACTCCCAAAACTCCTAATGTTGTAGGAAATAATGGGATTTACTTGCACTAAGGTCCCTTAGATAATCATCTGCATATTTGAATTTACTTCTGTTTCTTCATACACCTTGGCCTAGTTGAGAAAGGATTTCCTTCTAAGTATAGGGACCATGATGATCTTGACCAATATGGCCTCCTTGAACACCCTAATCATTAACTTCTAAACCCTTTTTCCTTATTGATATGAGCTAATATTTTATAATGTTAGTTGGAACAAATTCCTCATTTGATTAGTAAGTAGTGTTGATGCTATTGATGCTCTAAGTTATCTTCTTCTGAGATACTAATTTATTCTTCCTTCTAATCACCATGCTAGGTTCACTTAGGGTTGTTGTCTCATCTCTACTAGAATTTTACAGTTTAGATAAACCACTCCATCTCCCCTTGTTGGTAAGGTGATGTCACGGTGGTCTCCTTCCTACAAGGAAGATTTTGATAAACCTCCATCTTGACCACTTTGAACCTCTAGATCAAACAATGTAGGCATTGATTCCATATTCGTGATATTTTTTTGAGGATTCTTCCTATTCTATTTCACATATACAAAGGTTAAGGGAATTATACTTGGGACTAAATTTCTCCTCTTTACCAAGACATCATGCTATCCTCTTGGACAACATCTAAATTATAACTCTTCCCATGGACCATGATGGATTCCATTACCCTTGTTGTACTTGTTATATGCTCCTGCTGACAAGACGAGGAAGTCCCAACTACAACAAGTTGAGTATTGGCCCTATCTGGGTCCCAATTAGACCCTTTTTCGTTTAAGTGGTGGTATAATCTCTGGAACCAAGGCCCAATTTCCTATTCTAACATAAACTATAACTAAAATAAACTATTCTAATGATAAAATTAAACTAAAATTAGGGGAAATATATGATGCAAATTAAATATTTACAATTATCTATAAAAAATATATATAGACTACTGTGGATGTGTGTAATATTTGATCTGATGGAGCACATAATAGTGAGTATGGTGGGATTGGGAATTCATTGAAACATAATATTTAAAGGAAAATTTTATGTGTGTTTGAGTCTAGTTGGAATTTGGGTCCAGCTAACCACACAGGAATTAATACATAATACATACTTCTTGTCTATCTGAACTTGACCCAATCTAAATATAAATGATATTTGGTAGCCTATTCTATAGATTTATATCCACACCTTTCTTAAACATAGAGGTTTTGTCCAAATTATTGTCTTCTCAAAATGTGAAATATCCTACCAATCTTATTAACAATCAAGGTGAGGGCCCATTCCAACAACTGTAGAGGTAACGATTGAAACTTGATTCGTAGTGCTTTGATGTCTTCCTTTCTCTCATAGGATCAAATAATGGGGTGCAATACTTGAGTGAGAAGATTGATTTATCCTAGTATGACTTACTCCTTAGAATACTTTCCTTTTCCTTGGAAAATTAGAAAGGTTACCCATGAGTGAAGAGATGATAAATCAAGGAGTAACCAAGTTGTTGATTCTATGCCTTAATAATATATATGCTCATCAAGTTCTCTAAGGTTAGTCTTCCATAAATTTTTCTTAGCAAATTCAAAGCCTAATACAAATATATTTTCTCGATTAGCACATATTGTTCAATAATCAACTTCATTGTTTCCACTCTAAGTTCGAATCACTTAGGTTTTTTCATCTTCCTTCTATCCAAATTATTTTAACTCTTTCCCAATTATATGGTCACATTATATTAACCATTGCATGCTTGAGACCCCCCTTTCTAACAATGTCATTCTAATTTTGCAATAACCTAAAGGAGTAATATATCTTGATATAGGATTTACTATTTTCCTCACCAGTTCTTTGCCATGAGGAGAACATGCGACCCACTTGATGCCTCAAAATATTGGAAATGCATACTTTCATTAACATTTCTATCATTTATTTAAGAGGGTTATCTAAATCCAAGTTCCTATTTACATTTGTACCTATGGCAACCCATGGGGAGGCAATTTTTTTTTTCCTTTTCAAAGTGAACATGTGTATGCCTACATTCCATCATCAAGAATTCCCAAAATACATTGGTAAACCTTGACCTAAATACCCTTAAAAAAGAATGGTTCAAGAACTACACAACCATTCCTTAGAGCCATTTATTTATTTTCATGTTCTTGATAATTATTTCACATACTATTTTTTTTTGTACTTCTTTGAATTCTACAATTCTTGAGCATGTAGTGGATTAATTTTAGACTCACAATTCCTTCACTTCCATAATGGCAAGGTTTCCAAAATTTCCTCTTAATGTAAATATGTGACTTTAGAGAAGATCATAGAAGATAAATAAAAATAACTTCTACCCATAATTTATAAACTTGGAAATGTTGTTTCAACACCATGATATTGGGAATCCCTTAGTGGGAAGATCTTCATTACAATGATTCTATGCATTAAATATCCATTGCAAACCATGAAACATTTAATCCAAGAATGTGCATAGCTTGAAATTATTTATAAGTCTAATGCTACAAAAATGAAAAATTTGACACTAAAATGCATGGGAGTTCTCTTATGTACTTAGAAAACCCAAATTAGATCTCATATTTCCTTCAAAATAAGTCAAATGAGTGAAATAATAATGTGTGTTTGAGAAATCAAATGTTGGCATTATGGTGTGCATGGTTCCAGCTAGTTGATGTTGGCATAGGTTCATGATGGCAGCTAGCTCATGTTGTCATTGAATTCAACCCTATGTAGTCTGGTTGATGTTTGGATGCCTTTAGATTGCGACTAGTTGTATTGGCTTTGAGATGGTTATGTTGGCATTGATGTCAATTGTATGATGTCAGCCTTGGTGATGTAGCTTGTTGGTTTTATGGTGTTCATGAATGGAGTTTCCAAACTTGATGACTTGGCATACTAGGCCTTCGTCTAGGTCTTCATGCCTATGTTCATGATGATGAATTGTTGCAGCAGTGTGTTGGTTTGATGATGATGTCACATAGATGCTTCAAAAGTGTACACGTGTTGCATCTTGTGCATATGTTTGTTGGATATTGGAGGACTTGTTGGCGCTATTGCCAACCTTGTTTGTTGGACTTTTTGGTCAACTTGGAAGTGACACTTGGGAGACATGTTTGATCCACTTGTAGAGGTGTCACTGAGATTAACAAAGGTTTGGAGGCATTTACAGATGCTGGAGAAGGTGATCCAATAGGTGGCAGAGGTTCGTAGTTGAAGATCATTGTTTTTTCTTATGTTTTGCCCTAGTCTCTCCCATGTAGGATTATGTATGCAACTAAAATGCTCCAGTCACTGCGAGACATTCCTGTGCATGAAACCAATCAAGTTTATCTAGTGTTGTGCACATGATTGAAAGAAAATATGAGAAATCCTCCACATTCCTTGTGCAAATCAAATGAAAATTGGCATGGAAATTACTAGAGACTTCTAGAAAAAGTTATAAAGGTCGGGAATGGTTTGAAAAGGTCCTCCAATGATGTGAACACATTTAATACACAAGTAGTGGGGTTAGTGGATCAATTTAGTCCAATTTGTGCACTCTTGATCACAACCCCAAGGCCAATTATGCCGTCCATGTTTTATACACTTGATTTTAGATTTGTGTGATGGTTGGTTGTGTGTAAGAGTGAGTTAGAGAATGCTGCATAGAGGAAATAGGATTTATACCTATATATGAGGATAGATGATTCAGTGTGTGAGGGTAATGGCAGTGTTTTAGTAGAATTCTGAAGCAATGCATCAATATTCAGATCATATTTATGTTTGCTATAGTAAAGTTTTTGTTTGGAGGATTGAAGTCGAGATTATGTTGCTAGATAGTCATAGTTTTGATGCATGGATATGAGCCACTATTTTTCTTTTGTTGAGAGCATGTTTGTTGTGGTATTTTATTTGATTTATTTATGGTGTCTTGTTGTTGAGACTCGGATTGCAGAGATGAATTATTTTTGAGTAGAGCGTCTTGGATCCAGTATGAAAATAGATGAAATGAGTTCCACATAGTGTAGAGGAGTAGTGACTTCATGAGAGTGGACTAGTGATATCCAAGCTTTAGCGAAAGGAACAATTTCTCCATCCAATTAGTGTTGGGAGAGGATCATTGATTGTGATGGCCTTCAATAGATGGTAGTCCGAAGATATGTGAGAGAACAGTCTTCCGAGCTGATCAGTGGAATCGAGTCTCTTGGATGATTGGTGTTGGTCTATTTTAAATGAGGTCGAGTCTCCAGGATGTCGAAGTCAGCTAAATATGTAAAAGACAAATTTCTTGACATAATAGAGATTCAGAGCAGAGCAACAACAACAAGGGTGGTTTTTCTCTTGGAAGGGTTTACACAACAAATCTTGAGTCTCATGTGTGATGATGATTTTTTTGGTCTTGCTTTGATGATTTGATTTTAATATATGTTGCTTATATGTTTACATGTTAATTTTTTACTCATATCCTACTAACATGTTGTGAGTTGCCGCAGTAACAAGTGTATGATTCAATTGAGAAGTAATAAAAGGAAAAAAATTGATAATAAGTCACACTACTGATTCACCCCCCTCCCCCCTCAGTAGTGTTGAAAGGTTTCCAATAGTTGGTATAAGAGCAGGGATCTCAGTTGTAGCTTGATCGCCAGAGAGTAGATCTAGGATTTGGTGGTAGAAATTTGCATTTTTTTCAGAATGAGTTCTCAAGGAATACCTGTTCTTACTGCTGATAATTTCAAGGTATGTCAAGAAAGCGTGAAATATAAATTATTTTCTTGTGGATCTAACTTGCAGAGATTGGTTTGCAAAGGATCTCATGGAGATTCGCCTTCATCTAAAGTATTGAAGCAAAATTTTCAAGCAAGGAGAATTATTTTCGAAAATATCCATAACATAGACTCAGAGAAAGTTGGAGATTTTAAATCTGGCAAAGAGGTTTGGGATAGATTGCATATGTTATTTGGAGCAAGTTTCAACAATAGTGATGAAGAGTTTGAGAAGAGCACTAAAAAGAAGAAAAATAAGAGATCCAAGAAGAAGGAAACTCTAGTTGAATCAACTGTGAAAAATGACAACAAATATGAAGGTATAAGCCGTAATGATTTACTTTTGAGTTAAATTTCTGATAGTGGTATTGAAAATGATTCATATTTAGTTAGTGAAAAATATGATGATCACAATTATATGATACTTAAGGCTGAATATGAATCTGCCATGGTTGTCATTGAAGAGTTTTCTAATGAAATTGGTATACTAACATATGCATGCAAGGAGCATAAGAAGAATTTGCAGGTTTTAATGAAAAGGAGAAAAATATCAAGGAAGAGATCACCACTTTGAGGACATAAATAGCGGAATCGAAAATAATAGAAGAGGTCAATTGCAACAAGCAAAAGGATAGGAAGGATTATGTTGAAGCACTTGAAGGTGTGATTGGAAAATTGAGAAAGGAGCTTTAAGAAAATAACCAATAAATGGATAAAGTGTAGAGCACCATAGCAATGAACATATCTGGCAGAAAAATTAAAAAAGGAGAGACAATTTTGCATACAGGAAGGAATAACCAAGTAGAACCAAATAAGCATGTGACAAAGGATGTGGCCAGAAATAGTAGTAATAAAGGAGAGAAAAAAAATCCACCAACAACAACAAATAAGAGAACCAAGGATACCATTCACTCCTAGGATTGATGGTGGAAGATTTCAGAGGAGAAATCAAAACTCCTTTGCCCCCTTGACAGACGAGATCAAGAGCTTCAACTGTCATAATTTTGGTCATGTGGCAGTTGATTGTAGGAGGAGAATACATACATCCATGCAACAATATGATCAACAAAGAGAAGGACCTGAATTTAGGTATACAAGTTCTTTCAATGGTCCTTGTTTTGCTTGTAACATGTTTGGGCATAAATCCATTGGCTGCAAATCTAGAGTGAGAAGATGGAGGTCTAGTATGAACAACAAGAGATCATATCCTTTGGCTACATATATTGGTCATATAGAGTGTTATGTGTGTCATAATTTTGGGCAGATGGCCAAGTTGTAAGATGCCTAACCCCTTGAGTTTTTCTGTTCAAAAGCAACTCAAAAAAGAGAATGTGCAACCAAGGAACCATCCAAGGAACACATGGAAGAAGAAGGAACAACAACTTGGATATTGATGTTGTTGCTAGAGTTTGTTGGTTGGATATGCTGATATGATGATTGTGATGCTTGCTGATATTGATGTTGAGAGGCATGGATGTTGATTGACATTCATTAATTTTCATCCATGTGGAGGTCATATGATTTAGTGTTATGATTAAGTTCTTGCTGCCTATTCATATGGAGTTGTCCCTTTGCCATTGATATCAAAGGGGGAGTGATAGAGGAGATCGTTCTAGAGTTTGTGTCTGGTTTCCATCAATGCCAAAGGGGGAGATTTTTGGAATTATGGTGTGCATGGTTCCAACTAGCTGATGTTGGCATAGGTTCATGATGGCAACTATCTCATGTTGGAATTAATGTCAACCTTATGATGTCAACCCTATGCAGTCTAGCTGATGTTTGGACGCCTTTATATATGTATGGTTGCAACTAGTTGTATTGAATTTGAGATGGTTATGTTGGCATTGATGTCAACTGTATCACATAATCCTTGATGAGTTATCTTGTTGGTTGTATGGTGTTCATGGACGAATTTTCCACACTTGATGAGCTGGCATACTAGGCCTTCATCTAGGTATTCATGCTTATGTTCATGATGATGACTTGTTGCAACAGTGTGTTGGCTTGATGATGATTTTGCAGAGATGATTCAGTAGTGTACACATGTGTTGCAGCTTGTGCAAATTTTTGTTGGAGAGTGGAGGACTTGTTGGCACTCTTTTCAACCTTGTTTTGTTGGCCTTTTTGGTCATCTTGGAAGTTAAACTTGGGATACATGTTTGATCCACTTGAATATGTGTTACTGATCTTAGAAAAGGTTTGGATGCGTGTACACATGCTAGAGAAGGTGATCCAACAAGTGGAAAAGGTTCAAAGTTGAAGATCATTGTTTTTTCTTATGTTTAGCCCCAATAGCTCCCATGCAGGCTTATGGATGCGATTGAAATGATCCAGTCACTGGGAGACATGCCTATGCATGCAACCTGCCGAGTTTAGCCAATGTTGTGCATGTGACGGAAAGAAAACATGAGAAATAATTTTCATTCCTCGCGCAAATCAGATGAACATTGGCATGGAAATTCACAAAGACTTCTATAATAAGTTGTAAAGGTCAGAAATGGTTTGAAAAGTTCCTCCAATGATGTGAACACATTTAGTGCACAAGTAGTGGGGTTAGTGGATTTATTTAATCCAATTTGTGCACTCTTGACCCCAATCCCAAGGCCAATTACATCCTCCATGTTTTATATACTTGATTTTGGATCTGTGTGATGGTTGGTTGTGTGTAAGGGCGAGTGAGAGAAGGCTGCATAGAGGAAATAGGCTTTAGACCTAGTTATGAGGATATATGCTTCAGTATGTGAGGGTAATGGAAGTGTTGTAGAAAATTTTTGAAGCAGTGCATCAATATTTAGATTAGACTTATATTTGTTGTAGAAGAGTTTTTTTTTGGAGGTTTGGAGTTGAGATTATGCTATTGAATAGTCCTAGTTTTCATGCATGGATATGAGCCACTATTTTTCTTGTGTTGAGAGCATGTTTGTGGTGGTATTTGATTTGATTTATTAAGGTTTTCTTGCTGCCAAGACTTGGGTTGTAGAGCTAAATTATTGTTGAGTAGAACATCTTGGATCTAGTATGAAAAGAAATGAAATGAGGCCCACATAGCGTAGAGGAGTAGTGACTTCATGAAAGTGGAGAAGTGATATCAAAGCTTCAGTGATTGGAAAAATTTATCCATCCAATCGGAGTTGGATAGTCCAATCAGAGTTGGGAGTGGATCATTTATCGTGGTGGCCTTCAGAGGATGGTAGTCTGTAGATCCATGAGATAACAAATTCTTCAAAGTTGATCAGTAGAATCGAGTCTCCTGGCTGATTGGTGTTGGACTATTGTATATGAGGTTAAGTCTCTAGGCGAATCGAAGTCATATAACTATGTAAAATAAAAATTTCTTGACATATAAATTCAGAGTTGAGCAACAAAAGAAAGGGTGGATTTTCTCCTAGAAGGGTTTTCACCAGAAATCTTGTGTCTCATGCGTGATGATGATTTTTGTGGTTGTGCTTTGATGGTTTTCTTTTAGTTTACACTGCTAATATGTTTACATTTTTATTGTTTACTCATATGATGTTAACATATTGTGAATTTTTGCAATAACAAGTGTGTGATTCAATTGAGAAGAAATAAACGACAAAAATTGATAATAAGTCACACTATTGATTCACCCCCCCTCTTAGTAGTGCTCAAAGGCTTCCAACATCAAGTTAGAGTTTGAGGCATTTTTACAATTATTAGGTTTAATTTTGAAGTAATTCCACATTAGGATTTAGGACCTTTTGGTCACATGCTTGGTCATGATTGGGTATTGAAACAAATCCTATTATTTTCCTATTTGAATGCCCTAAATGGGTCCAATAGGTTGAGGGACATATGAACATCCCTTAGTATATGGAGGGATGCCTAGAATGTTATTGAGATGACCCATTTTTTGACATGGGATTGTTTTAGTATGGTGAGAAGGTTCGCAATGTACCCAAATCCATCTCCAACAAAAATGGGATGTTTCCTACCCATTTAATTGTCTCCTAGAACACAATAAATTAAGGGATGCTAGGAAGTTAAGTGCTTTAACCTCGTAGAAAACTAAAGTCAATGTCTAGTTTCATCCTAACCCACAAATATGGGTAACTTCCTTGTAAGATAAAGTTAATGTATAGCTTCATCCTAGTCCATATATACATGTAGAAAATGGTCCTTTTTACTTAGAAAATATAATTTTCCAAGAAAATAGTAGTAATTTATTATTTATAGCAGAAATGGTGACATTGCATTTAGCAAATGTCAACTAAAAATATTTTAACACTACTCATTATATTATGTTTAGATACGTTTGAAACCATTACGTCTAATCATTCGCTACATTCATCTATGAATTCATAAAGTTTCATGTAATTACCATTGTCTCTCTTATTATTATTATTATTAATTACAAAGCTAATTAATATATGAATTAGACAGATATACATTTAAAAAATATGTAACAAAATTCTTAACTATGGAGATTAACTCCACTTTACTATAGAGATTCTTAACCTATAAATAGGATTTGTTACAATAGCACAACCAATAACATGTTGTACTAATAACATAGGCTTAAAAAACCATTAAGTTCATGTGACATTTTTTTTTTAATTAACCAATTTAATTAAAAGGGTAGGAAGGAAAAACTACATTTGAGATAAATTTTAACCTTTGATCTTTGACTACTACTAAGAAAATTATAAAATATTCCATGAAGGTTAAATCCCTAACATCCATATAATAATTATTAATAATTAAATAAAATTTTTGAAAGCCCTATCCAAAATAGACACACTTGGTAAATGTCTATAGATATGAATTCATAATACGTATTAATACATTACTCCATAATATATTTCACATCACTAAAGATTAAAAGAATCATAAAAAATAACTAAATCATAACTTTATTTAAATTATTATTATTATTAATTATAAATTGAATGAATATATAAGTTAAACATATACATTTAAAAACACGTAACAAGAAAAACATAGTAAAATAACAATAAGCAACAAGATGTCAATGTCATAAAGACATATGGACATGAATTTTTTTTTTTTTTTTTTAAATTAAATTGAAGAGAAAAAAAGGTATAAGTAACTTTGAGATAAATATCAATCTCCTTTTCCTGATTACTACTAAAATTTTTCCATGGATATTCAATGTAGGTTAAATCCATACCTTAGCCCCAAGGGTTAGCTTAAGTGGTTTATAGCCATACATGATGTTCTTTGATATTGTTGCCAATTGTTGTTGATCATGGGTTCAACTCTCTTCCATTCCCTTAGGAAAAGACCTCATAATTAGGGCCTAAAATTACCCAGTTCACTATCCACAAAATGTGGGGAAGTACTCTAGGGTTTCCCATGATTTTGTTCCAAGTTTAAAAAAAATATTTAAATCCATAACAACCACCTAATAATTATTGATAATTAAATAAAATATTTGGAATCCCTATTTCTAAATAGACACACCTGTCGGCATAATTAGAGCTTGGGGAGAGATCACAAGAAAGAGCAGATATAGGGCATACCTCATTGAAGTGTAGACAATCTTGATAAAATTAAATTCCATCTAAGAATTAATAAAGACAATGATCACTTAATATGTATTGTTGGAAAGATACACCATCCTTGAAGATTACTTGGATGTGACACTGATGCAAGGGCATTAGACACTAGCCAGCAATATAGGAGTTTTGTCCACATGTTGTGGCTAGGAGGGTTTGAAAACAGTTGAATTGTCACAACTAGGTGTCAATACCTTAGCTGATTGTATTATTAGATCAGTTAGAGTCGTAGAAGTTGAATAGCTCAGTTAGTCTAGCTGTCATATTCCAGTTAGTTGAATTGTTTTAATTAGACTGTTGATTTCCTGAAATGGTCCTCTCAGAGGAACCGAAGAGTCGTAGGTTTATGTATATAATTGTAACCCTCGGATGTATGAAGGGAGGACAAGAAGAAGAAGAGAGGAGATTCTGCAATAAACTCTGTGTGTTACAATTGCTTCCAATTAAATAGTTTCTGTGCGCATTTACCCTAGAATCGTGTTGAATCCTTAATTGTCAAGAGGTTGTTTAATTGCGAAGTGATGAACTCTGTGCATATGTATCTACTGGAATAAAATGTTGTATAGACTCTGCAGGTCTCTGTCTATTGTTTCCCTCAATTTGCTCGAGTAGAGAAGCCGTGAAACCGTGGTCATTTAACTCTGGTTAATGGTAATAGAATCCCGCTCAACAACGCAAGTTACAATCGTCTGTCGTTAATTGGAACTACCAACCGGAGGCGAACCTGAGTTAGCAATCGGAGTATACAAAGGCGAATGCAAACCCCGACGTGAACCCTGGTTAGCCACTATTCAAAACCGCTAGCGGATTTGTGAAAGCAGATTGCCCATTTCGCACCGCTTTGGGTGCGAAGGCGGTATTTCTGGGTCGAGGAGCGATTCCATAGAGAATTTGACGCGTGGCAAGGTGGACCTCCGGAAAACCACCGTTCAAGCACGCCATCGCGCGTTAAACTTCGACGTTGGATGCCGAGCGATATGCGTATGAGCCGTCGATCTGGGCAAAGGCCATCGGACGGTGTTCATTCGACGGAGATGCACGAAGATTAAACAAGGTACGACACGCGCATTTTATTGGGCCATTGACATATATGTGGGGCCGGGCCGAAGGTCTATTGTAATGGTGGTTAGTTATAAGGTGTCGGGATATTCATATAAGGCGCGGAGATTTATTTAATTACCAAGGGTCATTATAAAGTCAATTGATTAAAAGGCGTAGAATATTAATATATAACGCGCGAAGGTATAAAATTTGATTATAAAGTTGGAAATAAGATATAAGCCGGGAGATACCATTTAATATTCAAGAGCTGTTGAATATAGTTATTTATCAATTTTCTCCAAAATTGATAAATAAAATTGCCAAGGAAATGTAAGTAGACCACGTGGAGCCAAAGAACGAGGGTTTAGGGAAAGGGAGTTCTGACTTTCAGCTGTTGTTGCGTCATTTGTGGTATCAGAGCAAGTCTGAAGTTGTTTTTGCTGACATGGCAATCCAAGTTGGTAGAGGTGCTGGAAGAAGAAGACCTGTTGCCAACACAGAGGTGTTGGGGATGTTGCAGTGGGTCGAGGCCAGAATGGATGCCATGGAGCAAAGACAACCCAGAGATCCTAAAGACATCAGTGAACCTAAGATAGAAGAAGCAGAAGAAAATGTTGAAATTCCTCCTGACATGAGGCTCCTTAGAACTGTTCTGGGGTCCGCAGTTGAGCCCAGAATTGAAGTGTCAAGCTATGCAGGCGGACTGAATCCAGAGGAGCTGGTGGAATGGATAAAAGAATTGAGCAAGTGCTTTGATTATGAAGAAATAAGTGAAGATAAGAAGGTCAAGTTTGCAGTAACAAAGCTGAAGGGACATGCTGCACTTTGGTGGGATGGATTGCAGGCAGAAAGGAGGAGAGTTGGCAAGCAACCTATCAAGAGTTGGACCAGAATGATGGCTAAATTAAAAGGTAAATTCTTTCCTAGTGATTACCAGCTAACATTATATAAGCAAATGCAGAACCTGAGATAGAGGTTGCTGACAGTAAAAGAGTACACAAAAGAATTCTACAGAGTAAGCATAAGGGCTGGGAAATTCCAAGACACACCTGAGAAGACTGCCAGATATGTGAATGGTCTCAAGCTGGAGATCCAAGATGAGATTGGTCTCCTGTCTCCTAAGACAGTGGAAGAGGCCTATCAGATGGCCTTGAAAGCAGAGGAGAAACTCCTGAGGAAACAGTCTGCCAAGAAGAGAGGTACCTTCTGAGGAAAGGGAAGTCAGGGTGGTAGAGGAAAGCCTGCTATACCCAGGGATGGAGCTAACAGTAGCTCACCTCAGAATGCATCTGCAGAGGATGATGCAAGGGGAAGAATGGGTTCTTACAGAGGAAGAGGAAGAGGAGGCAGAGACAGAGGCAGAGGTAGAGAATTGAGGTGTTATAGATGTCAGCAAGTGGGACACAAGCACTATGAATGTCCAGAGAATGTGGGTGCTGGTCCAAGGAATGCTGTTGTTGCCCAGACTGGAGAAGAGGCAGAGATTGAAGAAGAAATTATTCCAGAGAGGGGAGAATCCTTGGTGGTGAATAAGGTCCTGTTGAAGCAAGCCAAAGAGGTCACTGAGCCTGCACAAAGAAATACTTTGTTTAGGAGCATATGCAAAGTCCAAGGGAAATGCTGCCAGCTAGTCATTGATAGTGGCAACACAGACAATCTGGTTTCCACTGAGGTAATAGAAAAGTTGAAGTTGAAGACAAGGGAGCATCCAACTCCCTACAGGGTGTCCTGGCTGCATAAAGGACATCAGCTGGTTGTGAAAGAACAGTGTGAGATAGAGCTGCAAATGGGAAAATATAAAGATAAGGTCCCGTGTGATGTAATGCCCATGGATGTGTGTCATATACTGCTAGGTAGACCTTGGCAGTTTGACAGAGCAGCAGTGCATGATGGCAAGAAGAACACTTACAAGTTCTTCAAAGATGGGGTACATCATACATTGATACCCATGGAAGAAGGAGAGCCATCCAACAGAGTGATTGATCCAAAGACCTTGTTGCTGAGCGGGAAGGAATATCTGTAGCAGATAGAAGAAGAAGAGGTAAGCTTTGCTTTAGTTTGCAAGCCTAAAGTAGTTCTTACTTCTACAAAGATTTCTGATTTACCAGTAGAGATACAAGAGATGTTAGATGATTATTGTGACATTGTTGTGGATGATTTACCTGATGAGCTGCCACCTGTGAGGAAGATCAGCCATCAGATATATTTTATCCCTGGTTCAAATCTGCCAAATAAGGTAGCCTACAGAATGACTCCCAAGGAAAATGAGGAAATCAGGAGACAAGTACAGGAATTGGTGGACAAGGGGTTGATTAGATAAAGTCTGAGTCCATATGCAGTACCAGCAGTATTGAGCCCAAAGAAAGATGGAGGCTGGAGGATGTGTACTGATTCTAGAGCAATCAATAAGATCACAATCAGGTACAGATTCCCTTTGCCCAGAGTTGAGGACTTAATGGACTGTCTGAGTGGTGCTAAATATTTCTCAAAGATAGATTTGAAGAGTGGATACCATCAGATTAGAATAAGAGAGGGTGACGAGTGGAAAACTACCTTTAAAACAAATGAAGGACTGTATGAATGGATGGTAATGCCTTTTGGGTTGTCAAATGCACCTAGCACTTTTATGAGACTTATGAATGAAGTATTGAAAGAATTCATTGGTAAATTTGTGATAGTATATTTGGATGATATATTAGTTTTCAGCAGAACTAGAGAAGAACATTTAAGGCATCTTAATCATGTTCTGAAGAAGCTGCACCAAGAGAAACTGTTGATAAATTTGAAGAAATGCTCATTCATGAAGGAAGAGTTGGTGTATTTGGGGTTTGTTGTTTCTGCAGAAGGATTGAAAATGGACCCAGAAAAGGTTAAGGCAATTGTGGAGTGGCCTTCACCCAGGAATGTCTTTGAGGTAAGAAATTTCCATGGACTTGCTAGTTTTTACAGGAAGTTTATAAGAAAATTCAGTAAGATTAATGCACCCATAATTGAGACAATAAAGAAGAGCAAAAGCCATTTAAGTGGACTGTTCAAGCAGACATAAATTTTAAAATTTTGAAGCAGAAGATAACAAAAAATCCTGTTTTGATTCTGCCTGATTTTAAAAAACCATTTCAAGTAAAATGTGATGCCAGTGGAGAGGCCATCGGAGCTGTGTTGAGTCAGGATGATAGGCCTGTGGCATATTTCAGTGAGAAGCTGAATGACACCAGAAGAAATTATTCCTCTTATGAGAAGGATTTCTATGCAATTGTTCAGGCACTAAAGAAGTGGAGACATTATCTGATGTCCAGGGAATTTGTATTATATTATGACAATCATGCTTTGCAGTATATTGTACAGCAGCCCAAGTTGAAACATAAGCATGCTAAATGGGTTGAGTATATCCAAAGTTTTAATTTTGTTCTGAAACATATAAGTGGCCAAGCCAATAAAGTAGTTGATTCTTTGAGTAGGAGGCACATGCTTGTTCAAGAAACTAATTTTGAAGTTGTAGGGTTTGATTTTCTGAAAGAATTGTATAAAACAGATCCAGATTTTAAGGAAGCATTTGAGGCATGTAGTAACACTGTCTTAACAGATAGAAGCCAGTGGCTGGATTATTTCTTGCAGGAGGACTTAATATTCAGAAGAATCCAACTGTGTGTACCAAAATGTTCCATGAGGGAAAATTTGATCAAAGAGAAGCATAGTGGTGGACTTGCTGGACACTTTAGTACTGATAAGACTTATGAGCAGCTGAGTCACTTTTATTTCTGGCCCAAGATGAGAGCAGAAGTGGACAAGTTTGTGAAGAATTGCAAGATTTGTCAATATGCCAAAGGAAGGAGACAGAATGCAGGATTATACACTCCCTTGCCTATTCCAGACAGGCCTTGGGACATGGTGAGTATGGATTTTGTTCTAGGATTTCCCAAGACTCAGAGAGGGAATGATGCAGTCTTTTTTGTGGTGGACAAATTCTCCAAAATGGCACATTTTATTCCATTTTACAAAACTAGTGATGCCACCCATGTTGCTAACTTGTTCTTCAAGGAAGTTGTTAGATTTCATGGGTTACCCAAGAGTATTGTTTCAGACAGAGATACCAGATTTGTGGGTAATTTTTGGAGGACACTGTGGAAGAAACTTGGTACCAACCTAAGTTCCAGCTCAGCTTATCATCCTCAGACTGATGGACAAACTGAGGTAGTGAATAGGAGTCTGGGAAATTTGTTGAGATGTCTTGTAGGAGAACATCCCAAGCAGTGGGATCATATTTTTCTCCAGGTAGAATATGCATATAATGACTCACCAAACAGGAGCACAGGGCAGAGTCCATTTCATATTGTTTATGGAATGCACCCCAGAGGGATATCAGAGTTAAGAGATCTGGGAAAGGGAGAACTGAGAAGTGCAGATGGTGAGGAATTTGCTTCAGAGATCCAGGCCATACATGAACAAGTGAAACAACAACTACAAGGCAGAAACATCAATTACAAAAGCAGAGTAGACTTGAGCAGAAAGGAAGTTCATTTTGAAGTAGGAGATCAGGTTTTGGCACACTTGAGAAAGGAGAGATTCCCAAAGGAGCAGTACAATAAATTGAAGTTCAAGAAGATTGGGCCATGCAAGATACTTAGGAAGTTTTCTGCAAATGCTTATGAGATTGAATTACCTCCTGATGTTGGAATATCTCATATTTTTAATATTGCAGATTTGTACAAGTATGAAGATGATGGTGCAGAAGAAAGAGCAGCAGACAAGGAACAGATTGAGTGGAGAGAACAACTACCTCCAGCACAACCATTGCAACCAGAGAAAATATTGCATAAAAGACCATTCAGAAGGACCAGAGGACGAGAGTACTTTCAGTACTTGATCAAATGGAAGGATAAGCCAGAAGAAGATGCCACTTGGATGACTGAAGAAATGTTGCAGAAGATAGGCAGATCAATGGAAGAGCTCATGGACAGGAGCCCATGAAGAAAATTGCCCTCGGGAGTCTGATGCAGGGGCATTAGACACTAGCAAACAATGTAGGAGTTTTGTCCACATGTTGTGACTAGGAGGGTTTGAAAATAGTCGAATTTTCACAGCTAGGTGTCAATACCTTAGCTGATTGTATTATTAGATCAATTAGAGTCGTAGAAGTTGAATAGCTCAGTTAGTATAGCTATCATATTCCAGTTAGTTGAATTGTTTTAATTAGACTGTTTATTTCCTGAAACGGTCCTCTCAGAGGAACCGAAGAGTCGTAGGTTTATGTATATAATTGTAACCCTCAGATATCTGAATGGAGGACAAGAAGAAGAAGAGAGGAGATTCTGCAATAAACTCTGTGTGTTACAATTGCTTCCAATTAAATAGTTTCTGTGCGCATTTACCCTAGAATCGTGTTGAATCCTTAATTGTCAAGAGGTTGTTTAATTGCGAAGTGATGAAATCTGTGCATATGTATCTACTGGAATAAACCGTTGTATAGACTCTGCAGGTCTCTGTCTATTGTTTCCCTCAATTTGCTCGAGTAGAGAAGCCGTGAAACCGTGGTCATTTAACTCTAGTTAATGGTAATATAATCCCGCTCAACAACGCAAGTTACTATTGTCTGTCGTTAATTGGAACTCCCAACCGGAGGCGAAACTGAGTTAGAAACTGGAGTATACAAAGGCGAACGAAAACCCTGATGTGAACCGTGGTTAGCCACTATTCAAAACTGCTAGCGGATTTTTGAAAGCGGATTGCCCATATCACACCGCTTTTGGTGCGAAGGCGGTATTTCTGGGTCGAGGAGCGATTCCATAGAGAATTTGACGCATGGAAAGGTGGACCTTCGGAAAACCACCGTTCAAGCGCGCCATCGCGCTTAAAATTCGACGTTGGATGCCGAGAGATATGCGTATGAGCCGTCGATCTGGGCAAAGGCCATCGGACGGTGTTCGTTCGACGAAGATGCACGAAGATTAAACAAGGTACGACGCGCGCATTTGATTGGGCCATTGACATATATGTGGGGCCGGGCCGAAGGTCTATTGTAACGCCGGTTAGTTATAAGGTGTCGGGATATTCATATAAGGCGCAGAGATTTATTTAATTACCAAGGGTCATTATAAAGTCAATTGATTAAAAGGCATAGAAAATTAACATATAACGCGCGAAGGTATAAACTTTGATTATAAAGTTGGAAATAAGATATAAGCCGGGAGATACCATTTAATATTCAAGAGCTATTGAATATAGTTATTTATCAATTTTCTCCAAAATTGATAAATAAAATTGCCAAGGAAATGTAAGTAGACCACGTGGAGCCAAAGAACGAGGGTTTAGGGAAAGGGAGTTCTGACTTTCAGCTGTTGTTGCATCAGACACTTTATGCCACAATAATATTCTTTGATTCAATAGACACACTCGATTAATGCTAGCCTTGATCATGCAGTGAAATTAAGGTGAAATTACATCACCAAGAAGGAATATAAAGGGTGGAGCATAAGCTATTAAGACCTGCAAAATAATGGGAAATGAAATTTTAGATTCATAAACAAGTGTTAATCCGAGAAAAGAACATTTGACCGAAGCCAAAAATGAAAAAATTTATGACTCCATTCCTTCGAAGGAATCAAGGGGGTTGGACCTACTACAAGGAGACACTCCATCTCCAATAAATGTTCAAGACTTTTATGTTTCGAAAAGAACATTATCATTCAAGAGGAAGTTATCAATTTATCCTATCGTGGGTGCTTGAATGCTGTTTCAAATGAAACTAAATTATGGTCTATCAAGGACATCTTCAAATGGTTATGTAAACTTGTATGCAATGTATTTGAATGTATGCATTAGGATTATCTTTAAGAAATGTTTGATGGTATGTTTCAAACATATTTAATGGGATACTTGAAGGAGACCTAATGACTTGATTGTGTACATCTTTTGAATACGACTACTTGATTATTTGAAAAGGGAGACTTGATGTGTTTATTTGAATAAGGGTAAATGGTGTGATGGGTTAGCATTTTATTTGATGGAATAGTCTTGGAAAGATGGATCACCAAAGGATTTTTTTAGTAGATAAGGGAATTCCTAAACCTAGAAGGAATACGTTTGAGGGTAAAAAAAATTAACCCTGAATGGAAAATTGTAGAAAAGGTGTGAGTTCACATGAAATCATTTAGTTGAAGAGAGCGTTGAAGAGTATAGGTGTTATAGGCCATTTTTTCACATATGGTCATTCGGCCTACAAACTAGATCAACTCAACATCCTTTTACCCCTTGACATCATCATGGCATGAATCACTATGCATGCCACTCATATCCCATAGTTTTTGCTTGAAAAAATGTTGTTTTAGTCATTTTAAGGACCAACGATCCTCGGCCTACTACTGGAAAATGTTCACCTACAGGTTTCTCCACTATGGCATGCATTGATCACCTACAGGTTGCTCCATTATGCACCTGTGTTTGTTCTATAAATTCGGGAAAAAGAGAGAGATTTCTGAAGCCTCTTTTTCCAGAAGCCTTTAGAATTTTTTACAACTATTTACCTTAGATAAAACATTTGGATTCTATCCTATCCTACTTTTTACTTTCCATCCCTTATCCTTTGATCCCATCCTCCAATAAAGAGTGGATCTCAAGCCTTAGATTGGTAAATAGATAAGAACTCCCAACTTACCTCCCTCTTCTATATATTTGTGGACATCCATGATCCAAACTTATGCAGGAACAAGATAAAATACAGAAATAAACATAAACACAGAGATGCAATAGAAATAAAACTTCATTTCATTAATATCAAATAACTGAAATATGCTTACAGGCAAAATGGACATAAATTGGCTAGGGCGATGGTTGCTTATCTCTGAGAAGAGATGTGGTGGGTACATGCCTTTGAAATATGTTACAAAGAGGCTCAAGGGTGTTTTTATTATTGAAAAATAAGAGAAGAAACTAAACAACAAAAACCCTAAATCAAGACGATGTAACACCAAGAATTTATGGGCCCCATTGGGGTTAGTTGGGCAACCAACTTCCCGGGGTCCTAACTTGGTCATATTATCTCTGTTTGGCGCGTATGATATCTCATTGGAAAGACCTCTCTGAGGAATATAACTGTTGATGGAAAATATATGAAATCATCAAGTGAATCATGCCCAAAAAACATCGTTTGGGGCCTCAAAACGGCTCCGGAAGTTCATGACCCAAAAAAATGCTAAAAATAGTAAATAAGAAAACTGATGAAACTCACTAGGTGGAATAGGCGGGTGGCCACCAATATCCACCTAAATCAATCCACAAGCTAGGGTTTGGATTTTGGAGATATAATTATGTCCTCACTCTGCTGCTATGAAGAGTAATCATTTCATGCATTAGGGTGATTAGAGGTGCACTTTGTGGAAAAGAAGGAACATGCCAACCTGGAGGAGCTCTTCTACAAGATCAACTCCCATTTTTGGTTGTAAATCCTTCCATTTATATTAATGCAAAGAGTTATTTGTTTTCCTATATATGATGTTATGATTTCATGTATTTCGATCCCATATTGATCCATTGAATGAAGTATTTAGATGATGCTACATAGATGTCGTAGATCGTTGGCTTATGTTGTCAGATTGTGCAGGTTCTAATTATAGCAATCAGAGATAGGATTGGAGAACTCAAGCCAAGAGAGGGGCAAAGCATACGACAGATTACATGTAGGCTTCATCCCATCACCCATTTAATTTAAGGGAAATAATAACTTCCTTGTATTTTTGTTGTTCTAGACTAGGCCACCCAGTCTAGGGAAGATACTTCTGTCCTCAGTTGTAGATTCCATATAAAAAATTGGATACTCCACTGGGGAGCGGTATATTCCTTTATTGGTTTCTTTGTCCTTAGTGTTTGTTTCACCTCTTCTTCATACCTTCTATCATATTCATTCAAGAACATACCTAGGAATACCTTTCATTGAGTCTCAATTACAAAATTGGTGTTGGAACTCCCCTATTCTTGACCAATGCTCCCTTTGGTCTAGGGTCAGAGCGTTTCACATCTATGCCTGCGTTGCAAGGCATTGGTGCCTCTTCTGCACCTGCGTTTTCCCTTGTTCATGCACGGATTTTCCTTTGTATCAATTTTCTCTCTGATCAACCTTGTTCCAGCTACTCATCCTTGAGTCTCTGAGTGTCTTGTGGTCCCTCTGAAGCCTCCATTTGGGGTGCTTTTGTTTTGATACCATTGGTAAGGATTTGTTTAAATATTTTCCTTTGTTATTATCATTAGGTTGCTTGCAATTTTTTTTTGTTTAATCATTGGTTTCTTGGATGAATTATTGTTCTATTCCTCATTCTGAAAAGTTTATTTGAATCAGTGATTAAAATTTGCATCCTAGTTTTCTTCATTTTTGAAAATTAAGAGATTTGAAAAGAAAAATATTTGCATTAGAATTTAGGGTTTTTTGTGTGCATTGAAATTGGAACAATTACATTGGAAATGGGTTTCATTTTGCACATTTTTTGATGCATAATTTGTCTCTTCCCTTGCCTAGATATATTTTTGTTGAATGAGAAAGATTCTATTTCTTCACGGTAGTTTTCATTTTAGGATATTCAGGTGACATTCGCGGTGAGACATAAAACTGAAACTTAATCGAAGATAAACATTAAAATTTACTAATTAACCTATGGAGCACTTGAAACTTAACGAAACACATAAAGGTCTAGGCTAGAGAGATGTTCCAATGTATTTAAATGTAGGAGTTGTCTTTTTTGCAAGCATTGCATTCCGAGGGTGATATCCCATTCCATGTATGTAAGTGTATGAGATCATTCTCCACGTACCTTCGGGTATATTGGATGACACTCCACACATGATAAGTATATGGGAATGCTCTCATCGAATGGTTACGCATTAGACAACACTACTACAGAATGCACTTCCACGTACTGTCGAGTATATTTTGGAAGTCCACCATAGGTTGCTATCCTCGCCATAGGTAACCAAGTCAGCTTCCTTGTATACCGTGATACATTGAAAAAAAATGTCAGGGATATTACTTGCACGTCCGTTAAATCCTTGGTTCACCGAGGTGTATATTGCAGTTCACGGTTGCTTGGTAAAGATCTATGCCTAGATTAACCATTTTTGATTTATTTTTTTGTTGTTAATTTATAAACCAATTAATTGACTACGAAATAAAATCGTATTCATGAAACAATTCCTTAGTAGATATTAGGTTGAGACTAATGGCAACAGTTCCTAAATCCACCAATCAAGAAAGCCCCTTTGATGAGAATACTAGTCCTTTTCCTTCTTTTGGAAATATTGGTGCTCCTTATATGGCAACATTGTCTCTTCCCATATTTAACATTGGTTTTCTAGTTTGGTTGTTTTCGACCCCTATGGTTCCAAATGTAAAAACTGCTCCTCAACCAAGTACTCCTCCACTTGAACAAGTTGATCCTAATGTTGACCCTTTTCCTTCTTCACTTGTTGTTTATTCATCCCTTTATTCATATTTTCCTAGTGAAAGTATTGATTCTAGTAACCAAGAAGTTAAGAAGAAGAAGAAAAATAAGTAAGGGGGAAACCAAGCAACCATTGCTACAAATGAAACTAGTATGGAGAAACCTTCCAATCAACCCCACAAAGTGAAATTCCATTGCAATTTATGTAGGAGTGACCACCTTATTAGAGATTTTCCTAGTATTACCAATATATTTGAGGCATGGTCCACAGGCTCACAACAACCTTTGTCGTCCACTTATGTAGATTGTGCTGGTGACAAAGCATCGACTAGTAATAGTAAGATCCATGGGAGAAAGGGTAAAGTTAAGTTTCTCTATAGGTTATGTGAAAGTAATCATCCTATTCACCTTTGTCCTTATTTGGATGAAGCCTCAAAAGTGTTGGAAAACCTTACAGCTTCTCAGCCTCATATTCTGAATGGTTATTGAAATTTTTCCCCTGATCCTCCACTAGTTGATGAAGTAATTGTTCAGAATTTATCTCTAGTCAATCCCACTCTCCCTGAACGTGAATCCCATGAGTCCATTCCTGACCAACCATTGGTTGAGAAAATGGTTGACTCGATTCCACCTTTAGTTGATCATACCTTTATTGTAGAGAGTGAACTTCATAATGTGAAAATTTTTGAATACAAAATTATAGAAACCCTACTGCAATATCTTGATTTACTTCTCCTGCTTATGATTTAATTATAGAAGTTATTTTTAGAAATATTCAGAAAATATCGAAGTAAACACAAATAAAAAACTACACATATACAAATCATTTACTGAAACATAGCGCACATCTGACAAAGGACACACATGATTTTTTGGAAAAATATCCCCGGAAAAACCCAATGCGGGAAAACTGGTGCATCAACTCTTTTAGGGTTTTATTTATTATGCATAATATCTAAATACATCTAGGGAACCAATAGTGGTTTTCCCCTCATATAAATTCATGGCATTTCTACGTTACCACTCAGAGACAAAAAATATGGCTGATTCAAACCCTTTAGGAATTACTGAATACGAGCCCTTTCTGTCCCACTGGAACCGTCAGTGCAAATCTTCCAGCCTCTGTGGTAGCCTCTCCTGCGTAGTGCAACTTTCCTGCCCAACGCAGCCTCTACGCAACACATGCTGCCCCTGCATCATTATGAAGGCCTCTGCGCTGTCTCTGCGTCACCCAAAAGAGTCTGCATCCATCTCTGCATGACCTATACGTCAGCCTAGATGGGATACGCCCCTCTTGCTGGCCTCTGCACTGCCTAGTACATAACTGCCTCTATGATGTATATATTATCGGCCTTCAATCAAAACATCCCTTTATGATATTCCCCTCACTAGCATTGCAAGCTCACTCAAAAATTCTTAGCGAATTGCACCCTAGAATTTTGACTTAGCTCAAGTGCTGCTACTCTGTGTGTGTTCTCCAATTGACCCCAAGCCTTCCTTTAATAAATTTTTCGTTGATGAATAACCAACCATGATATAATCCCTAATTAACTGCTAAGATTAGAGAAAGCTTGATCCACATGACTTAGAACATTCTCACTACATGTGTAAATTAATTCACTTTAATTTTCAATTTCCCTAAGTTAGACTTAGGGTCCCCATTAAAAAAAATAATTATTTGAATAACTTTTACATCGGGTGGAATTTCTCCAAACGATTTCTGGATCTTGGAGATCATGCGTCCTAGCCCCTCCGCAAGGTTTCAGAGCTAGAGCACATCCGATGCTACTAAAAATCTCAACACTCCCTCTTAACGAGGAATGTGCTCTAGCAATACTTCACCACTGAAGCATCACCCTGATCTCTGGAATCGGTCTCTCTGCTGCTGATGCTTGGCTTGCTGCCCTCCATCCACTGTGCTGTTGCTTTCTGTACTGCTTCCCATGACTCTACCACAGTCACTGCAACATCTGTACTGCATCTCCCTCTCAAATTGCTGCATCATGCTGCCCATAACACTGCCACTGCTAACTACTACACTACAAATCAGTTGCTGAGAAGTAAGCAACTGAAGGATAAACACCCAATCAACTGACAGACAAGTCAGTCTAGCTGCATCTCATCACTGAAGCACCCTCTATTGCTACTCCGCGCTGTCCCTCTAGAGCCTCTGCGCTGATACAGCTCTACACTACGTAAGCACTGCCCCTCTGTGATGCTGAAGTCCCATCAACCTCTACGCTGCTGCTTCCATGCTGCTACTGCCACTACACTACATTGCTTTAATCTCCAACGTCCCAACACTACCTTTACTTCTCCATGATCTTCTGCACCCACTGCTCCAGTCATCTTGCTACTGTCTTAAGGCTCTCGTAGCTTGTATGTGATCCAAGAGTTTGGGCACCTCAAGGATACTGCCACTACCATTGTAGCGACTTGGGACAATTTTCCCAACCTTCATCTCACCAAGGCCTTGATTAGTACAAGAGACCTCCCTTTTTTTTCAAAATGAGATAGCATTATGAGTGGAGGCATCATGGCTGGCATTTTTCTTCAACCTCCATTCTTTTAATAACCTATACATCTAAATATAAAATTCTGCTTGATAAAATGATTTCATCCTTTGTCAAAGTGTGTTAGCATTACAAGTAGAGGCATCATTGCTGGCCATTTGCTTCTACCTCCGTTCTATTAATTACTTATACATCTAAATGTAAAATTTTGCTTGATAAAGATGATTTCACCCTTTGTACTCTCTTCTCTTGAATTTTGTTTTATTTGTTTTCCTTTTCATTTGAGTCAAGTTCACATTGTTGAGGCATTTCATTGTCATCACTCTAAACTAATAGCCACAAAGAAAAAAATTTCTCAACACCCTCTCAAAGGAATTCTTGCAAGGTGACACTTGTGTCATTCAAGACTCTAAGAAGTTCAAGTTGGTGATCTACTGCCTAAGATATTCGTCCATCAAAAGAAACTGTCCTTATGAATGTATTCATGCATAACAAATTATAATTAACAAGCAACGGATTCTCATAACACATAATGATGTTATAAACATTAACTTGTACAACATTAACATTAAATTTTAAAGAACACATCCACATGGAAGGAAATGAAATCCACATTCCAAAGTGAGAACATAAAAACCATAATCAATCAAGCTACCTTGTTCCCGTAATTGCCATGAACTGTTGGACTTTGTCTCGGTGTCCTCTACCTAGCTTATGCTGTGGGGTAAAAAATAAAGTGAGAAAACCCAATGGAGAGGATATTCAATTAAGAACTACAGAAGTTCACTTTTAACAAAAAGAAAAATTCAGCTAAAGTATACCTTACTACCTTTATATTGTTGCATCAACTTTTAGCCCATGATCAAATGTGACTTTGTCTAATTAGACAAACCAAATTACTAATGAGATTTTTGTCCTAAGTGTACAGATTAAGTGATCAAAGTTGGTTTGGTCTTGAATCTAAAAAATTAGTTAGTTGTCATGGAGAGTGAAATGAAGAATGTGGGAATTTAATGTGTAGTCTGCTATAATGGGCAGGCCAGGGTTTTAAACAGAGTTTGATTCCCATATAAAGGGTTGCACTAAGATTGGAGGTATTGAGTGTTGGTGGTTATCAATTGGATACAAAGCAACAAACAACTTCAAGATATTGATATTGGGCCTGCAGATGATCATTTGAAGGAGATATTACAACTGTTCAAAGTCATTTATTTTATTCTTTTTTTTGGAGAATTGAATCAAGAAGTAGATCAGTTTTTGAAAGAGGCTCAAATTTTCCCAACAGGTCTTTATCTCCTTCAATGAAATGAAGGACAATGTTTCTTCATCGTCTATTTCAGCACTCTACAACTACTTATCTTGCTTGTTTTGTGCTTATATAGTTTGGGACCACTACAGGCCGAGTAGCTCGAGTTGTAGCATTGTTTTTGGACTTTGGAGGCCATTAAAAGCCTCATTGAAACATTTTTTTGGACTCTAGAAACCATTTAGAGCCTTATTGGTTATGTATTTTGTTGATGATATCATTGATATAGGTCTTTATCTCCTTCAATGAAATGAAGGACAATGTTTCTTCATCGTCTATTTCAGCACTCTACAACTACTTATCTTGCTTGTTTTGTGCTTATATAGTTTGGGACCACTACAGGCCGAGTAGCTCGAGTTGTAGCATTGTTTTTGGACTTTGGAGGCCATTAAAAGCCTTATTGAAACATTTTTTTGGACACTAGAAACCATTTAGAGCCTTATTGGTTATGTATTTTGTTGATGATATCATTGATATGTATTTCACTTGTTTCCATTTTGATATATGCACCCTTACATGGTATATATATTAGAAGAATTTTTATATTTTGTCTGTAATGTTTTGGAATCATGGTTTATAATCTTAAAAAATATTTTTTGTCATTAAAAATTAGTTATTTTATGTATTTTTTCCAATTCTAGTTTATTAAACCCGGTTCTATCTTAGTTTGATCTAGTTTTGGTTGGAATCATGGTTAGATAGGTAGCCAGTTCCTATTTTTAAAACTATACTCATAGTAGATAATATATAGAAAGATAAAGTACTACTTGGTATTTACCTCTCCCAAAATGTAACAGAACCATTGAAGGAGGAGCAAAGCAAGCTTTAAATCAAATCTTCAACGAAGAAAAGTAAACAGACATGCTTGATGTTTCCAATCCTTAATAGAGATTTCTGAAGAAAATTTACATTCTTTAAGATGAGTCCATACACTAATTATTTTCTAAGGAACACCTCTTGGGAAAATCCAAATGATTCTTCCCCATATTCGTAGATGACATCCCTAGTAAACTTGTTGGTGTAGACTAGTGCAACTCACCTTGGTGGATTTGAACTAAACACCTACTAGCACTAAACTAGTATAATGGCCAACAACTTTGGCGATAACTGGTTGAGCTAACCTCTTAGACTGATTTTGTGCACCAATTGTAGAACATATAATAATTTTCACTCTTAGGGAAGAAAGTGTCCTAAAAACAAAATAATTTCTTGGGCTGATATCTTCTCAATAAGTCAAATTTTCTTAAAGTATTTTTATTTGGGAAAACATGTGCTTCTTTTGTCAGCAATATTTCATATTATGGTTTATTTCATAGCATTTTTCTTGAATGTGGAATTGTGTATCCTGTAATTGTCAATGTAAAGGAACAATATGAACATGTTTGGTGTTTGAATTTTGTTTTGCAGCTTGAGAATAACATTTGGCTCATTGCACTAGCAACAAGTTGGACTAAACATGTAGATGATTGGTACCCTTAAGTTTCTTCTAGTCATATAGGCACAAGTTCTATTATCTCAGCTACAAAACAAAGAGGTAATGGAAATCAACCTCAGAAAAACAACGCTCCATAGTGATGGCTACTGCAAAGGATGCCAGAGTTTTGAAGATTGTTTATTGGTGTAAAGGTGGAAGGTTCTCCACCCAAATACTTTAGTTACCCCGTGCAATAACAAAGCAAGATGGATGACGAGGTGTTTGATTTTCTGTACATTGATTAATACATTCTAATTGACATTAATAATATTATATCATCTTATTTCACTCTAATGTTACCACAATTTGTTTCATTCTAGAAGGATTAAGGAGAATAACTGGAATTTTTATGTATAAGGCTGTGATATCCCTAGAAGAAGTAGACACTATACTTGGAGGGAAGCTGTTTAAAGTTATAGGACTGTGTCACTGCTTACACTTCAGGTTTGTCTGTATTTCTTTTGTATTTAGTTGCTCTAAATAATTTGACATATACATGCAAACGCTTAAGGAATTTAAGATTTGAAATTATTTCATTTATAACTTGTTGAAAACATTTATAGGTTAGGTATCTTGATGCTTATATCAAATGGAAATATATTGTATACCCATAAGATCATTGTCTTGATTGTAAGGTTGTGGAAAAAGAGGGTGTTTCTTTTAGGAATGCTACTTTTTGTGGGAAAATATATGAAGGTGGTGCGGCTAAGCATTTATTGGACATTTGAAACGTGTAAGACATTCCTATCTCTGTTGTCAAACATGGTAGAAAAATTGAAGAGACTGAAGGTAGTGTGTTCCATGTTTCCTTCGATCTATTCATATATCTTTGTTCCCTTTCATTATAATGTGATGGCCTTGTGATGTGCTGAATTTTTCTGTTAATTTGTTGATTAATAAATAATGTTTGGCTTGAAGCAAGTTTGTGTTAGAAACGATTCTGGTTTGAAGCAAGTTTATGTTAGCAATGGGTATGTGAAGAAGGAAGTGAGCAGGTGCAATCCTGTGTTATTGAATAAAACAACAATATAGATGTTGGCCTACTTGTTAGCCTGAGTATGTCCTAAAAAAAGTCTGATTCCCATCAGTCACGAGGATTATTCCTCCTTCAAGTGCTTCAGGAAGTTAATCAATGTAGAGGACACCATCATAGAATCCATAAGTAGCTGAAAGTATAACCGTTCTTCTCCTCATGGTTTACTCTAAACTAGCAGGTATTTCTCACCTTTGTATTTTAATCTTTCATTTATTTCATCTTGTGCTTTGGGATTATTCATTGGTAGTCACATGAACACATTGTATGAACCCATTACAACTACACTAATTATAAATTCTAATGAAAGTAGAGTATGGAGTCTGACTCACTACTATTGTGCACCATAATCCCATGACTATTATTACCAACATACCAATTATAACTACTAAAAAAGATAGAGGATAGCCTATTAACTTATGTAGCGGATCACCACTTAATGCTCGTTTTACCTTTTCAAATATTTTATGACAAAACTTTGATTGAGAGTATCTATTTAGCCATAGTTTCCCAACTCTGGAACCTCTGCAAGTAAGACATCCCACAATCCTGTAGCCAACCAAATTTTCCCTAGACTATCACTTACCCAAGTGAGAGAGTGCACCAGGGACAATTAAGAGTATATATTGAGCCAAATTTACCTTAAGACTCGCACCTACCTAGGTGATAAAACCCACTAAGGATCGATTAAGTAAGAGTATCTATTCAACCAAATTTTCTGAGGGACGTTCACCTGACCAGGTGCGATAGTCCATCAGGAGAAATTATGAATATATACTCAACTAAATTTTCCAAATACTTGCACCTAACCAGGTGAGCTAGCCCACTAGGGGCAGTCAAGAACATATACTCAGCTAAATTTTCCCAAGACTTGCACGTACCCATGGGAATATGGCTAAGGAACAAAAACATCCTTGTTTCACCACCCATCTAAGCATAGATTGACTCTTTTTTGTATCTCAATATTCAATTTATGAATTTTAACTAAATATTCCTCTTATATTTTTCCTATTGTCGGTGAAATTTCTGGTATAAGATTTGGAAGTCGGAGGATAATCTGATAAAATTAACTAGAACCTTCCCATGGGACATCCTGCTAGGGAGATTAAGACTATCTATGTAGGTTTTAACCCTGTACAGAAATTATCTACATATGAATCTTTAAAACAGAAAATAAACAATAGCGAGAGCATAAAACATAAAACAAATAAACACAAATATTTTCCCCTGGATCCCAAATCGGGACGACCAACTTGATTTTTCATTATATTCCTTTTAGTGTTACAACACATATATATACATGCCGAAGCATACATAAACCCCAATCCATTAACCCTGGATTACAACATAACCGTAGTTCCCTTGAACAGATCTACAAAATACTAGGGGCCGAAAACCATCATGCCCCAAAAGCATGTGCAAACCCATGCACAAAACCATGGGCGGGTCCACCCACCAGAAAATAAGGACCAAAACCCAACATTCTCCAACTTGTTGTTTTCTTTCCGCAGGGGGCCATAAGAGAGCTGAGTCATTAGCCCAGCTTTGCAACACCCATTGTTTCTCTACACCAAGAGAAATCCTGAGTGCTCACAGACTTTGTCAATGCATCTACAACATTCTTCAAAGTGTCCACCTTTACCAGGAACACCCTTTTAGCCTCAACCATATATATCACAAAGCGATATTGAACATCAATGTGCTTTGTCTTTGAATGATAAGAAGGGTTCTTAGCCAAGAAAATTGCACTTTGGCTATCACAGTCTATCCTTATAGCTTGCTGAATCAACCTCATACTTGAACAAAATATCTGCAACCAAACTGCTTCCTTGCTTGCATGAGTGGTTGCCATGTATTCTACCTCTGTATTTGAGAGATCCACTACAAACCGTCTTTTGCTCATCCAAATTACTGCACCTCCAAATAGGCTAAACACATACCCACTTGTAGATCTTCTTTGGTCTAGATCTCCAGCCCAGTCAGCATCAACAAAACCACAAATGTCCAACACTCTTTCCAATCCTGGTCTTCCTTGGTAGCACAAGCTATAATCACTAATGCCATAAAAATATCGGAAAACCCGCTTCACTGCTGTCCAATTCTCCTTCCCTGGGTTTGACATAAACTTGCTCAATACTCCCACTGCATGTGCAATGTCTGGTCTAGTATATACCATTGCATACATCAGGCTACCCACTGCACTTGCATATGGAACACGGGACATATCCTCCTCTTCTTCTTGTGTCTTGGGACATTGTTCAACAGACAACTTTATACCTACAGGAATAAGAACATTCACCAGTTTACTATCCTGCATATTGAACCTTTGCAATATAGTCTCGACATACTTCCTCTGGTTTAACCAGAGCTTCCTCTTTGCCCAATCTCTCTTAATTCCATTCCCAAAATATAGTTTGCAGCACCAAGATCCTTCATGTCGAATTTGGAGAATAACTGGGTCTTCAAATCTTGGATAATTTATTTGTCATTTCCAATCAACAACATATCATCCAAATACAAGACCAAATAAATAACACGGTCACCAATTAATTTAAAATAAACATAGTGATCCTCCTTGCTTCTAGTGAAGCCAAGTCCCCGTATATAGGTATCAAATTTCTGATACCACATCCTTGGTGATTGCTTTAACCCATACAAAGACTTCTTTAACCTGCATACCAGCTCTTTCTTCCCCTTCACCATAAAGCCTTCAGGTTGTTTCATGTAGATCTCCTCTTCCAGATCCCCGTGAAGAAATGCTGCCTTCACATCCATCTGTTCTACCTAAAAATAAAATGCAGCAACAATAGATAAAAGTAATCTAATAGAAGTAACTTTGGCAACAGGAGAAAAAATATCACGAAAATCAATTCCTGACACTTGGGAATAACATTTTACTACCAACTGAGCTTTGTATTTCTCCACCTTGCCTTATACATTCATCCTCTTCTTAAACACCCATTTGCTACCGATGGGCTTCCTTCGAGCCAACAACTCCACCAGATCCCATGCCTCATTTTTATGCAAGGATGCCATTTCATCAACCATGGCCTCCTTCCAGAGTTTTCCATCCTCTGAATCTACTGCCTCCCTGAAGGTTTTGGGATCATCATCAGTTATAGTTAAAGAAAAATTTGAACAGAAAGCAGTTGGACTATACTTTTCTGGTTGTCTTCTTTCTTGAACTGATATTCTAACAACTGGAGTTTGTGGCTCTTCCTCTTCTGAGTCTTCTTCTGTTGTAGAGTCTGATTTATCCTCCTTTAGCTCAAACTCTATCTTCTCAAGTTCCTTTGGTATGAATTTATGTTTAACAATATCTTTCACCTCTCTAAACACCACATCTCGGCTGTACACAACCTTCTTTGTTTCCGGGTTCCAAAGCTTGTAACCCTTTAAACCATCCTTATACCCAATAAAGATGCACCTTTCAGATTTATTATCCAACTTTCTCCTTTTCTTCTTTGGAACATGTACATATGCATCACATCCAAATACCCTTAGATGTGAAAGAGAGGGTTTCTTACCAGTCCATACCTCATGTGGAGTCTTATCCTCCAACGCCAATGAAGGTGATCTGTTAACCAAGTAACATGTAGTCTCCACTGCCTCTGCCTAGAATTCTTGTCCTAACCCGGTACCACTGAGCATGCTTCTTGATTTTTCCATCAACGTTCTATTCATTATTTTTTCAACTCCATTTTTCTGAGGTGTGTATGGAGTAGTCTTCTGCCGTGCTATACCACACTTCTTACAAAACTCTTCAAATTCCTTCTTGCAAAAATCCCCACCATTATCTGTCCTCAACACCTTTATCTTCTTCTCTGTCTGGTTTTCCACCAAAGCCTTAAATTCTTTAAATATGTCAAAGAATTCAGATTTCTTCCTCAAGAAATACATCCATGTATTCCTTGAGAAGTCATCTATGAATGAAACATAATACACAGACTTACCCAGTGATGGAACTGACACAGGTCCAAACACATCACTGTGCACAAGCTCTAATATCTTGTTCGCCCTCTTAGCACCAGAAGAAAAACTCACCTGATTCTACTTCCCATATACACAATGTTCACAAAAATCCAGAGAGCTATTAGAAATACCTTCTACCATACCATTTTCATGCAGTTTCCGGAGGCCTTTCTCTCCAATATGTCCAAGACTTTGATGCCATAGCATGGTCTTTTCTCCAAAGACTGCTAGGCTTTCCGCTCCACTTTCGGGAACCACAGAACTGTTGCAACCATCAATAACCGTGCTGCCCTGAAGCTTGTACAAAGTTCCAATGTGAACTCCCTGCATTAATACCAGTGCTCCCCAAACCATCTTACAGGTATCTTTCTCGAATATTTTTTTTACACCTGCATTATCCATCTTGCTTACATAAATCATATTTATGGCCAATGCAGGAATGTGTAGAACACCAGGAAGTGTTCTAATCCTTCCGCCTTGCAGCTTTATCTTGAGTTTTCCACGTCCAACGATTATGGCCTTCCTATCATCACCTAAGAAGACATCACCACCATCACATTTCTCATACTCGCAGAACCACTCCCTATGGGAAGTGAAGTGAAAGGCTGCACTCGAGTCAATCAACCATGACTCATGATCTACATGTCTATTTGAAGAAGAAGCCAAATACACATCCCCACCTTCATCCGAGGTGGTTTTTGCCTCTGTAGAAGGAGCATCATCAGATCCATTTCCTTTCTCAGGAGCTTTAGATCTGCAGTCCTTTTTGTAGTGCTCTTCCTTTCCACATATCCAACACACATTTACAAACTTTCCAGGAGATTTAGATCTTCCACTCGAAACCTTATTCTTGTTTCTATTCTGGGACCTTCCTCATACAAATAAGGCATCTCCATTCTGACCCTCCATATTTCTCCGTTTCATTTCCTCCGACAGCAAGGCTGAGACAATGTCATCAAAATTCAAGGTAGTTGTATTGCTACCTATTGCAATAACCAGATTGTCCCACGAATCTGGTAGAGAAAAAAACAAATTGATGCACTTATCTTCATCTGAGATTTTAATATCAACAAATGACAACTGACTTACCACACTATTGAAGGCGTTCAAATGCTCTGTCACCGAGTCTCCATCCTTCATCCTCAGGTTATACAGCTTTTTCCGCAGGAACAATTTATTCACCAGAGACTTAGATTGGTACAAAGTCCCTAGCTTTTCCCACAAATTCTTCGCCGTAGCTTCCCTAGATACATTCAAAAATACATAATCTGAGACACACAACCGTATTTTTCTCTTTGCCTTCCGAGCCAACTTCTTCCAATATTCATCTGACATTTCTGTTGGATTAGTACCCGGATCTACCCCGATCCACTGATCTTTATCCACCAGCAGATCCTCCATCTTGAGCTTCCACAACTCAAAACTCTGACCATTAAATTTCTCGATCTCTATCATCCCGCCGCTCGCCATCTTCTTTCACCACAATAATCGATCCCACTGATCTCTCACTAAACAGGGTCTACCTTAGGCCAGAGCAAAAAACCCCTCAGCAGCAAAAGTGTCCCCTTGAAGCCGAAACTTCTGTGATACCAAATGTAGGTTTTAAACCTATACAAAAATTATCTACGTATGAATCTTTAAAACAGAAAATAAACAATAGCGAGAGCATAAAACATAAAACAGATAAACACAGATATTTTCCCCTGGATCCCAAATCGGGATGACTAGCTTGATTTTTCATTATATTCCTTTTAGTGTTACAACACATATATATACATGCCGAAGCATACATAAACCCAAATCCATTAACCCTGGATTATAACATAACTGTAGGTCCCTTGACCGGATCTACAAAATACTAGGGGCCGAAAATCATCATGCCCTAAAACCATGTGCAAACCCATGCACAAAACCATGGGTGGGTCCGCCCACTGGAAAATAAAGACCAAAAAAAATGTTTCTGGGGCACTGCCCCAGACCCTACTATCGCCCCCCCTGTTACCCCCCCGCATGTGACTAGTCGTGGAAAGAATATAACACAAACCATATATTCATAAAAAAATACCCAAGACTTGCAGCTACCCAATTGAGAAGGCCCACTAGGGACGAACCTACTAAGGCAATTGAGAATATCTATTTAGAATAATTTTTCCAGGACTTGCAACTACCTAGGTGAAATAGCTCAATAGAGACAAACATGTTTAGGGGAATTTGAACCTTGGTTGGGGAATAACAACACCCCTGTTTTACCAACCAACTAAACCCCATTCAACTTGTCTTTGACTCTGTGTATGTATGTGTTTTTCTTTTCAACTCTTTTCTCTCTTTCTGCTTCTTGTGTGTGCTCTTGGCAAAGTTGACACAATTTCAAACCCGCTGAAACCATCCATGCAAATTTTGTACTATCCCCATAGCCAAGAACATATTGTACTAGAGTCAGAGAACTAGGAGATATATCTTTTCAATGTCTATCTTTACTTTCAAATATGGTCATCGATTCAATTTGTTGTTGGTTATCACATTCACTACTACAATATATAGTCAAATGCTGAAAGAGTTTGGCTATGGAAACTAGATCATTTATCACCTAATCAACTCAACTTGATTTTTTTTGGTTTCCTAGACTATTTGCAATTCCTACAAGGCTCATGGAAACAATGAGTGGTATCATTGCATTTAAAGGCTATACATAACCCCCTGAAGGCAGGGATTGAGTATGGGAATAAAATAGTTAATCACCTAGACAACTTAATTCACTAAGATGCTATGTTTTTTTAATCTCCTAAAAAATGCATGATGTTTTTTTGTATTAGGGAAATAATATGTTGTCATTTTTTGTTTTAAATCACCATGAAAATGGTCATTAAATTTATGAAAGGGTTCAAACTTGTGCCACTTTGTAATATTAGTTTTCTAAATGCAAGCCATATTCTTACAGAATATGTTCCCAAAATTGTTTTTATACTGAAAAATAAAGGCAACATTATCAATGGGACATAAATAATAATTTTGCAATCCCCTCAAAGTGTTTTAAGGTCTACTCCCATTTTCCCTCACCAGTCATTGTTTTAGTCAAGGCTAAACATCTTCATAAAATTATAAATTGTCTCAGGATAAATGGGTTGTTTCAGTGGTCACGATAACTGTAAACTGCAGATCTATCACTCAAAATATTTACAAACGATAGGGCATCTTCTCTACCTATGGAAGAGAAGCTCTGCATTAAATATAGAAGTATTCTTTTGGTCCTATAATATGCTAGAGCTTTAAAGATAGTAATATATTTACACAAGGGACATTCAAAGATAGGTAGTGTAGCAATTGTGACCCAAAAGTCATAGAAAAAAATTCCTCTTTTTTATTTTGTCTTTGACAGTACATTACTTTGCAATTGGCTAACACTACCTATTCCATTTTGGTGTAGGATACAAATATTGATAGCACAAATATAAATTTATCCATCTTGATTTATTCATTAGAGCATATGCATATTTTACACATAATAGTTAAAATTAGTAGATATAGATTACAATCTCAAACTTGTTCCAAGACTTCTTATAGAATGGAATAAATGTATTCTACTTGTATGTTTGGTACTTCCCAACACTTCATTTACACCTCCACCCGATTTTCATAACTTCTATAACCATTAGGTAGGTACTTGCAACTTCGATGTTATTTTTCTTGTTTAGTGAAATATTTTCCAAGACTTTACAAAGTAACTTTATAATTTCTCGAAAGTTGTATAATTTAGAATTTATAAAGTTTAAAGGTTTATTTTTTTTATGTCTAGTTCTTTAAAGGGTGTTAGCTCAATGGAAGAGAACCTACTTTACAAGCAGGAGGTTGGTGGTTCGATTCCATCGTGCCCTGATATTCATATGGAATGGTGACGAAGACTCTTTTGACCATCTCCAATGAGCTTATGGTGACATTTTTTGACCCTCACCAAAATATGAAATGGTGAGGGTCAATGATCGCCACCATATATTTGCATCAATAGTGATGAACATGAAAGGTACATCACCATAAATCATTGTTGTTTAAATGAAATGGTGACGGTCACTATCCATC